>JAMPIV010018758.1:0-558262 GCA_024509875.1 Oreohelix idahoensis
CGCTGTGTATTTTTCTGCTAATATTCTTAGGCAAAATATTGCCTCTCTTGTTCCACTGTTCCGTCTAAAACCAAACTGCTCTTCCTGGATTTCGCTGTCTACTTTACTTTTTATTCTTTCCTGTATGATTTTGAGCAGTATCTTAATTGCATGACTCATCAGGCTGATTGTTCTGAAGTCTGAGCATTCTGTTGCATTTGGTTTTTTGGGCAATGTTATAAAAACTGATGTCTTCATGTCGTGTGGTATATATCCTGTATTGTATACATCGTTGCATATTTCTGTGATTGTATCTACACCAAAGCTCTCCAGAGCTTCTATCATTTCAATTTTTATGTTATCCATGCCTGCTGATTTTCCTTTTTGTATCATATGAATGGCATTCTCTACTTCTGATCTGAGAATGTTCCTTGCTAGTGCCGGTCAATTAGACACTTGGCAGTTAGACGTAAGTCAGTCAGTACGCCCGGTCAAAACGACGATCGGTCAGTTGGACAGATTACTACGCCACCTCTATCGCCTCAGGATACCTCACCAACCGGAATCCAGACCCCTGAACTCTTCTCCACAACTGCCCAGCTAACAATGACCCACGACCCCTGACCTGGCAAGAGGGTGCCGAGCTCAGGCAGAAGCTATGGGGCTGTCGCACTGACATGGAAAGGGCTGTGAACGTCGTCTTGGTGACAGGACTGTGAACGTTGTCTTGGTGACAGGCCTGCATATTTAGCATGACTACAAACTGAACGCAGTAGAGGAAGAAGAAGTCAAGATGAGGCACGTTGTAGAAAGGACACTGAGCCAGGTGGATACCTTGTCAGATACAACACCTACCTGATTGATTATCTGTTGATAACTATTCGATCAGATAGAAGTACAATAATATTATATAGACGTACAATAATATTATACACATTGAAGATTGTTTGTGCATGTGTATTTATGTGTTCAGAGCCAAGTCATGTTTATTCAAGTTGTTTATATATTGCGATATAGTTGACTGTTTTGTGGTTTAATGTCTTTTGCTTGCAATTCCTGATGTTTTTTCCACTATTTTTTTTTTAGGTGTGCAACTTTAAACGTACATTTCAATTGATTCTGGTGGCCTATTTAATGTGCATAGTTGTACTGGTGCATAAGAATCTGCGCGCCATTCTTAATGATGAAAATGAAAAATTTCTTTGTATATTTAGTTCTCTAACTCTCTGAATTGCACGATGCAGTCTACTACTTCGTCGTTGGTCCTTGGCCACTGACTGACGAAGCAATTAGTGACCATCAAGCCAGGTGGCGTCTTGTAAGGCAGCAAAACACTGTCTCCAGTTTGTTCGTTGGGCGGCCTTCTTTCATGTGGTGTTCCAAGTCTGGCTCATTCTTTGCATCTCTGCCTCCACAATTCTCTGCCAGGTTGATTTTTACTGTCCTCTCTTTCTCCTTTCTTCTGGTGATGGTGTCAGAGTCTGTGCCGAGGATAACCAACCCAATTCCTGCGTCTACCCACAATGATCATAGAGGCATATCTGGAGTCATCCTTATATGACCCCCAACTATGCACAATGCTACAATATATGTACGTGGAAGTGAACCTATGTCTGTGAGGCTAACTACATCCTCATTGACTCTTGAAATCATCCATACACTTCCAGGGATCCCCCCTGTGGTGAAACTTGTTGAGAACCCAGCATTGCACACTAAGCTTGGAGAAGTCACTTGAGCCTCAGGCGTAATTCTTTGACTTGGTTGACTGCATGCAGAAGGATCTCACTATGGACCCAGTGATAGGCAGAGGAAGCTGAGAAGTGGCTCTCTGCCGGACGTGACAATTCCTTGGGAGAGTGTCGTAAATTTATTTTGAGAGAAAAGAGTCTTAGAAATAGTGGTCCGGTTTAGAGTGGAAAATGATGATGGAAAGCTCAGTGATAGAAAATGTAGATATTAAATAGTTGCTTCACAGCGTGCTGGAGGAGAGTAAAGACAGACTTATTTACGACAAATCGCTTCTCTCAATCTTCTCTTCCGCTCTCCTGGTCAAACAATTATTTGCCAGTTTTCCAGACTCGCATCTGCGCGCACACCGATTTGGTGTTTTTCACACACACAGACGATGTAGATACAAACTATATTAAACGAATAGGGGAAATGTTGGGCTGTGGGTATGTCCAACACCGTACTAAATGAGTTTATGTGATTTTATTCACTTTAAACATCAATCACTAACAAATATCAGGTATTACAGGGGGGTTTTTTTAAAAAGAGTTAACCAATTAGCAACTCCCCCTTAAAGGAACAATGCAGGGAATACAGAAAAATTATATTACTAGGCAAGAAAGTTAACAACAGGGTTACAAAAGAAAAAAAGATTAAATTTCCTGTCATTCATGCACACGCGTGAGGATCCACACTCATATACTCACACACTTACCGAATGCAGCCTCAGACGATCCATAAAAGTATATAAAAACAGCAAGTATTCTTTGACATATGAACTGTCTAGTCCTTCGATGTCCCGCCCCAGATGTTTGCGAGGTTTTGTTGGTAACAAATATTCTCACTTCTCGCAAGACTTGAAGACTAAGAGTTCTCGTGTTTTTATTATATATAAAAAAGGAGTCTATGGGATGGCACTAACACAGTTCGGCACAGGGGTGAAAATGAAGTGGTCTCTTTTAATCCTCGCTATGGTAAAATTCCTTCAATGCGTGATGATAGTTTTATTAAATCCAATTGAGGAAAAAACTAGGCTCAGTCACAGTCAGGAAAATATGTACTCTCTCACAGTAAACAGTAAATATGATATCGCTACTGGCGATGATTACCTTCCAGTTTATCTTACAGGTTTGTAAGGGTAATTTGATGATTATTCTTTAAAATGTTCTTGGGTGGGCTTTATTTCATTTAATTCTGACAGCTAGGTCGCAAAAGGACCGCCACAAGATTATATTTAAAAGAAATGTTTCTTCAATATGACTGGAAGTTTATAGGATGATTTCTTTATTTCTTTCTTTATTTAGCTGGGACCGCAGGTTACGATCACTCTGTGTGAAAGAAAAAAGACATGTAACATACCGAAAAATCAAGCGCGATAAATTTCCCGTTAAGCCAATAATACACTCGAGTATTTAATTATGTATTTAATAAACACTGCGCGAATTCTAGTGGTTAAAACACACATCTATAAAACTAGGACTTAACTGAATTTATTAATTATAAATTCCTTCGCGACTTTAAAAGTTAATTTAAGCATCTATTATCTTTTGAAATAATATAATAGATAGATCATTATATTTACAACTGGAACTATTGAGATGGTTTAATTTAATAGATTTAAATTAACACAAACTCCATTGAAATAGAATGACTGAACTAGACCACTGATCACTTTACACAATATATATTACCGCTTTGCACAGAATAGAAATCACTGCAAATATATATATAAAATCCAGGGGAAAATCTATAACAAGATTTCAATAAAGCTAGTGCTTCTGTAAAGGTCTGGCCAGCGAGTGATAACGTGTCTAGTCTTCATGGTCTATTTAGCTAAAATGGAATGTAAGTTGAGTGGGACATGATAAACTTGACAGCTTATTTGATCTCACGAACTTTTGGGGATCTGACCGCCAAATCAAGAGAAGAAGCCGCCCCCTGGCCTTCGTATCCGCTCGCTGCTGCCCGTTTCGGCTTTCCCCGTTCGCTCGGTTCTGCGATTGACACCGAGACGCGAAAATAGCGGCAAGCAACTGCGTCTCGTAGCAGGGACCACTACTGTCTTTGATAACGCCGATAGTCTCCCCTGAAATCCCTCAGTCTGTCTCTTTGATCTCGTGCCGCATACTAAATGAGTCCCGGTGGAATGAGTTCTGGCAAACGAAAAGTTACAACAAATGTTCAGGGGTTCTAATGTTATGAAAAGCTAAAAGTCCCTTTAAATCATCCATCATATCAGGGAAAATTCACTTGTCAAACTAGACGTACGTCACAATCGTCCCCACTTTTAGACATGAAACCATTTTTCATGTTTCATTTTTTGACAATGGAGGTGACCTGATTGGTGATTTTAGGATGAGTGGTATCTTCAGTTTGCTCTTCTTCCTCTGTAGACCAGTTTCTACTCAGGAAATCAGCCCCGACATTCTGTCTTCCCGGAATATATTCCACTTTGAAAGAATAAACGCTTAAAAGAAGCGCCCAACGCATGATCCTTGCGTTAAATTCTTTATTGGCACCAAGAAATGCTAACGGAGCTTGGTCTGTTTGCACCGTGAAAGATGTACCATAAAGAAACTCATGATGGCGTCTGATACCGTCAATCAGAGCAAGACATTCCCTTTCAACTACGCTGTAGTTCCGTTCCGCTTTATTTAATTTCCGACTGCCATAGGCAACTGGAAATAGCATGTTCAGGTCACTGTCATCGGCTTGAAGCAGTGTTGACCCGATGCCCTGACCTGACGCGTCGACTCTCAGTACAAAAGGTTTCTTGAGGTCAGGCAACCTCAAAATGGGGTATGCAGACAACTGTCCTTTCAAAGTGCTATACGCGTGTTCGCACTTTTGATCCCATATGACCTTATCAGGACAACCTTTCTTTGTGAGGTCAGTCAGAGGTGCCGTCAGTCCGTTGAAGTTCTGGATGTACTTCTGATAGTATGCACATAGCGATATGAAAGAACGTACGTCTTTCTTCGTTCGGGGTCTTTTTGCTGCCATTATTTTCTCCACGTTCTTCTTAATAGGCCAACTGCATCCGTGAGAAATAGTGTGCCCCAGGAAGTCTAACTGTTCAAACCCGATGAGACATTTGCTAGGTCTGGCTGTGAGACCCGTTTCCTGTAGTCTCCTGAGGAGCATAGCAACCGTAGCAATATGTTCTTCATAGGTTTCCGATGCAATTAAGATGTCATCCATGAAATTATGGATATGGGGACTTTGCAAAGGTTGTAGAAGCTTCCTCATCATCCTGGTGAACACTCCTGGTGCATTATGCAAACCGAACGGCATCACGTTAAATGTGTAATGTCCTTCACTAGTGCTGAAAGCTAACAAAGGTTTAATTTCCTCCTTGACTGGTATTTGATAATAACCTTTGCTGAGGTCAATCTTGGAGAAGATCTTTGCTTTGCTGAGCTTGGTGAACAACTCAGAAACAGTTTGGAGAGGTTCGGGCTGGAATTCCGTTACCGCGTTTAGCAACCTGTAATCAATGCTCAGCCGAACTTCCTTATTGGGCTTCTGCAACAGCACTACACTCGAGCTGTAAGGAGATGTAGACTCACTGATAATTCCTGCCTGACGCAGCTTGTCTATTTCTCCGCGAAGTGCATCAGCTTTAGCGTACGGGATGGGGTAAACTCTGGTTTGAACAGGGGTCTCGTTTGTTAATTTCATATCAAATTCAATGAGATTTGTTCGACCAGGTACATCCGTTAAGACTGCACTGTACTGTTTTAGTAGAGCCCTGGTTTCTGTTTGTTGTTCTGGTGAGAGATTGTCGCCGAACTTGACATCTTTAAAGGATTCTGTGGGTTGCAATGGATACTCCATGCAACCATCATCATCTTCCTCGTCTTCCGTTGCTATGGCGACAGCCAGGAGATGCTCGGAGGATGGCACCGGTCTTTCCAAATATTTCTATAGCAGATTTATGTGGAAGACCTTCTCCTTTCCTTTGATGGAGATCTTGTAGTTGGTACGTGCGATCTTTTTAAGGACGGTAAACGGTCCTTGCCATCCGATGCGAAGTTTATTGCTTCCGGTTGGAAGTAGCAATAGGACTTTCTCCCCTGGTTGTAGTTCTCTCTCTTTTGCAGCTTTGTTGTATCTTTTAGTAATTTTAGCGCGGGCTTTCTTAAGGTTGGTAGTAGCTAGATCCCATCCTAGCTTTAGCCTTTCCTTAAGCTCA
Organism: Oreohelix idahoensis; assembly: GCA_024509875.1. Lineage (NCBI taxonomy): Eukaryota > Metazoa > Mollusca > Gastropoda > Stylommatophora > Oreohelicidae > Oreohelix > Oreohelix idahoensis. Next base: position 5,903 of record JAMPIV010018758.1, read on the forward strand.
GATACGTACTTGCTTGCAGAGACGACTGTCTCGTCAGCCTTCTGGTCTGTCAGGGACCGAAGTAAGGCTTCTAGTGGCCCCTTAATAGGTCTGCCAAATAAAAGTGTAGCTGGCGCAAAACCCGTAGACGCTTGGGGTACCTCTCGGTAGGCGAATAAGGCAGCCGATATATATATTGGTCCCAGTCTTCCGGTTTCTCCTGACCCAGCTTACGTAACATCATGGTGAGGGTACCGTTAAAACGTTCCACGAGCCCATTTCCGGCCGGATGGTAGGGACTTGTGTGGATATGTTTGGCCCTCAAGATCTTAAAGATCTCCTCCATTAACAGGCTACGGAATTGGGATCCATTGTCCGTCAAAACTTGTTGAGGGAATCCCAACCGTGTAAAATTTTGCACAAGGGCTTCTGCGACATGCTTGGAATTAGTGCATGGTAGCGGTACGGCTTCGGCCCACATAGTGCAAGTGTCAACTAAGGTCAGGATGAACCTGTTCCTTCTTTTGGTCTTTTCCAGAGGACCAATAATGTCGACAGCAACCCGTTCAAATGGAGTCCCTACTATTGGCATTTGCCCCATAGGTACTGGGGGTGTCAAGTGCTTGGGTGCTACCCGTTGGCACTGGGCGCAGGATTTCACATACCTGACAATGTCAGAGTTCATTCCTGGCCACCAATAGTGGTTTTTTATTTGCTGAATAGTGGCGTTTTGTCCCATATGTCCGCTAAAGGGAAGAGAGTGCCCCATTTCTAAGATCTGGTTTCTGTACTGCGTCAGTACTAGGAGCTGGTTATTCCCCGTGTCCGGGTTGCCCGTTCTACGATACAATACACCATCCTTAGATAAGATGTCTCCGTTGTGTCTGGGGTCCATAGCCATGGGCAGTTTTTTAAAGCAGGGCGCCAGAGTAGGGTCTTTTTGTTGCGCCTCCTTCAGTTCATTCGGCAACAAGTTTGGCGCAGGCTCCCTCTCCTTCTTGGCTTGCCCTCTTGTGGTTACCGCTGCCACAATCGGCTCCTTAGGTCTCCCAATGAACACATATCTACATCCCAGGATAACTGGGTAGATCGGATCATCCATTATGGCCGCTTTAATAACTCCTCTGACAAAGTCAAAGTGTATTTCTACCAGTGCGATAGGAAGCGTCCTGGGTGCATCACTCCTGAAAACTCCACTAAGTTTGACGGTTTCCTTTGTCTCCTGACCGGGTTTGACTGGATGCCTAGCGACAATACAATCAAAACTTAATCCAGTGTCAAAAAGGCAAGTAGTTGAGGTACCATTCAAAATTACAGTTCCTCGAGTTGAGGGTCGGTCCCCCTCAGGTTGAGAATCACTGACGTTGACTCTACCTTTCGAGGCTGTATGCAAACATCCAATGCGGTTTGCACCGGTTTGTTTGCCCTGATCAGACGTTCCTGGTGTAGGGGTCTTCCCTTTTCCTTGACATTGGTGGCCGCGCTGCCACGTAGGCTTGTTGGGTTGATCAGAATTGTTGTTGGGGGGGGTATCGGGTTTTGTAGAATTTCGATTTTTCCTGGGGAGGTTTCTGGGTATTGTTATCTCGTTGGTTATAATGTTGAGAGGAAGTGGAAGAATAGGATGCCTGCTCTAGATTCTGTTTTCGAGATGGCTCATCGGTGGGTTTACGTTTAGTGCTGGGAAGTTCGGCCATTGCATTGCTATAGCGTTCGGCTTTATTGAGTATGTCTTCAAGCCTGACTGCCCCCTGTTCAGCCAAAAATCTACGAGTTTCATTCGACAAAGTGGATTTTATCTGCTCCACAAGAACAAGTTCGAGGAGTCCCTCATATGAAAGAGGTAGGTCAGATAATTCAATGCACTTTGTCAGATAACCCGTGAGACGTGAAGAGAACTGGGGAAATGTTTCCGTGCTCTCTTTTCGGCTGTTTCTGAACAACTGCAGAAACTTTCGGGCAGTCATTTCAAACTGCTGTAGTAAGGCCTTCTTCAACAGGTCATAATCATGTTGATTCGGTCCCAGCTTTGTGTACACGTCATAAGCATTGCCTTTCAGTGACGTTGAAAGTTTGAGCGCCCAGCGGGTACTCTCTAACCCATAAAGATTCGCGAGTCTCTCGAATTTTTCTAGGTAGCTGTCAATTTTTTCGTTAGGGCTAGGAAAAGATTCTAAAGAAAACGAAATAGCAGTTAATTGGGCAGACTGAGTGCTGGAGAGATCCATTGTTTGAGACTGGGGCAAAGACGGCTCTCCATTATTTGAAGTAGAGGCACTCCGACTCTCTAAAGCCTTGAGCGCTAATTCATGCTGTCTTTCCTTGTCTCTCTCTCTTCGCATTGTCTCTCCTTCTCTCTTTCCCTGCGGGCGTCCATCTCTGCCTCAATTTTCTTCTGCTCCAATTGACGATCGTCCGCTTCTTTCTTCCTAGCTTCGGCCCTCTCTTCCTCCGCGTCATACCTTTGAAGTTCCTGGTTGATAAACAGATTCGCAGCTTCTGTGTCTAGTCCTGAGTCCTTGGCCTCTTGCCTCAAAAGGGATCTTATCCTAATTCTCTCTGCCATTGTCAAAGAACTGGATGCTTCTAAGACTAGAGAATAGTAAGATGGAACAAGAAGGGGAAAACTCAAAGCCGCTACGAAAAAAACCAAAGTAAAAAAAAATTTACTTGAGTTACCTCCTACCTGTACTGTGCAAACTTATCGCTGCTATTATCTGGCAATTAAGGCTCTAAACGCAAGCGACTATGCCACTAAATGGTAAGTTACACTGGAAAAGAATCTACTATTACTAACAGTAGAGAAAAATTTAAATTAATACAAATTTAAGGGGGGGGGGGAATTTTTTTTTTTTCCCCTAAATTTTAAATCTCTGACAACAAACTCCGTCCCTAAAGTCAATTATTGAGATGAGACGTTGTTAACTTAATTTTTAAAAATCAGAACAATCCGTCTTTAGCTAAGCTCAACTCTTTTTAACTTGAAAAACCTTAGTGACTGTAAAACAATCACGCAATCCCAGCAACTCTTATAAAGAAAGAAATTGAATTATCTCCGCCAGAGGATAATTAAAATAGCAAATATTTTTGTTTATCTGTACTTTCTACTGCTGTGGAGAGAAAACAATCTGTAAATATGCTGTGTGGACAACCCAAATACTTAAAGAACGTTTGTCTAGGGGTGTAATTATTTATTTATTTCCCTAATTCACAAGACAAATCATTCACACTCTACCTAGTTAGACCCAGACTAAATCAGACTCAAAATATCTTTAACCCGGCTATGCGATTGCCTCAAATGTAGCTCAAGATCCCAGAACCAGCCCACAAATATGTGTGCATCAAATGTATCTCAAAATAATCCCGGCGAGCCAGCCAAATATTGTCGTAAATTTATTTTGAGAGAAAAGAGTCTTAGAAATAGTGGTCCGGTTTAGAGTGGAAAATGATGATGGAAAGCTCAGTGATAGAAAATGTAGATATTAAATAGTTGCTTCACAGCGTGCTGGAGGAGAGTAAAGACAGACTTATTTACGACAAATCGCTTCTCTCAATCTTCTCTTCCGCTCTCCTGGTCAAACAATTATTTGCCAGTTTTCCAGACTCGCATCTGCGCGCACACCGATTTGGTGTTTTTTTCACACACACAGACGATGTAGATACAAACTATATTAAACGAATAGGGGAAATGTTGGGCTGTGTGTATGTCCAACACCGTACTAAATGAGTTTATGTGATTTTATTCACTTTAAACAACAATCACTAACAAATATCAGGTATTACATAAATTATCATAAGTACACAAATACAAATAACAAATTTGGGAGGGGTGAAGAAGATTGGTATCGACTAAGCCCTTCCCGCTTATTAGACAAAGATAAACCCAGTCCAGAGATAGATAATATCAGGAACATAGGTACGTTAACCTAACAGTGAAGTTAATTACTCTGAAAGAGGGGTTACAACGTTAGATATAGGTGATTAAAAAACCTATTTTTCCCAGCTGTTCTTCCCTTTACTAAGCAAATGGAAAGGAGGGGTTTTTTTAAACAGAGTTAACCAATTAGCAACTCCCCCTTAAAGGAACAATGCAGGGAATACAGAAAAATTATATTACTAGGCAAGAAAGTTAACAACAGGGTTACAAAAGAAAAAAAGATTAAATTTCCTGTCATTCATGCACACGCGTGAGGATCCACACTCATATACTCACACACTTACCGAATGCAGCCTCAGACGATCCATAAAAGTATATAAAAACAGCAAGTATTCTTTGACATATGAACTGTCTAGTCCTTCGATGTCCCGCCCCAGATGTTTGCGAGGTTTTGTTGGTAACAAATATTCTCACTTCTCGCAAGACTTGAAGACTAAGAGTTCTCGTGTTTTTATTATATATAAAAAAGGAGTCTATGGGATGGCACTAACACAGTTCGGCACAGGGGTGAAAATGAAGTGGTCTCTTTTAATCCTCCGCTATGGTAAAATTCCTTCAATGCGTGATGATAGTTTTATTAAATCCAATTGAGGAAAAAAAACTAGGCTCAGTCACAGTCAGGAAAATATGTACTCTCTCACAGTAAACAGTAAATATGATATCGCTACTGGCGATGATTACCTTCCAGTTTATCTTACAGGTTTGTAAGGGTAATTTGATGATTATTCTTTAAAATGTTCTTGGGTGGGCTTTATTTCATTTAATTCTGACAGCTAGGTCGCAAAAGGACCGCCACAAGATTATATTTAAAAGAAATGTTTCTTCAATATGACTGGAAGTTTATAGGATGATTTCTTTATTTCTTTCTTTATTTAGCTGGGACCGCAGGTTACGATCACTCTGTGTGAAAGAAAAAAGACATGTAACATACCGAAAAATCAAGCGCGATAAATTTCCCATTACGCCTATAATACACTCGAGTATTTAATTATGTATTTAATAAACACTGCGCGAATTCTAGTGGTTAAAACACACATCTATAAAACTAGGACTTAACTGAATTTATTAATTATAAATTCCTTCGCGACTGTAAACGTTAATTTAAGCATCTATTATCTTTTGAAATAATATAATAGATAGATCATTATATTTACAACTGGAACTATTGAGATGGTTTAATTTAATAGATTTAAATTAACACAAACTCCATTGAAATAGAATGACTGAACTAGACCACAGATCACTTTACACAATATATATTACCGCTTTGCACAGAATAGAAATCACTGCAAATATATATATAAAATCCAGGGGAAAATCTATAACAAGATTTCAATAAAGCTAGTGCTTCTGTAAAGGTCTGGCCAGCGAGTGATAACGTGTCTAGTCTTCATGGTCTATTTAGCTAAAATGGAATGTAAGTTGAGTGGGACATGATAAACTTGACAGCTTATTTGATCTCACGAACTTTTGGGGATCTGACCGCCAAATCAAGGGAAGAAGCGCCCCCTGGTCTTCGTATCCGCTCGCTGCTGCCCGTTTCGGCTTTCCCCGTTCGCTCGGTTCTGCGATTGACACCGAGACGCGAAAATAGCGGCAAGCAACTGCGTCTCGTAGCAGGGACCACTACTGTCTTTGATAACGCCGATAGTCTCCCCTGAAATCCCTCAGTCTGTCTCTTTGATCTCGTGCCGCATACTAAATGAGTCCCGGTGGAATGAGTTCTGGCAAACGAAAAGTTACAACAAATGTTCAGGGGTTCTAATGTTATGAAAAGCTAAAAGTCCCTTTAAATCATCCATCATATCAGGGAGAATTCACTTGTCAAACTAGACGTACGTCACAGAGAGATATTGAGAACAATAATGTATTACAACGCTCATAGTCTACAACGACATTTTCCATTATTGACAAAGGTCATTGAGTTCTATTTTTATCAACCAGTCAGGGTGCGCGTTTCAAACTTGCTGGCCTACTAGAAAATTATATGAACTGCTTTTATTACTTTAGTTATTCCAAAGCCTTTTGGGTTGCTTCATTATATGTGAAAATTAAAGAAAGCAGCCGAAGTTAACCTAAGCCCACCACTAAGACAGCTGCTGTTTCTACATCTGCGACTACTGCAATTGCAAGAAATTTAGCGACAACAACTGATTCTACTACTTTTTATCCCTACCTACTACTTCTAACTGTTCTTACTGCCTCTATTTTCACAACATCTGTGAGCATCACTAGAACTATTTCATTATCATAAATAGTATTCTTACATATATGTTCTTTGCTAGAGCCCTTGCTGAATAATTTGAAATACTTTAATAAATAATATTTGCATCCCATTTTTCGACACCCCCATCCCTATCCAAAAAGAAACTAAGAAATATGTATGAAACATATGCTTGGAATTTCTGCCGGTTAATTTTTATAGCTTTTTTATGATGTAATCGCGCGTGGTTACGTTCCCTGATATAGACCTATGTGCGTAAAGTAACATCTCATATTTGGATAAGTGCCGTCGGCATGACATCACTGCCTGTAAATCAGGTATTAGTTTGCGGTTGAGAAGTTTCCTGTGTAGATTAATGAGGTGTTTTCTACCAAAATGTTGGATAAAGGTTCTGATAAAGGGAAGGGTTAATCTTTTTAATCTAGCGATGGAAGTCGTATAAATTCGTGTGCCCTGTACTCATGGAATGTTGAATGCCAAATGTTCCCCGCCCGGTGTTTGTAGATATAGCCCACTTCATAATCGACGTCGTCATCATCATCATCATCATCATCATCTGTGGTATATGTCTGTCTAGACCTGCAGGTTGATTATCAAGGATCTCATTCACTATATTTAGTGTAGCACTACATTCATTCTTTTGTGTAAAGGTTATATAGCAGGGATTGGCAACCAGTCGATCCCGATCTACCGGTAGATCCCAGTGAATGATTTGGTAGATCGTTAGGCAACTGCGGGGGGGGGGGGGGGGGCCGGGGCGGTAGATAGGACTTTTCAAACTATGGACATTTCAGACTAGACCTCTCTTGCCGGCATTTAAAATCACGGTTTCCCTGGGATCGAAGTACTTGTTCCGCAATCCTAATGGAAACTCTCGAGCTGGCGACTAAAATATATTCGTGAACTACATGAGATAGGACCGCGATCTTTTCTTTGTAAGATTCATGATACACCCTCTCCCTGTTCTCTCTTTCTCCCCCACCCCCACTTAAAATCACACACGCATATATATATATATATATATATATATATATATATATATATATATATATATATATATATATATATATATATATATATATATATATATATGTCGTGAGACATTCTAAATCCACATATATAAATTAAAAAGTAAATGTAAAGCCTAACGAATTAATTCAATAAAAGGAAAGAAGACTGGTAAAGAACAGTGCCGTCACTATGGCGTACGCCTGTGTTATAGTACGTCATGCTAGTTAAACAAGAAAGTCCCTTTCTATGCTCCGTCTGCATAATTGTAACGCTTTCACGTTGATAGTAAAGCTTACAGCATCATACACGCGTTTCTAAAAATAAAACTAGTACTGTGTTTCTTAGAAAACCTTGAGATACGCAAGATGCTTAATGACCCAGATATAATACTAGCATTAATTAAATTATACACACTACGTTAACCTAAAAGGACAGACGGACTTAGGATAGAGAGAGAGAGAGAGAGAGATGTACGGAGGAACGCATAAATCCAATTTGTAAAAGCAAGTGCGTTGAGATCCAGCTCATATTTTTCTTAATAAAAGCCTGGGACAGAGGCAGATCGGAATTGTGCCATAACTCATCGCCAGTCAACGTATTTGTTTAATATTTCCATGAATTGTGGTAAGCTAGACCTATTTGATATCTTGTTGATGAAAATTGAATGTGAATTGATAATTTATGTCTATATGTGTGTGGTTCAGTAACAATAAACAGAGGCAAAACCTCGATATGGCTCCACCATGAATAAAACTTGTCGGAGAGGAATATATCTGCATGGGATGGCCAAATAGTACTATGACACCTATCTTATTGAATAGAAGGAAATAATGCTGGAATTGCAGAAGCGTTGTAACCATTAGGGAGAGGAATAAATTAGTTTCATGAGAAGTAGCAGTTGGACTACAGCGCAACCTTCTTATTTTCAGTGTGGGTAGTTCTGAAGGGTGGTACAACCTTCTCAGGGAAGTAAACTATTACAGCAGCACTTGGTTGGAGTTTTGCTGAATCCAGAGGCTGATAGCATACTCCTTGGTCAAGATAGCGACCAGTGTTGTTTCTCAAGAATACGGTGAAGCAAGCGAGCAGAGGAGACTGTTTCCTGCCGCCCACACAGAAGTTAAGATTCGTTGGCCAGAGCAGCTCAATCTTGTGTACCCCCCCCCCCCCCCCCCCCCCCCCCCCACCCCCCCCCTAAAAGTAAAAAAAAAAGTAAATTTACCTTAAATCAAGAGGGACATTTATTTGTTTCAAATAAAAAGAAACTGTGAACCTTTCCAATATTATTTCCACCAGAAACAAACACTTGAAGTCATGATGACAAACAACAACATAGCTTGAATAGCCAGTATTACCTCATAGTACTACAGCACAACTTACACACATATTGCAATAATAATATATGTCAATACAAAGATCCTATCTATAAATTGTGTACATACAACTTGTGATTACATTTGATTGCGATTCCTGGTTCACTTTGTAGTTGAATCAGGATATCTATTATTGACAGGAATTAATACATATTTTTAAAAGTTACCCTTGACTTATTAAGATAGCCTTATAGAGTGTTCTATGTTTGTGAGTGTCACAGTGTTGTAAAGTATTGTGGATTAAATTAAATTGTTTATCTGTCTGTTGGTTGTTGTGAACATACACTTCATCATTATCATAACCCTTGACATTCAACGTAGTCATCACAATATTCCAGAATAAGTCTGACTGAGGTATAAATGTGGTAGATAGTAAGGTCATCTGTAATACACCACACTTATTAGATACAGATACCTTCACAGCTGATCTCAGTCAGTACACTAAGTCCCCTATAAATATTTATATCATCCCACTTTACCACATATATTGGGGTCCTGTCCGGGATTTTGAATCTTCTCATATTATATATATATTGGGGGGTAACTCACTTCAGGGAATAATAAAAATTTAAAAGGTATCCTTGGGTGAAAATAAATAAGGTTGAGCTCTCAGTGCTTGTGGTTGTCCTTAGATAATTAGATAGATTGACTTGTTTACTTAGACATTGTATAAATTTGCCTGTTAGAAAATGGCCGACCTAGCAAAATTTCGATCTGCTGCTGTGCAGGCTGCTAAAGAGTTAGGAATAGATGGGCAAGCTATGATTGCTTATGTCACTACTGAATGTGACAAATATATTGAACGTGAAGAAAGAACATTTGAAGCAGAAAGAAAATTAGAATCGGAAAGATTAGAAAAAGAAGCTGAAAGAAAGTTAGAGGCTGAAAAAGAAATTAAGAGGTTGCAGATTGAGGCTGATAAAGAGGCTAGGGCATTAGAGGCTGAGGCTAAGAAGTTACAAGTGGAGACAGAAAGAGAGGAAAGAAGGCAAGCTGCAGAGAGGGAAGCAGAGGAAAGAAGGCAAGCTGCCGAAAGGGAAGACAAGCGATTGGCTGCAGAAAGGGAAGCAAAAGAAAGAAGGCAGGCTGCACAGAGGGAAGCAGAAAAGGAGGAGAAGAGATTACAAAGGGAACATGAGTTACGACTAAGGGAGTTTGAGTTTCAAAGCCATGCTCCTGAAAATGGTGCCAGTCCTTTTACCTCTGATGCCTCTGCTAGTCAGGGAGCCTCAACCTCAGCTATGAACTTTCATTTAGATCATTTTGTTGAGAAAGAAGATGATATTGAGAGCTATCTAAATAGATATGAACTGTTAGCTACCACGTATGGGTTAGAGAGAGAAAGGTGGAGCTTAAAGTTATCTCAAGGGCTTCGTTTTACGGCTTATGATGTTTTCGCCAAAATGAGCAGAGATGATCAAGAAAATTATGACATGCTAAAGCAGGCTCTTTTGTTAAGATATGAAAAGAATGGTGAATTTTATAGAAAAAATTTAGGAATGCTAAACTACTGTCAGGTGAAACCTATCACCAGTTCTCTGCACGGTTAGAGACATACTTGGAGAAATGGACTTCTCTGGGGAAAACCCAAGATCTTAAGGAAATGATCCTTATAGAACAACTAAGAGAGTCCATGGCTCCAGACCTGAGAAAGTTTCTCATGGAACAAGGTGCAGAGAGACTGGGTGAGTTACTGAATGTCGCTGAAAGGTATCAAGCAGCTCATGCAGAGGTAACAAGTAATAAAAAGAAACTGGTAGATAATTTTAAGGCACCACAGAACTTTAATAAATTTGATCCTAGAGATCAGAACAAAGGTAAGCACCAGTTTGATAGGCCACGGTATGACAATAAAAATAAAACCCCACAATTCGATGAAAGGAAATTTGATGAAAGAAAATCGTTCAACCAAAAAAGGAGGTGGTGTAAGAATTGTCGGATGGACAATCATGATACTGACCGTTGCAGAAGGAACCCTATAGTAATGGCCACCCTTCAGGTCAGGTCGACCTCAAGAAAGGAGGAGGATATTATGTTAAATACAACTCCAGAAGAGATGAGGAAGGCGCAGGCTGGGGATAAGACCCTCAAGCCATGTTTTAGGAAATTGTCCCATGGTCACACACCTCCAGGAAAAGGAGACTTCTATATGAAGAACAAACTAATATACCGGAAGACTGGAACTAGATCCAAAGGTCAGGGACAGCTGGTACTTCCTAAAAGGTATAGGACAGACTTAATAAGGAGCTTACATGTGAGAAAAGATGGGGACCATGAAAAAATAGGTACCATCATTCAAAAGGTAGCTCAAAATTATTATTGGCCCATGGCAAGGTGGGTCATTGAAAATTTTGTAGAGAGATGTAGCATAGCACATGAGGGAACACCCACAAGTGGGAATAGTGATCAGGACCTCCACACGCCACGGGGCAAACGTAGGCCTGAACCTGGAAAGAATAACAAAGTGGACCAAGTGGAATGGGAAGCCCCTTTTCACGGACAATCTTCAATTGACTGTTTTACAATGGCCACTATGCAGCGAGTGCAAAAAGATGTCTTACCCCAGGATAAGCCGAAAATCCCTCAATCGGACTTATGTAAACTGGAGGAAGAAGATGTAGAGAGGAAATCTCTCATCAATAATTCTAAGTGGAGAGAGAGCCCCAAGAAAAAAATTGGTAGCGGTCGTTTTGTGACTGATGATTCTGGAAAGAAAAATCATCACTACAGAGCTTCGAGTGGAAAGGACCTGACATGTGCCAGGAGAAATAAGTTTGTGAATTTAAAAGTCCATATGTAGCTCTGTTAAGAACGTGGACTGATGAACAAGCAGAGGAACATATTACATCCTCATACCAATATGTGAATGAGCTGACCACTCGTTTAAAAACTGGCTGGAAACTTGCCAATGAAAATTTGAGACAAGCCAGACAAAAAAACACGCTGCCTATTACAACAGGAAAGCTAAAGACAGAGATTTGGCTGCGGGAGAGAAGGTACTGCTTCTTCTACCCGGTAGTCAGAATAAATTACAAATTGGATGGCAAGGTCCATATACTGTTCTAGAGAAGGTGTCTAGAACCAATTATAAGATAGATAAGAAGAGGAAAGAAAAAATCTATCATGTGAATCTCCTGAAGAAATATTTGGAAAGAGAAAATCAGGAAGAGACACACTTGTTGACCTTGTCCATTGCTATGGAGATGAAAAAGGAACCACTTTCATCATTTGAATATCCATTACATCCCTGTGAGACAGCGGCACAGGTGAAAATCAGTACACATTTAACGAAAAATCAGAAGGAGAGAGTGCAACAGGTTCTAGATGATCATACAGAGGTGTTAACGGACCGACCGGGGCATACAAACTTATTGGAATATGATATGAAACTGATAGACCCCACACCTGTCTGTATGAAAGCCTATTCGATTCCTTTTGCTAAGGAGAAAGCCTTGAAGGAAGAGATAGACTATTTGTTGAAGGAGGGAATAATTTCACACAGTGAATCTTCGTATAGTTCCAGTGTGGTACTCTTAAGGAAACCCTCTGGAGAACATAGACTCTGTATAGATTACAGGAGACTGAATGCTATCACAGAAGGTCAGGTATCCATTGCCGGATACAAATCAGTTGTTTGGCAGGCTAAATAAAGCTAAATATTTCTCAAAAGTGGATCTGAGCAAAGGATACTATCAGATTCCAGTAAAGCCTGAGGTTAGACCATACCTAGCTTTTAGTACCTCAGAGGGACACTATGAGTTTAACAGATTGCCATTTGGATTGAAGAATGCGCCTAGTGTCTTCTCTAGAATGATGAGAAAATTGTTGGATCCTCTGAAAAATCCATGCATCACAAATTTCATGGATGATATCCTTATAGCAACAGAAACATTTGAGGAACACATTGACTCTCTGAACATGCTGTTTAATCGACTTAGAGAAGCGAATTTAACAGCCCGACCAACCAAATGTTGCGTTGGATGTAAAGAATTAGAATTCTTGGGACACACAGTCCATCAGGGAAACATGACCCCTGACCCCAAGAATTTAGAGAAACTAAAGAAAGCCCCGAGACCATAAACCAAGAAAGACGTGAGATCCTTTGTCTCATTATGTGGTTTCTACCAAAAGTATATCAAAAACTGTAATTCCATATGTGCACCGTTAACTGATTTGACACGCAAAGGAAATAAAGATCGAATTACCTGGACAGCCCAGTGTGAATTGGCATACCAGGAATTGAAGGAAAAGCTCACAAGCAAACTTATTTTGAAATTACCTGACTTAAGTCAAGAATTCATTGTGAGAACGGATGCAAGTAATATCGGGTTAGGCGCGACCCTGTTACAGAAATCAGATGCACTGAATGGGGAATTAACCCCCGTGGCATATGCTAGCAGAAAGTTGAACAAAGCTGAAACCAATTATTCAACTAGCGAAAAAGAATGTCTTGCAGTAATATGGGCGATCAAGAAATTCAATATTTATCTGTATGGGAAGGCATTTAAGTTGCAAACGGATCACAAACCCTTGTCGTTTCTAGCGCAGGCTAGGCATGAAAATTCCAGGTTACTCAGATGGTCCTTACTTTTGCAGCCATTCCAGTTCAACATAGAGTATATTTCTGGAAAAACTAACCTGGGTGCGGATTTTTTAAGCCGCCATCCGTGTGACGATAATCACCGTAAGCACCAGGACTAATATTAAATTTCTCTATGTGTATATAGAATTATAGACTGACATATAAGGTCTGTTTTAAGTGGGGAGAATTTGTCGTGAGACATTCTAAATCCACATATATAAATTAAAAAGTAAATGTAAAACCTAACGAATTAATTCAATAAAAGGAAAGAAGACTGGTAAAGAACAGTGCCGTCACTATGGCGTACGCATGTGTTATAGTACGTCATGCTAGTTAAACAAGAAAATCCCTTTCTATGCTCCGTCTGCATAATTGTAACGCTTTCACGTTGATAGTAAAGCCTACAGCATCATACACGCGTTTCTAAAAATAAAACTAGTACTGTGTTTCTTAGAAAACCTTGAGATACGCAAGATGCTTAATGACCCAGATATAATACTAGCATTAATTAAATTATACACACTACGTTAACCTAAAAGGACAGACGGACTTAGGATAGAGAGAGAGAGAGAGAGAGAGATGTACGGAGGAACGCATGCAACACTAACAAGCCGTCTCGCGATATAAAATTAATGCCACCCCCCCAAGCGAAAGGCATGCAGGCTTGATTTTTTTTCAAATAAACAGTGACAAAAAACACTACCAATACACGGTCAGGTTTTGGAAACATGTTTAATGCTTATTAGGAAACATGACACAATACTGTTTTCTGTTTGAAATCCTGACTTTATACTGACAGAACAGTCGAAAAGGCAGGACAGGTGGCGGTTCTGAACAAAAAAAAATAAAAACAACGAATACACGACTATCCTAGAAAATACATATTTTGAACGCAGCCACTTAGCTCCCTTAAAACTTATATATTTGGGTGCCTTAGGACTTGCTGACAAAGAATATGTTAGGTGTTAAGAAATTAGTTTAATAATTAACAAATTATAGCCAAAATACTATAGTGAGGTTGTCAGACAACATGGGATCATTTTTGCTCATAATGGCGTGTTTGGACACTGCTTTAGAAAAAATGAGGCCCCCACGTTAAATCCGATTTGATTGGCTAGAATAATATGTAAGGCGAAACATGATTAGTCGATTGCAAATACTAATTTTGGTTGTTATTAGAAACGATATATGTGTGTGGTTCAGTAACAATAAACAGAGGCAAAACCTCGATATGGCTTCACCATGAATAAAACTTGTCGGAGAGGAATATATCTGCATGGGATGGCCAAATAGTACTATGACACCTATCTTATTGAATAGAAGGAAATAATGCTGGAATTGCAGAAGCGTTGTAACCATTAGGGAGAGGAATACTGGTGTATATTGTTTCATGAGAAGCTAGCAGTTGGACTACAGCGCTGAACTCGGTGTTTGTTATGTATTGTGCTTCAGTGTGGAAATAGATTATAAATTAGTTCTGAAGGGAGGTACAACCTTCTTGTTTCAGGGACCGTGGTACTAAACTATTAAAGCAGCACCTGGTCTGAGTTTTGCTGAATCCAGAGGCTGATAGCATACTCCTTGGTCAAGATAGCGACCAGTGTTGTTTCTCAAGAATACGGTGAAGCAAGCGAGCAGAGGAGACTGTTTCCTGCCGCCCACACAGAAGTTAAGATTCGTTGGCCAGAGCAGCTCAATTTTTTGTCCCCCCCCCCCCCCCCCCCTCTAAAAGTAAATTTACCTTAAATCAAGAGGGACATTTATTTGTTTCAAATAAAAAGAAACTGTGAACCTTTCCAATATTATTTCCACCAGAAACAAACACTTGAAGTCATGATGACAAACAACAACATAGCTTGAATAGCCAGTATTACCTCATAGTACTACAGCACAACTTACACACATATTGCAATAATAATATATGTCAATACAAAGATCCTATCTATAAATTGTGTACATACAACTTGTGATTACATTTGATTGCGATTCCTGGTTCACTTTGTAGTTGAATCAGGATATCTATTATTGACAGGAATTAATACATATTTTTAAAAGTTACCCTTGACTTATTAAGATAGCCTTATAGAGTGTTCTATGTTTGTGAGTGTCACAGTGTTGTAAAGTATTGTGGATTAAATTAAATTGTTTATCTGTCTGTTGGATGTTGTGAACATACACTTCATCATTATCATAACCCTAGACATTCAACGTAGTCATCACAATATTCCAGAATAAGTCTGACTGAGGTATAAATGTGGTAGCAAAGTAAGGTCATCTGTAATACACCACACTTATTAGATACAGATACCTTCACAGCTGATCTCAGTCAGTACACTAAGTCCCCTATAAATATTTATATCATCCCACTTTACCACTATATATATATATATATATATATATATATATATATATATATATATATATATATATATATATATATATATATATATATATATATATATATATATATATTACTGGACAAAAGTTAAGGGCCGCCATTCAGTTTAGACAAGGTTTATATAATTCTTCGTGAGCAGGGTCGATTTTCCAAATGCCCGGTAGCTTGAAATCTCTTAAGAAGTCTCCGAATGGTAGAGTGGGACACTGCTAAACGTCTCGCAACATGACGAACAGATTGACCATCCTGAATCCATGCCATGGCTCGACCGCGGTCTACAGTGCTGAGACTTCTCCTTGGTGGCATGGCTAATGCAGTGATCATTTCGACCACTTGTCATACTGATTTATTGCATACCAACGGTGAACACTCTTTACCGATGATCATTTTCCACGTGCATTCAAATTCAACTCACTTTTTCACCTTTTGAACTAGTGGGGCGTGTTGCAAAAACCACGAGTTTTTGCAGCAACAATGGCAATTTTCACGTGCGGGTTAAAGTGACCCAGTTTTTGGACATTTAAAAAAAAATTAACCAAGTGCACACAGAAATGTATACACATTTCTCTGAGCTCAGTTTTAATGACATTTTCACTTGTTTTACAGTTTACCAATCAATTATATAAACCTTGTCTAAACTGAATGGTGGCCCTTAACTTTTGTCCAGCAGTATATATATATATATATATATATATATATATATATATATATATATATATATATATATATATATATATATATATATATATATATATATATATATATATATATATATATATATATATATATATATATACAGTACTTTGCAAAAAAAAATGGCAGTCATATTTTCGCAACGCAGCACACTCATAGAAGCAAATAATAATAAAAACTGTATGTCCAGAGGAAGATTGGTATCTCCCCTATCTATTAACAGTGGTTTCAGTACAATATAATGTTGCCTTCTCCAGCAAGGCAAGCCTGGATGCGGCGAGGCATACTTCCCACGGGGGTATGAGCTGTATGATTTGGGTCATTGTCATGTTGAAATGTGCACCCATCGGGGTACATGACCTACATAAATGGCAGAAGGTGTCCCTCTAGTATGTCGATGTACCTTTCTTTAGTGAGAATTCCTGTGAAAACACACAGTAGGGTGGCACCTCTTGCTGACACCCCTCCCCAAAGATGAAATTTCTAGGTATGTTTCGGTCGCTGGTACACAGGCGTTACAGAGCCTTTCGTCCAAATATTTATTTGAGCAGGATAAGACCAAAGAGAACATTCATCTGAAAAAATCACATTGTCCCATGACAAATTTTGGTGTTCGTGGCACCAGTTCAAGCGCATCTGTTTGTGAGTCTCTGTGAGAAATGGTGACGAAATTACCCGCTTTTTTGTGTAATTCATCCTGTGTAGCTCCCGGTTTACAATAGCATTAGATACCTCTGGGCTTCCCAACTCGATCATGCGCTGCCGTATGTTTTCTACACTCTTCATTGGCCCAGCCCGAACGATTTGGGCGAGACACCGATGGTCCTTTGTGACCAAAATTCTTGGCCTCCCACTACCTTCTTTTCGCCCGATTCCATTACCTGCTTTTAATTTACTCACAACTCTGTAGACAGTCCGCTCAGGAATGTTCAAGGTTTTAGAAATGTTGGAACATGTTTGATTTCCTTCATTCCAAAGCTGTGAAATTAACATACACTTTGACTTTGTATCCATTTTCTGCCACTAGCATTAGAAATTGTCGTCTGCTTTATTATCAAGGGACGTTACTCTACGCTAATTTTTTTTTTACTTTTGGTAGTGTTTGCTCACTTAAGTGGAGTGCAAATTTGGGGCAGAACATGCATATTTAATTAGAATTCAGCTTATTTAGCTGAGCAATATGACTGCCATTTTTTTTGCAAAGTACTGTATATATATATATATATATATATATATATATATATATATATATATATATATATATATATATATATATATATATATATATATATATATATATATATAATGGTAGATTTTTAGTAAAGTAGATACCGAGAGCTCCTGAGTTCCCAACCCCTGTCATATAGTGTCGTAGAAGGTTTAGTGAAACTACAGCTAGAAAAAGTATATAATCTTCTTCTTCTTCTTCCTCGTTCGCCCTGAAAAGGACGGTGGTTGCGTTGTGTCTGTTTACGCCGTAGCTGTGATATCTGCACCTTTCGGTCGACACATCCTACTTCAGCACGGCATTTTTTAGGGACCGGGTTTGACTCGGAGACCGTCGAGTTGGTTAAGCCGTTAGAACGCTTTATTAACCGGAACAGTTGCCAGTGTAGCCGTGTACATAGTTTTTCCTTTGGAAACAGGCTATAAAAACCAGATTAGCATATAAATTTCTACTTTCCTAGAAACAGATTAAATTTTAATTAGGATAGAGTCGCGTTACATGTCAAAATTAGTCACGTGATTTTTACCCAATCGTGAGCTCAGAAAAATTTAGAAGAGACGCGATTTTCCCCAGCAGCCTAGTTTAGTTGGAAGGGACGCGTCTAGCTAGTAATACAAGCAAGTTTGTGCTCATAACGCAGTGGTTTACTGCATGAAAGTTATTCAAGTTGAAGAACTAGAAATTCCAGGGATGATGGCTTGTTCTCTTCAAAGTGCATTTTTGTGTATTTAAACTCTATATTCGAAGTCTGTAAGTAGGAACTAATTACTATACAATTATTGACATGTCGAAATCGAATGATTGTTGCAGATTTAGAAAGGAAACAATGGCTGAAAGATTTCTTTTCCAATGTACATGCAGGATTGATTTGTTTTGATGAAGCAATAACATATCAGGAGGAGATATGGCAATTTTATATCCTGAAGAAGCAGAGTAATCCCTATTGAACTACTGGCATGCACTTACTTGAAAATATGGCATTATGATCTTCAACTTGTTGCCTAGTGACCAGTCCTCTACAAAAGAGCAGAAGTATTAACGAAACATGGAACTCAAGAGAAAATACCAACACCAAGAGTACAACAACAGCAGCAGGAAAACCAACCCGTATATACACAACCATTACAGCCCACCGATTGACATGTTTAAGAAATATTTGCTGACGGGAAGTTACCCTATGCAGCATGAACCATTACTGTGTCAGAGCTTTGCCCATCAGTTCCCCTCCCCAAGTTTCTCCAACCCACGCCGCCCCTCTGACTCTGACAAGTGGAACAGTCGTTTGCTAACGGAAGGTTATCCCAAACAAGAATCCTTCACCAAGATGAATGTAGTAACAACACACGCGGACGCGGAAAGTTACTCTGTCGAAAAATTAAGAAACCTACGATACCCATGTCTACCAACACATCATACCGAGGACACAGATAGTACGCTGTATCATTTTAACAGACGTGCTAAGAATCACTGGACGAGTTTAAATAGAAGAAATTGCCGCATCGCAGTCCGAAGCCTATTCACCAATGTCAAAAGTCATAGGACCTACGAAATAAAGAATCTCCATGCATCTGACATGGAATGCATTGTCACCACAGATGAAGGTTTTCGTGCTGTTGTAAAACCACTACATCCATGGCGAAGACCATTTCTTGAACGTCAACAGGTCAGTTCTATGAAAGTAAACACGACGCTACATACCCCCTTTCATAATAGACCAACCCCAATCAAACAACATCAAGACACATTTATGAATGAACCAAGAATGACCTCGGTGGCAACACAAACAGACCTTCCTACGTCACCTTTTAACCACACTCGAACGACAGTAGCCACTCAAACCGAAATACTGAATGAGGATGAAACTGAACTAAAAATAATAGAACAACACTTCGATCCTCATACAGTGGTCCAAAACTCCAATGAACATGAAGACGACACAATGTCCTGTGTATCAGACTCAGATAGTGGTATCGAGTCACTTGTAGACAGCGCCACACTTTCAGAAGTGAACACCACGGTTGAATCGTTTTTTCCTGAGCCTCACGAATCGCCTCCTGTGGCCACATTTGTAGAACTGCCACAACCGCCAGTCATGTCACCTCTAGCCACACATTCCCAGGCTACATTGCCATCATCACTGATTTCCTTTGCGCCCCAACAATCAATCAATGTCATGTCACCTCCAGCCACAGTACAACCATTGACGTTTGCTTCAGTTGCCCATCAACCTCTCAATGTCAACAATGCCATCTCCAGTGCTGTACCCGCTGTACAACCGGTCAATAATGATCCCAATTCGGCCTTCCTTATGGCACTGCGGGAATTGGAGAAACAAATCAACAAGCGGGCAGAGACTATGAGAAATACAGTTATAACTCCCTGGTACTGAGAAGCTATTCTAAAACACGCCCAGGTGTTTTTATGTGTTCGCCACTCCGAACACGGTCAACGCATATGCGCAAAAACCTTTTTAACAATGTACTAACTTTCCCATGTACTCTATTTTCAGTTTTTGACAGTTCAAATGACTTGCTTCCAGACTAAGATGTCAAAGCCCCACTGAGAAACTTTTTTCCAGCCTTAAAATACTGATGCCCAGAGAACAATCAAGACCAGCACACGGAGGATTTTCATTAGATAGTATAGTTTTGTGAAATAAAAATGACAAAACAATTGATAACACACAGTGTTACGAGTTTACAGACACTATTTAGTTACAGACATTTTTTTAATATTGAAAATGTTAATGTACAACCCCACCTTTAACACATGTGTCACACTATTCTGTTGTAACATTCATCTCTACTTTTGAAACTGATCATATTCCACGCTCCATTCACCAGACTTCTTGTCCTTGCAGCTCCAGAGTTCTGTAATTTCGCATCTTAGTGCATTTTCATGCAGGCACTTTACACCAGTAGTTTTTCTTACCTCATACAAATGTTTCTTTGATCTCAATTATGCTAAACTCCTTTATATCTATCGCCTTGATCAATCATACTGTTCCTACTATGACATCTGTTAACAGCATATAATTCATACCCAAAACTAGTATTGCATGTTATGCTATCTTTCTCCACAGGATTATTTATTTTTCCAATGTACATTATTATTTTAGACCAAGATGTATATTAGTACTGTCAAGATTTTAAACATTCTCCAAGATTCCATATCCCAACCTTGACTCTCTATAGTAAGATTTTCTTCACTCCACTGTTACAACATCTTTAACTTACTATTTTTCCTTTCCACTATATTGAGACGACATTCTAGACTTGTGATCTTTTCAATCCCAATCATATTCATTCCTTGGAATTACAATCATGTTGTAATCAGGAGATCCTTGATGTACCCTTTCCTCGCCACTTATTGACAACAGACACTGCTACAATATTCATTCTGTTCTAACCTAAACTATTACTTGCAGCCCTATTGGTTGGGATTTACTATTAGGAATATTGATAGTATCTCTAGTGTTTAGTGAATTGATTTTTATCATTCTTTTTGTACTTGTGATACAAACAGAAAAGAAATCACAAGAAAAGAAAAGAAATCACAAGAAAAGAAAAGAAATCACAAGAAAACAAAAAAGAAATGGAAAAGAGAAAAGAAAAAGAAATCAAACAGAAAATTAAAGAGACAAAAAATAACAGAAAAAGGAGAAGAGAAAAACAATTGGAATGTTTTTTTAATAAGATGTAATATATGTTTATATGCCACCCTCACACATTTTGATGATGATAAGCCAATATTGTAAAACATTGACTGCCCTGAGGTTAGCAGCCGACATAAAAGAAAAGAAAAAGAGAAAATAAATCACCATTTCAGAGTGAGAAATTAGTTTTTACTCCTACTGCCCATTACCAGTCATACCCCCACCAGCATGATCTCTGATACTCCAGCAGTATTTTGTTGATACTGCCTGTGACAAGTACCCCAATGACATTTGCGCATGCTGATTTTTTGCAAATGAAAAATCCTTTGAGAGCATTAGTATATGCTAACCCCAGATTGAACACATTACACCTATTTGTTGATGATGCCTTTGCCCATGTTAAAGAAATAGCATTTGCACATGCTGACTTAGCAAATGAAATACCCCTCTACAGCATTTGTATATGCTGAACCCACATTGAACACCCATTACCGGATGATAGCCACTGATGGCACATGAGAGAATGAAGCAACTGTTTAATGACGATGAAGGTGCCATTTTATATTATGGTGAAACTTTATGTTGTCACAGCTGAGATATTGTTGTAATGTTTATGCACAAGATCCCCCACATTAACATTGGAGGAGCAATAATTTTAGTCTTTCGTGGTTACGAGATAAGACAAGGATATAATAGAATATTCAATGAATACCATGGACATGGAACAAATCAGAGCAGATGATTACTGCACATATGAGGACCATATTTGAAGTCATTATTGAAGGATTATCAGTAGACAAGAGACAAATAGATTATGATAATCCCATGGAACCACAGGTACTAAGGACACAAAATGGAGATTAAATAATGAAGAAAAAAAATAATGACTGAATAATTACTACGCCCAGAGGTAAGAGAAATAGAGATACATCTGCATTTTTGGAGAAGATATCTCTTTGATTTTTTGCTCATTGCCTTTGTAATATGAACATTGTTGTATAACAAATGACTATTCCTTATCACGAATTACAGAATGTTGTAAGATAGAGAAATAAATTGACAATTTACTATACTCATAACATACCCAGAATTACAGGAGAAAAATACATGATTGATGAAATTGGACGTACTGAGGTCTGCTCACCCCAAGGATATTGAAAAAAAAAAAATAATAATGTTATCCCAAGGACAGACATGTCACAGATATATCATGGAGATATTATGACATAAGAAAAGAATACCTAGATTGGAAATGCAGCAAACTTTGTCAAGGACACCATGAAATAGACCCCCGCCCCACACTTAAGATAACTGACGGACGAGATTTTTGAATTATAAGTACCATAAGTCACCCATCTGGCTGTAGTCAGCGGATGTTACAGGCACTACATAACTCTGACTAACCCTCGACCTGCGAAGGCAGAGTTGGTGTCGAAATTTTGCACATATGTAAAAAGACATGTTTTTGTTCATGTTTTGGTAAAGTCTAGACATTCGTGTTAATGGTTCCATAAATGATTAGTTGATATATTGTTGATAAATATTCACAGATATAGTACATGGACAATTAATAAGGATGTATTTCCAGTACAGAATAAGAGGAATAGGAAGGATCCACATTTTAAATATTGGAGCACCATGAGCGATGATTTGGACTTATAAAGAAAATGGAAATGGTACACTGTATGCAAGGATAACCAGAAATAATATGGATAAATAGTAGTCAGAGTGCCAGGAACTTTGTCTTATAAGAATATTGTAGATTCCTCACGATCAATTGAATATTTTTTCTTCCCTTCTATGTCACATTTTTTGAGTGATGACCCCAACATTTTTTTTATCTCATATTGTCAAACAGTTCTTACATCTCAGTTGATTGTTCCATAAATAATTGTTTGATGTGTTTTTGATAAATGTATTGCTAGATAAGGTACATAGGGAGTTACTAAGGATGAATTCTCAAGATAACAGGAGGACAAGAATAGATACAATGATATTTCTCTTTTTCTTCCGTCCTTAGCCACCGACCGTCAAAGCAGTCAGTGGCCATTACGCCTAGTGGCGTCTTAGGGCAACAGCAGATAGATTTTCTTTGCCATTGTTTCCCATCACGCCTATTGGCGTCTTTAGGGCAACGGCAAATCAATCCATTTGCTGTTGTTTCCGTAATCGAAGTGACTGGCAAACGGGTGATCAGCCCGTTGGTACAATGATATTGGAACACCATAAATGATACATTGGTGTTATGAAAAAAAAAAGGAGACAAATATAAACGGTATACAAGGATGCCTTGAGAGTGACAACATGGATACATATTGTCAAGAGTATAAGCAGTTGTCTTAACAGAGAAAATAAAGTAATACGGAACCCAACGTAGAAAATTCATGATGATTTGAAACTATATTTTCGTTTTCCCTTATATTTCATAATATGATAGTAACACATTCGTCTGTTGGTTGCTGAATAATTTGATGTTTGAAAATTGATGTACGGTAAGTCAAAGAAGATCTTTGAAAAAAAATATAAATAATATTTCTAGGAAAGAGTTCACAGAAAAAATACTGTGTTGACAGAAAAGAAGGAATGATTAGAAATAACTGACTAATGGACAGGATCACCACCAGACGTACGGATATTGGAGACAAACATCACATATTTTGAAAAAAAAAAAAGGAATGTAATATAGAACATTTTTTCTACAGTGACGGACTTAGAACGAATTTATACACTTACCATTTAGAAAATGTCAATAACAAGGAAACATTCAGATAAATAAATAAGTATAAGCCAAGAGGTTTTAATGCTTTTATTGTGAAAAATGATTACTTATAAAAATGATGCTGGTTATATTATCGTCTGATAAAATATGCATATTATGTTTAGAGATGTTTTCTACATGTAATAATGAGCAAGTGGCTCATTCACTAGAAAAAAAAAAAAAAGGAAATGATGAGTACCCATGAAAACATTGGCTATTCTATGAAAGTGGATTGCCATTACCATAGGAATTGGAGATTTTGGACATTTCTTGGGATATTGCAGAGTACTTGGAAAATAGAATAAATAAGTACGCCAGGAAGAAAAAAGATTTTTTAAGTACTTGCAGGCCTTTAATATGCGACAGGAACAGAAAAGAGATAACACCCCCCCCCCCTCCCCACCATATCTAAGAGAATGTAATCAACTATATTTTTGAATGAAATGTAATAGATTATGATAATGCGGCCAAGTTCTGCAAATAAGATAGTTTATTGTTCATTTCCCAGTGTTGCCACTCGTCACATTTTTTGGTGATGACCTTATGATTGTTTTTAGGATTTTGTTGGTCAGTGTTGCCAATTTGTAAATTTGGTTGAAATATGTATTGATGTGAAAGATAGTTTGCAATTTTTTGGAGATGATATCCATCTATAAGGCCCCTTTATAGACGACAGTCCCATATAGACATAGGAGCTCAGATGTAGGAATTTCGTTAAATTTTCTGAAATATTTTTGGACTTAGAAAAATTTTTGAACTTTAAATTTTTCTGAAAATTTTTTTTTGAACTTAGGAAATTTTGGGGATATTTTTTAGAGTTGATAGTACTCAAATGTCTCCCTATTGGATACATTTGCAAGGCCCCGGGATCTATATGTAGCCGTGTACATAGTTGTTCCTTTGGAAACAGGCTATAAAAACCAGATTAGCATATAAATTTCTACTTTCCTAGAAACAGATTAAATTTAAATTAGGATAGAGTCGCGTTACATGTCAAAATTAGTCACGTGATTTTTACCCAATCGTGAGCTCAGAAAAATTTAGAAGAGACGCGATTTTCCCCAGCATGAAAGTTATTCAAGTTGAAGAACTAGAAATTCCAGGGATGATGGCTTGTTCTCTTCAAAGTGCATTTTTGTGTATTTAAACTCTATATTCGAAGTCTGTAAGTAGGAACTAATTACTATACAATTATTGACATGTCGAAATCGAATGATTGTTGCAGATTTAGAAAGGAAACAATGGCTGAAAGATTTCTTTTCAAATGTACATGCAGGATTGATTTGTTTTGATGAAGCAATAACATATCAGGAGGAGATATGGCAATTTTATATCCTGAAGAAGCAGAGTAATCCCTATTGAACTACTGGCATGCACTTAATTGAAAATATGGCATTATGAACAAGAAAGAATTTCCTAAGAATAGAACCAGAATGGTTATAATGAAGTTAGAAACTCATACAGCGGGATTTTGAAAAGAAATATGCTCTGAAGAATAATTGTCATATGTGTCTTATGAAGTTTTGCCATGTCGACTTGTAATTACGTTATAATTAAATAAAAGTCACGTTTATATTAAAGGCAGGTCGTCACTCATTTGCTTTGCCATACATTCATGAGAGGAAGGAAGGAAATATAAATGAACCATAACTGCTCTTGCTGGTAAATCATATAAATAAAACACATCTGCTCTAATACAACACCTTAGAGGATAGTCCCCGAACCTGGTAAAATCCCGTAAGACTGTAAGGGAGAAATTGCGAACTCTAGCGGTCAAGCTAGTAATCTAGATCTAACACTCTCTGCAATAAAACAGCAACCCCCAATTCCCTACCCGGCCACACCAGGTTTCGGGGTCGAAGCCAGGTAGCGTCACGCTCCAGTCCACACAGCTGTAAATTGGTATCTGACTGCTCTTGAATGAGAGAAAAGCGAAGGCAGCTAGGCAGGGAACTGAGCACTCCAGCTCAAAAAGCTGAACCTAGTACCGTGAAATCTCCGACACTTCACTTTACCCCCACCCCCCGCCCCCCCCCCCCCCCCCCCCCCCCACGGCAGTTTCGCTATGGAACTAACGTTGGTAAGCACTTGGAAGGTGTACGACGTACCCAGATTAAAAAAAAAAAAAAAAGCAAACTGTATGTTCTCCGGAGATACAAACCCAGGCTATTCAAGCGCCTTACATGAAAGTACCATCCATGGTGAATTTGGTCAACGAACACCCTGTGACCGCTTGGCATACACTACATTTATACGTGTTAAAACCACGTAGAATGAGAATAACACGTTAAAAGCAATTAAGTCTTTTTTGCACAAAACACAGCATCATGAAAAGTTCACGGCTTTGAGAGAGGCATTGTAAAGCTGTCCCAGAAGAAAAAAATAGTAAATGCATGTTTTTGAATGGAAAATGTTGTGAAAGTGAGAGTTGCTAATTTGGGTTTTTTCCGTTGTTAGAGAGAGAGAGAGACGTGTGGAAAAAGTCGAAAAGCTGAGAAAGTGTGTGCAAATGTAGATAATTGTACCGTGTGAAAAAAAGAAAGCATCGTGTGAAAATTAGCGGGAAAAAAGAAGAAATAGTATAAAAAGGAGAGACTTGGGCGATAGACAGGCTTTTACAGATTTTTAGGATTCGTTAGGCGAGAGGATTTTACAGATAGTGTTAGGTGAACTTCGTCTTTGAGATTATCAAGACAAGTTTTTAACTTGACATGTTTTCAAGTTAGACAAGTATTTTTAAGTAGAGAAGTTAGTTTTTAAGTAGACAAGTTAGTCTTTTAAGAACAAATTTCTAATCTTTGTAATATTATTATTCTATTGGATATTATTTATTCCTAAAATGGATATACCCTACTTTTCATTTTAAAAGTATATACTTATTTTTTTTTATTTTGAAAAAATTCAAAAAAATCAAAAAATAACAAAAAAAAAAAAAATGACGTTAAAAACAATATTACAATTTTTAAATTGTGTGAGTTTTCTTAAAACGTTTACAAAAGATTACAACAAAAAAACCTAACAAACAAAAACAAAAAACAAAACCAACACAACAAACAAAAACCAAAAACAAAAAAAAAACCAAACCAAAAAAAAAAACCAAAAACCAAAAACAACAACAAAAAACCCCAAAAAAAACAACACAAACAAACCAAACCACCCAACACCCAAACAACCAAACAAAAACAAACCAAAAACACAAACAAAAAAAAAAACCACCCCCAAAAACACAACCCCAAAACAAAAAAAAAACACCAAAAAAAAAAAACAACAAAAAAACCCAACCCCCACCCCCAAAACAAACAAAAAACCCAAAACCACCCCCCCAAACCCCCAAAAAACCCCCAAAACAACAAAACCCCCCCAAACAAACCCCAACCACAAACCCCCCCCCAACACAAAAAAACCACCCAACAAACAACAAAAACAAATTGCACAAAAACCCCCAAAACCAACACCCAAACACAAAAACCCAAAACACCCCCACCCCCCCCCCAGACCCCCCCCAACCAAACAAACCCAAAAAATAAAAAACAACCCAAAACAAAACCCAACAAACACCCTAAGTCAAAAAAAACCACCCACACCCAACACCAGTACAAACCCCCCACCCCACAAACCAACCCAACCACACCCCACCCACTCCAAACAAACAAAAACTTCCCAAACAACAAAACCAAACACCCCTAAAAAAAAACCAAAAAAACCAAAACCCCAAACAACACCCCAAAAAAAGGTTTTTAAAAAAACCCCCCCCCTACATGGACTTTACCCCAACAAAAAAAATTTATTTTAATAAAAAAACACCCCACCCCCCCCCCCCCCCCCAAAAAAAACAAACAAAACCACTAAACCAAAAAAAAAAACCACAACAAGAAAAACCCAACACCTCACCCAAACCCCAACCAACAAACCCCCCCCACAACCCCCCCCAATACAAAAAACCAAAACAAAACCCCCCACCAACCCCACAAAAACCCCCCGAGAACCAATTATAACTCACCCCCCCCACACCCCCAACAACGTACCCTCCCCCCCCCAACCCCCCCCAAAAAAAATAACCAACAAAAACAAACCACACCCCCCCCCCCCCCAAATCCAAAAACAAACACCAAAAAAACCACATAACTAAAACAAAACCAAAATATCACCCCCCCCCGTGGAATTTCGACAAACCATTATACGAGGTATCTTTAGCTTTCACTAAACCAAAAAAGGGTACTTAACTAAGGCTTTGGGAAGAAAAATAAACTAAGGTCAAGAATTTCCATCTCAGGCGGAAGGCCTGTAACCACTTGAAATAGAACCTACAAAGAGTTAGCTCACGTCAAAATATTTACCTGCGCACAACACCATTGACTGGCCAACTGACCCGGTTACACTAACTTCATATTGATGCCGTGACCAAGACCGGTCACAACCCCATAGTACCCTCAGTGTAGAATATATGACGTCATCATTATCATTGTCTCCTTATCTTCGTTTTCCTAACATATTTGTCTGACTAGATGCATCATCATTATTATCCCCCCCCCTCCCCCCCCCAACCCCAAAGAGAAAAGGCCATCAACAAAATTACGCTTAAGGCTTCCTGTCCCTTGCTATCAGCTCAATGTATTTCCATGACTTTCTCACCTTTTTCATTTCTGTCTCTAGTCCTTTTCTCCGTTGTTCTTTGGTCTGTTACTCTGGAGATTCCAGATCTGTCTTGTAATGCTATCAGCAGGTTTCCTCAATGCGTATCCTATCCGGGACCCCAAGATGCAGCAATAGTGAATGCAGTCAGCGACCCATAGCTGTACTGCTTGCATCAGGACCAGCGAACCAGAGCTGGTCAAGACCGCACTCCACCTCCACGTGGTGGTCCTGAAAACAGTCTGCAGCAGTGCAGTCTGGCTGAGCGAGTGCGGATCGCAATGGGAAGGCAAACCCGGTCCCTAAAAAATGCCGTGCTGAAGTCGGATGTGTCGACCGAAAGGTGCAGATATCACAGCTTAGTCGTAAACAGACACAAAGCAACCACCGTCCTTTTCAGGGCGAACGAGGAAGAAGGAAGAAGAAGTATCCTATCCGCCGCCATCGTCTTCTTCTCATCTCTTGTTCCACTGGCAATTAGTCTGGTTCTTGCCATCAGTTCTCACCGGTGATCTTATTAAACCACTTCAATTCCCTCTACTCTACGCAAGCATCCATTTATGAACGTGATGGTGTAATGGTTACCACACTGCGCTAGCGATCAGGTGTTCAAGGTTCAAGCCCGGGCGCGGGCATTTGTAGAAGTGTCATCGACCGGGATTTTGACTGAATAACCTGAACGGCTCCAGAGATAAACCCTCTGTGGATGGGAAGGAGCGAAGCTCCTGACCGTGTTGGAAGGATAGTCCACAGACTTCCCAGCCTCGCAATGACATGTCATTGGGCCGAAGGGCTTAAAGCCCAAGTGCCGCTGGTTAAGGGAAAAAAAAATGAACGTGTGAAGCTTTTTTGGTTGTTGCCTTGTTGTTCTATGTGTTTCAGAGCCGTACAATAGTCCTGACTTGACCTTTGAGCTGAAGGTTCTGATTTTGGGATAGTTCCTTTCAATCTCCCAACTTTATGACATGTGAATATTGGTAAAGATTAAATGACTTCCACTTGATTAACTCCACGTTTTAAAGGCCCGTCCTGAGTCACTCCACTCTGACACTTGCTCTGAACTCATCAACTATGTTATTCATTTAATTTTATCTGAGGGAAGAAGGCTTAAACAGGCTAGGCTTGCGTTAATTTAAGGCGACAGAACCGTCTACTCAGGATACTATAATGAAGACTTAGTGGGGAAAAAACACAGAGTTAATGAGGAGGGAAGGCAGTTTTTTGTGTGCGAGTGCGCGCTTTTGACTATGTTTAATTAGCCTTGTTTATGCTCACCGATGTCCTCTTGTCATAATTTCTCTTTCCCCGCGATAGTGCCGTGCACGTTCTACGAACACTTATCCATGGTCCCCGCGCGACTCCGTACATTCGGCGGCTAAGATTCATGCCTGGCATAGTGTCGAATCGATAGCTGGTGTAAATTTATAGCTAAATTAGGTAAGTTTAGCTTGAGTAATGTCTCCTTCATTTCTCCTGTCAAGTTAGGGAGATTCATGAGCTTGGCAGAAGTTGTAATTTCGGTCAGAACTGTTACCATTTACTTTCCACCCCCTTCTGACGCCCTCTTATTTTTCTCTCTAGCAAATAGAAGCGGAAAACAATATAGACCAAATTGTGTAGTTCCTGGCGGTTTATGAGGAGACAAAGGAAGAATACAACTACTGCACCCACAGGCATGTCGTACTAGGCGACTGATATGAAGTTGTACACGAGGCTGGCAACCTCATCGTGTAAAACAAATTGCCACAGAAACCACATCTGCAGGAGCATTTGAAATGCTTGGTGCAGGCGTCATGCATGGGGAAAGGCGGCAGTCGTGGTGACATGCCGCGCAAGGAGCGTAAAGGACAGTGAGGACAAACAGCCACTTTTCTCTTCTGCGGACGTAAACGGTATATCTTCTTCCTCTTCTTCTTCTGCTACTTCTTCTTCTTCGCACACTTTCAGGCATCAACGACACTTATATTAACAAGTGGAGTTTCCAGCATTCTGACCGTGCCATTGGCCCTATAAGCCAGCGTCCAGACGCCTCAGCTCATCGCATCCTTCTGCCCGCTTACTCCTTCTCTGTCCAGGTGTATTCTCATATTTGTCGTATTGACACTTCACCAGGTGCGTTATCAAACACAGTAAGTAGCCAACCTGTAATCGTTCCCAAAGGAGTTTAATGACTTTTACTTTTCCAATCCCCTAGGTTACGAGTTTTCACTCTTTTTTCACTCTTGTTTTATTGGCAGGTCCTTGTAAATTGAGATAGGTATTAGAGATAGATTTGGTCCGTCTGAATAGAACCGGCAAAGTGGTAAATAAGTGAGAATTAAGGTATGAGAAATAGATTTCACGAGTGAATAGTTTAAGGGTAGAATCTGTCACTGGATTGAGAAGATACTCTAGTCCAGCCTATCTTTACGACTATAACTTGTTAACAGACCATCCTACTCTTCATACATGTAACATATATGTTTAACTATCCACACACACAATTATGTGACAACAAGACACACAAACGTGAAAACTGTGGTAAATGGAGTATGGGTATGAGCTGAGCTGACCAACACAAGTAATTAAGTTTTGCTAAGTTTATTATCATATAAACTGCTCACAACATCAAACATATATAAACCAATAAAATCATAGGTTACAGAATTAGGAAAATAACCCCATAAATGCCATCCCCTCTGCTGAGAAAAGATTCCACAAGAAGTTAATAACCCCAAAAGGTCAAAGATTAACACTAGGGGTATAGAAATAGACGATAAAGTAAAGAACAGAGTTCCTAGTTAATCTATCCTGTAAAATAACAATATTAGCGAACAAAAAAAGAAGTGGGTACAATGATTATACAAACAGAAATATTCACTCCTCTTCCTCGTACTCTGTCAATCTGTGGCCACATACAATCTCGCTTACCTACTAGTTGGTTAACAACATCTTGAATATAACCATCAGTGTACATGTAACAAAATTCAGTGTTGTGCTTCTCCGAAGTCAGCCCCAGTTCCTCCACGAATAATTAATTCTCCTAATGGGGAACGCCTACTTTGGTGGTGATTATTGGATATGATAATGTCACATCAGATAGTTCAGGTAGCAAAATATTTACCACGATCTAGTGTTCACAGTGGACAGTAGACAGTACTTCCAATAGTTAAAGGAAATGTCTGGTGTTAGAACTGTTAGAAAAAATAATGATGATGAAGGTATCTCCTCTCGGTTTTTCTCTCTCTGGGGGTTGACGTAGCGTGAGGTTTTTATTGTATATAGGATCAGTATAGCACTGACAATACAGAAATAGAATTTCTGCAGGAAAATTGTGAAGTCCCAGTGTATGAGAGAACTACTGGTATCACAAATTAGTTACGGCTGTGAATGATCTGATCTCGAAAAATTAGTAGAGTGGAGACAGTCATAAAATGCCACATCGCTGGGTAACTAACTGTGATATTAAAACAAGGAAACAGATTTTCACTTAACATTTATAAACTTGACAAGTCGTTCAAATACAATTTCCTTATTTATTAAGTATATACACTATCTACTCTTGTGCTGAAGGGTGGATGTTGGAAGATGGAATACAATGGATTTGTAAGTTTACATATGATTTACATATATATATTTATATATATTACAACAAGTCTTCCAATTATAGGAAAAAAAATATATTAGCTGTGTTGTTAATCAATTATAGAAAATTTATCAGCTGTGCTGTTAATCTTGTCTCTCACTACGCTAAATCACTTTTTCTTCATAGACAGTTAATTGCTCACACTTGCCGACGGAAATGGTACTAATGTGTACTCATCTCTTAAAACAGTTCTGTCCTTCTTAGTTTGATGCACACAACACCCGCTGATGATCGTTCCTTTAGCCCACCCAAGACTGAGGGGGACTAAGGATGTAGCTCCGATACAACCACTATGCTGCTGCGAAGTTCCAGGCAGCAGGATTGACCCGAACATACGACCTCAGGTTGGATGACACGAATAAACCTGTAACAAGGAAAAATAGAGGCTAATTTATGTCATCAAGCCCACCTATTTCTAGTGTATATGAGATGAGCGTGTCTCAGGTGTCTGCATGTAGGATGAATGACAACATGGCTCAGTATGATTTAGCAATAGCGAGACAAGACCGGTGTCTACGTGCAAAAAATTCTTTCTGATAATTCAATACATGAATACATCCAATAATTTGTACACCGTATGATACAACCGTTTCCTTCCACCTATAATATACCAGGCCATCTCTGATAAGTGCTATACTGGCTGGTAAAATATACCCTAACAATATTGTTGTAGTTATATGAGTCCTAACAAGGACTGTTAGGTTATTATTCGGGTTGGAGTTATATGAGTCCTAACAAGGACTGTTAGGTTATTATTCAGGTTGGAGTCATACCAGGAAATACAATCATTATACCTAATTCCCTAAGATATAATCAGTATACCTGATACATTCATAGTAAAACTAAAATCCTATATTAAATATACCTTCTTCAACAGTCATACACAATCATTATACATGATAATATAAAATACAATCATTGTACATGATATAGTCATAGGTTATATTCAGGTTGGAGTTATATGAGTCCTAACAAGGACTGTTAGATTATTATTCAGGTTGGAGTTATATGAGTCCTAAAATGGACTGTTAGGTTATATTTCAGATTGGTGTTCGTCTTCAGCAATCATACCAGGAAATACAATCATTATACCTGATTCCATAAAATATAATCATTATATTTTATACAGTCATAGTAAAACTAAAATACTAAAGTGATAATATATACAGGTGTAGGTTATTTTCAGGTGGGTTCCTTTTTCAACAGTCATACACAATCATTATACATGATAAAATACAATCATTATATATGATATAGGCATATTAAAACTCCTAAAAGTTTATAGTAAGTTTATCTACCCTCTAAGATTTATACAAGCCAGTTTTGGACTCGACTTATTGAAGCAAGTTTGCCCGGCATGCAGATAAGCAGGAATCAGTCTTGACAACTTTCTCTTCCATAGTCTGTCGTTCTAGCTGGCCTTCGTGTTTGTGTGTGTATTTGAATAAAACGTTCACCCATATATAGGTCAACGCATTTAAATGCTTCTGCGTAAGGAACCCTTTTGATTGGTTCGCGGCGTTTTAGTCTTTTTAATTGCCAGGGCAAGCTGATTGGTTAGTTGCGTTTTGGTACTTTGCGTGACCCAGTTCCGAAGCAACAGTGTTTTTCTTCTTTTTTAAAAAAAATTATTCTGTCTCAGAGTCTGTTGAACGTGGATTGGCTGTGCAAATTTGTATATCGACATAGTGTATTAACAAAGAAGTGGGTTTACACACGACTTTACGACTGTTGAGTGCCGATTATAAAACCACATATTCTTTCTGGATAAATCCACTTGAAAACACAATGGTCAGTAGTTGGGAACAATGTTATGTATAGATATTTGGCCACAGCGGACTGATAAAATTGAATGCAAAATCTGGGTATTTTGTATCTCCAGTTATAATTAATTCTGAATGTTTATAAGTTTGGACTCTCTCTCTGGATGAAGCAAGAGGACCGCACAGGTCAACATCGAAGACCCGATAACTACTAAGAATTGTTACTGGTGGTATTTAGACCGCTGGCAGGCTGGTTTGTGATCAGTACTAAATTTAGGAGAAAACAAAACATTTAATCACAATGTCAATATCCTATCCTATCACGCGCAAAGGTAAGATCTCTTATCCACTCCGTCATTTAATTAAATTAAAAGCACACGTGTCTTAGCCTATCTTATCACGCTTCGCTCACCTGTTACGAGTTGGGTTTAAGGTATGCGCCTTTCCACCTCCCGCCCGGTAAAACACTCAGCGCACAATATCAGTGTTAATTTAATTATGACTACTTTACAAATATCGCTGGTCATTACTAGCTATATGTTTCGCCACATGATATTACACTAGTCACTTACACAATTCTGAGCCGACCCAGCTCTAATGGGTACCTCCGAAATCGGCGAGTATCTGCCTGAATGGCGAGGGACACCTGTCTCTGTACAATAAAAGGGATACTCACGTAAAATCAATGTCAGGTTAGACATTAATAATAACCTGAGATTTCGCCTCGAGTATTAGCGGGCGTACGAAAAAAAAAATATTTAAACAATTAAACATAATGGATTAGGAGTAAATTTATATTCCTTCAATAGTCAGTCGCCTAGTGTATTTATTAGTCAATTAAAACATCTCTTTCTGTGTGATAACGGGTGATTAAATTTACATTACACTGGAAGAATTTAGCTGTGCGCCATTTACTACGCTAGTCAATTAACACATAGAAAATCCCAGTGAATTATAATGAAAAACTTAACACATTAAATCACTTAAATGCTAATGTATATATTACCGCAAATCAGAAAAATGAAACAATCTCCACGAAATCTAATAATCCACTTTTTACAATGGCTCTAGAATGGCGAGCTAGATATTTCCAAAAATTCTTAAGCGACTAGATACTGACTTTGGGAGGACGGAGTATTTATACGGAAATGGTGTTATTCCACTAACTGGTGCGAGAAATCGCGCCTTCGGCCGTATCAGGGAAAATCAACGCGTTCTACTCCCGAGATTAAGATTTTCTGCTCACTGATGCCGACCAACAACATAGGCATTAGCTAAGCGACCAGACCGTCTTTGATCTCGTCTCTCTGCTGTCGATCAGATAATTACGTCCCCTGGGATCACGGACAAACGAATGTGGTCGGTAAATATTATTATCGCCCCTTTTGCATTTGCTTCAGTCCCCTGAAATGTTGGACATCAAACCGTTACCGGCAAAACGCTTGCCCGTCCCCTCTCTTTCAAAGAACCCAATTATCTATCCGCGCACTCCTGTCTGTCAACAATGATAATTGCCAAATCAGCTCGTGTGATAATTTATGATAAGCGAATTATGCTTTCGCTGACTGTTATCTTAGCCTGTACGAACGTAGGTAAACGCTTGTCAGCGCCTGTAACCAGAAGTAATAGGCGTGGCTTCAACAGTGAGAAATTCCGTCAGCGAATTGCATGATTTTGCGTAGCAAAAATTATAAAGCAAGGTGGACGGGTCACTGCTGCACTATTTACATATATATGTGACAGTCCTTCCATGGGAAAGAAAGTAAGAAACAGTCGCAACAGCTTTTTGGGGATATACAGAAACGACGCGCATTGCACTGTGAAAGTTATCTTGCACACCCGTTAAAAGAACAGGCATACCTTTTAGTTTTTTCATGGTGTATTGGTCAGTGTGTTAGAAACATGCGCACTAACTTTTCGGGGAAATATGGAAACGGCACGCATTGCACAGTTCTTTGAGTGAAATAATCTACTGTATTCGGAATTCGCAGATATCTGGGTAAGTAAACCGTCAAGAAATGGCGGAGAAGTTTGATAATTTAGGTTCATAATAAAAGAGCAACCCAATACCTTGTCATGTTTTTTTTTTTTTTAAATTGCAACATTCTGTTAAACCGCATCCGACTGGCAGACTGGTTAGCGCGCTGGCCTCTCGCAGCAAAAGTGTCGGGTTAGAAACACGGTGGCGTCACGCTCCAGTCTACCCAGAAGTAAATGGGTACCTGACTGTTCGTGAATTAGGGAAGGAAACGGCAGCGATAAAGGGAACTTGACATTTTTCCATAGCAGTTGGCGTTATCGTCATCATCACCACCACCATCAACATCACCATCATCATCAATATCATCATCATCATCACCATCGCCATCATCACCCTTCATCTCCCCAAGGAGAAAAGGCCTTCAACAAACATGCCTGACCCTCCTGTCCCGTGCCATCAGCTCAAGGTCTTTCCATGTCATCTTCATCCTCATCATATCTGTCATCAGTTCTCTTGTCCATATGATCTTTGGTCTCTTCCTCCCTTGTTCATTTAGTGTACGACCACTCCGGGTGCCAAATCTGGAGATTTTCATAAAATAAATAAAAGGTGGGTCTGCAACCCAGACGCCTTTTGGCTTTCTCTGGATCGCGTCATTCGCCTCCTTACCATAGGACCTTCTGTCTTGGATGGCTAAATCGAAATCTTATCATTAGTTGTTGTTGATTGTTATTGTTGTTCAGAATCGACATCACTGCACTCCGGGCAAACCCATAAGTGCTCAGTCTCCCTTAGCATATGTCGAAGGGTATGAATGCTTATTGTTCCTATTGCGCGCTGGCTGTATACACGCCGGACGCATCCTCTCATACGCCCATCTTTGCTATTCTTACGTTTGATGCCAAATTCCAGCAATCTTAGCCTCGATGATTCGTCGATATCAGTAATTCTCTAAAAGACGATCATTAATTGCCCTCAGTATCTCTCCCTTGTCCATATCCAGTGCACCTTGTGTGGGTGCTCTTGAAGCTAGTCTGTCAGCTCTTTCATTGCTGCGTACCCCTGCATGACTAGGACAATATCGCCACACCAGTTCCTGATAATTCGAGGCTTCTGTGGAGGTTTTTCCATCCACTTTGAACCTTCTGAAGCATGGATTGTGAATCGGATTCAATAACTGCCCGCGTTAATGAAATCTCAGACAACCACCGTAAAGCTGCAGTATCTGCCTCTACCTCCATTCTCATGCTGGAGGTTGTTTTCATCTAAGCCCCGCTATCTTCAGCGATTCTGCCCTTTACTCTAGCAGAGAAGCCCCACCCTGATTTCTCACCACGGATTACAGACCCATCAGTCTTACACAGTGGCATCATCATCCCCAGCATGATCATTTATCAGCTGATCAGTTTCCAGCTCTGCCCTTCCATTGGCCCAAGTTCTGCACTCTCTACCAAGGCTGATGATGACTTGCTGGTAGCTCGTCCAGTTCTCCTCTGACTTACTCCACTCTTCTCCATTGAATTGTCATTAGTTGACTTGTCTATATTGTGTGTGTTTTTTTTTTTGCTTCATATTTTTACAGGATGGGGTAACCGGCCTCATGCCCAACTCTTTTTAGTTGCTTCTAAGATAGGGTTCCCATTCGTCCCGTTTTTCCCGGGACAGTACCGTTTTTTTAAATAAAATGTCTCGGTGTCCCGAATTTCTTCCAAATGTCCCGCTTTTTAAGGGTCCTTCCTGAAAAAAAAATCTTTGGGTAACGGATTTTATTCCGTGTTTTAGTAGTGTTACTTTATCAATTTCCGGTTACAGTGGACCCTCGGTTTGAATCTCGAACAAAAATTCGACAGTCGACCAAAACAGTGTTCATTTTGCGAATTCACCAATACAGAATATAAAACTGTTTTGGGTAACAGCAAGACAAGATGGCTCTCTCTCTCTTGCCTGCAGTCCAGAGAGTTATTGACATTTTCCCTGCATTGAAGTCATATTTCCTTTCCATTCACAAATGTCCTACCTGTCTCAAAAATTTCTTTGAAAATCCACTTTCAATTACACTCCTGCATTTCATTGCCAGCCAGTTAAAAACCTTTTCTGATACCATTAAATGTGTTGAAAAGCAAGAGACAACAGTATATGAAGTGAAGGATGAAGTAAACAAACTGGTGGAAAAATTAAACTACAGGAAGGCAGAAAAGTTTCTTACCACTACTGTGAGAAATCAGTTGCAAGAATTAGAAAAAGAAAGACACATAACAGTTGAAAAGCTTCAAAGCTATGCAGTAGATTTTTATGACACCTGCATAGAATATATTCA
The DNA here is from genome assembly GCA_024509875.1 of Oreohelix idahoensis. Lineage (NCBI taxonomy): Eukaryota > Metazoa > Mollusca > Gastropoda > Stylommatophora > Oreohelicidae > Oreohelix > Oreohelix idahoensis. Next base: position 44,059 of record JAMPIV010018758.1, read on the forward strand.
GGAGTGGTGTACACCATTTCTTACGCCTCTTCAGTCTATAGATTGGATGGTACTTGTGCGTTAATTCACCGGTTAAATTAAATTCTGGATATTTATTACCCAAACCGAGCACCGTACTCTTTCTTGACTGAAAAAGTGTCATTTCACATTGTCCTCTCCCCCCCCTCCCCCGTTGCTTAGAATTTTTTTTTAAACACGCCTGCCGTTTGTAAGGTTGTAGTCACGTAGCACATTCTGCCGTTGGGGAGTGAAATGTTATAGACTTCGATGTACTGGGTCCCAGCTTTATGAGGTGGGGTCGCCTGTTCCCTTCCTCGCTGCCGTTGCCTTCTCTAACGCAAGATCAGAGGCAGGTACCCTTTTACAGCTGGTTAGACTGATGCGTAACACCTGTTCCCTTCCTCGCTGCCGTTGCCTTCTCTAACGCAAGATCAGAGGCAGGTACCCTTTTACAGCTGGTTAGACTGATGCGTAACACCTGTTTTTCCTCGCTGCCGTTGCCTTCTCTAAACGCAAGATCAGAGGCAGGTACCCTTTTACAGCTCGTAACACCTGTTCCCTTCCTCGTTGCCGTTGCCTTCTCTAACTCAAGATCAGAGGCAGGTACCCTTTTACAGCTGATTATACTGATGCGTAACACCTGTTCCCTTCCTCGCTGCCGTTGCCTTCTCTAACTCAGGATCAGAGTCAGGTACCCATTTACAGCTGGTTATGGAGTGTTAGAGACTTCACCATACTAGGTCCAGCATCGAGAGGTGGGGAGACCAGTTTCCTTCCTCACTGTCTTTTCCTTCCCTAACTCAAAGTTAAGTACCCATTTATAGCTAGGTAGGCCCCATCTCTCGATGCTGGACCTAGTATGGTGAAGTCTAACTCTCCATAACAGGTGTCACGCATCAGTCAAACCAGCTGTAAAAGGGTACCTGACTCTGATCTTGAGTTAGAGAAGGCAACGGCGGCGAGGAAGGGAACAGGTGTCACGCATCAGTCTAACCAGCTGTAAATGGGTACCTCACTCTGATCTTGAGTTAGAGAAGGCAACGGCAGCGATTTCCCTGGTTTCCTGTGTACCGTTAACTTGTAGAACTGATTCTATTCCGTTCTATTGGTTTATAAAGTTTAAAAAAAATACGGAAGAGGGGGGGGGGGGGTTGAGGGCGGGTCTGTCGTAAGCGTGTCAACTAAGAATGCACGAGAAACGCTTTTTTTTTTTTTAACTTGCCTCCCAAATCACAATGTGAAATCAACCTTTTTCAGTCAAGAAAAAGTACGGTTATCAGTTTGGGTAATAAATATCCAGAATTTGATTTAACCGGTGAATTAACGCACAAGAACCGATTGGATCAATTTGAAGGGAAAGGAGTCTGTGACTTGGAAGAACATCCAAGAAAGCTACATATTCATGAAGACAGTGTCACCAAATTTTACTGTGAATGAAGAGGACTTATTTGATGAGTTTGCATGTGTGAAAAAATATTGTGAAAGCAAATTTGATGTGTAGAGGGAACTGAAGGATCAAAGTGTCAGTGAAAAATGGTGTGAGATGTTCGCTCATTTTACAAAGCAGGATATAAATGCTGAGAACCTGAAATGCCTAGTTAGTTTTTGTTTGGCACTGCCAGGATCCAATGCAGCTGTTGAACGTGTTTTTTCATTAATAAATGCGCGTTGGACAGACGAAAAAAACACTTAAAATTGAGACAGTGGAAGCTTTAACCGTTATAAAGACCCATTTTAAGGATTTCTCTTGTGCTGAGTTCAAATATCAGAAGAAAAAAAACTTCTTGAACAGGCCCATAACTCTGATAAATATTCTGATGAATCTGAAATATGATGATGATGATGATGATGACATAACCAGCGGCCATGGGACAAAGCCCTTTGGCACTGTAAAGCTGGGGTGTCTGTGGACTTTCCTACCAACCCGGTCAGAAGCTAATCAGCATCATAGCTCCTTCCCATCCACAGAGGGTTCGTTATGCAGACGAAACGCTTGCCCCCACAATCTGAAATATAAACTTGACTATTGTGTATTTTTTAAAGGTGCGATTTTTCTAATTAAGTATGTTTGTAATTTAGAATTCTTTTTTAAAGTGGAAGTTGTGTTAGTTAATGTGTGTATTTTTATACCAGTATCTCATTTTAAGTGCAACATATAATTTATAACCAACGGGCTGATCACCCGTTTGCCAGTCACTTCGATTACGGAAACAACAGCAAATGGATTGATTTGCCGTTGCCCTAAAGACGCCAATAGGCGTGATGGGAAACAATGGCAAAGAAAACCTATCTGCTGTTGCCCTAAGACGCCACTAGGCGTAATGGCCACTGACTGCTTTGACGGTCGGTGGCTAAGGACGGAAGAAGAAGAAGAATATAATTTATAATAGATTTATTTGTGCTTTACCTTAATTTTTAACGTGTCCCGTTTTTTTACAAAATGTCCCGGGTTTTTTAGGTAAAAATTTGGAAATGTCCCGGTTTTTAAACAAAACATTATGGGAACCCTATTCTAAGACATGTGTGATAAGTTTCAGTGTTACTACTCTTAGCTCCCATTTTGGGCCCTTGTAACACACAAATGCGATTAGTGTAAACATAAGCTTTATTTTGCCCGCAATTTAAAAAAAAAAAATTCCTGTAATTCTGTTAATGTAGGCATTGATGTAAAACAGGTTTGTCGTTTATTCTGTCTATCTTAAAACTTCTGGAAAGTGGCTGATTTATTTTTTTTTTCTCCTCATACTCTATGCTCCAGTGTTTCAGGAATGACACGTGATAAAAGCAAGGGGTGAAACGTATTTTACTGCGGTGCAGTTTAGTGCAGATACATTTCCTTCCGCACTGACAGCCGACGCCTTATGCAAAATTGGAGATTCGATAAATGAACTGGTATCTTAATCTCTCCTTGTTGTGGATGTGCCCACTTAGAACTTTGACAGCGGTAAGAACAGGCTTTGTTCCTTTGTGGTCGCATAGTATGTATGTATGTATATATGTGTGTGTGTGTATGTATATATAATGTAGCCCCTTCAGTAATGACTATGGGACTGCGTCGCTGAGGTGATAGCCTTCAGCTACTTTTGTTCTTTGTGTTCCTTTTTGGCGTGTTCTTTTATCTTCTGCTTATTGTGTGAGCTAATTTCGCTAAATCTGGTGTTGCGCCGTAGGGAGCATCGCTACTTGCTGCGATCGGCAGCGTAATCGTCCCAGGTTGCTGTGTTTAAGTCCAGGGCCTTCATGTCTCTCTTGCACACATCTTTGAATCTCAGCTGTGGTCGCCCGGCTGTTCTCTTGTCGTCTGCCAGTTGTCCGTAGAAGAGATCTTTGGGGATGCGACCATTTTCCATGCACACTAAGCTTGGAGAAGTCACTTGAGCCCCAGACGTGGTTCTTTGACTTTGACCTGGTTGACTGAATCAGGAAGATCTCACTATGGACCAAGTGATAGGCAGGGGGAGCTGAGAAGTGGCTGTGTGCAGGACGTAACAATTCCTTGGAAGAGCACAGAATAGAACCAGAGCACAGTATTTTAGTTCTGCAAAGTTGGAGAGCCTCCTTTGATGGCGGGAAATACACATTATGCCACGCGCTTCTTATTCCTAAATAAATATTACACACACATAAAGGTATGTTTTCAGGCACTCGTGAATAATAAAGAAGTAGAAAACTAGACAACAGAAAAACAGCAGACGTGAGTGGCTTACCGGGGAATCGAACCAAGGACCTTCCGTGCGGCACTCCCGCCTGGCTATGGAAGCGAATCACACGATCCTCCCTGCCAGCCCTAGCATCTTGATCCTAGCTTGGGACCAGATGTGGCGATCCTTTAAATGCAAGCCAAGCTGGAGAAACTGCAGCTCATGACTTCCAACTCAGCACGTTTTGGAATGGCAGAAAAACCACAGAAAAAGCCTAGATCTGCAGTGTAGATAATACTGAGGAATCTTCAACTTGGTATAAGCTGCAAAAAAGCGAGAAGCTCAGCAGCCCTAGTTAAACAACAATAAACAACTATGCAGATTTTTTTTAGCACTTTTTTGGGCCTCGATTTTAATTATGACCATTAAAAAAAAACACACACACATACAGCTTCACAGCCATAGGCTATAGCATATGGAAGTAGAAGTGTAAGTACTATGTGTGAGTCAGAGAAAATTGGGTTTTCATATCCATCTTTTCATCCAACAGTTGCCAGGTCATAATTCGCAAAGATGCTTTGATCTCGTTATCTTCTTTGAAGGATAGTGTGATTCACTTCTGTAGCTCGGCGGGGGTGCCGTTCGGAAGGTCCTGGGTTCGATTCTTCGGTAAGGCACTCACTTCTGTTGTTTTTCTGTTGTCTAGTTTTCTACTTCTTTATTTTCTCACGAGTGCCTGAAACATAGCTGTATGTGTGTAATATTTATTTATTTACTGTTTACAGGCCTCGGAATCCCCCTCTTTATTTGTTTAACAAGTTAGTGGTCTAGTAGTATTTGTCACTATAACAAGTTAGTGGTCTTGCAATATTTGCCACTGAAACTGTAGAAATATGCAGTGCACTAGGATCTATAAATCACGGGACATATCACCTGCGCGGTTTGAAGACGTCTGGAATAGTACAGCTCTCCCTTCTCATCCCCCACTTGCCTACATCCTATCATCATACATACGTCAACTGCTTCTTCGCCGCATCATCCCCATGCACTGTCTTGGCAATTACAGCCAGCGTTGCCACTCCTAGGTGGATTCACCAAGATCTAGGTTTTTTGGTCCCGTCTAGGTGTTATTTTCCTTTATTAGTTGAAGAACGATTCTAGATTTCGCCTTAAATCGGCCAAAATAGCCCCCAAATCGCCCTAAGTAGCCCAAAATAGCCCAAGTCGCCGATATCTATGTTTATTTTTCAAAATTCGGAGTGGCAACGCTGATTACAGCACGTTCGTCGCCTTCCCAATTTCACAAATACTGCAGGTGTTGGTAATGGACGCTGTTATTCATATCTCCAGCATTTCTCAGACACTTCTGTCAAGCAGTATTTAAAGGTGGACTTTTGGGAACAGTCGGTTAGAGCGCCGAAGGTTACTTACAGTACCCTTCCCTGTGCGAGCCATTGTTTAAGTTACGCGGAGGTTGAGAGTATGACTGTCGCTGTAGAATAGTGGAGCTGGTCTCTTGATCTGAATGATTGGGGTTCGATTCTTATGGAGATCATTTATATCTTTTTTCGTCAGGGTGTTATCGGAGCTCGAAAAAGGAGCAACACACAGGGACAGTATGAATATGTGTAAAGAAAGCATTCGTCAGCTTGAGGTTGTTAATACCTCCATAGCGTGTGTCCAGGAATGGTACTAGTGACGGTCTTATGTGCTTTATATTCCTAATACGTTGGGCACCTTCGCAGCAGGTGTTCAGCAGTCCCTGATTCTGCTTTTGAGTTAAGGGCGGCAAAGGCAGCAAGGAAGCTAACTGGTTACCCTACCTAAAAAAAAAGAAGCAGGACCTAGTATAGTTGAATCTATAACGCTTTACCGCCCTACGGCAGTACCTAATATGGGACAGCCTTTACATGTGCAATGCACGACTCAGCAGTACCGATGCCAATCTCAATAAATTGTCCGGACTACTGTGGTACCCTTCGTTATCTGATCTGTGGCCGCCCGGCCCAAAACGTCCACCTCAACACCTCGCGTTCCATTCCCCGTCACCTTCTATTGTCTAGTCCTGATGGAGTGATACAAACCTGACGCCTCGGCCCGTTTTTTTTTTAGGGGACAGCAGTGGGGGATAAAATGATAGCTGGAGATAACCAGGTTTGGCACAGTCAATGGGGCTGGTGTAATTTATCAGTACCTGTCATAGGCAACGGATAAACTCCGATGTCAGCGGACATACTGTGCTACTGAATGTATTTTTTTTTTTAGTCGGGAAAAGGGAGGGGGGGGGGGCGGGGGGGTGGGGGGGGGCTGCAACGGACATAATACCTGGGAAGCGCTAAACACATACCTGAGACTGGTAGCGTGACAATCTCTTGCTGTATTATTCCGTAAGGGTCCGCTGTCTGAATGTGGTGGTAGTGGTCGTGGTGGTGATGGTGCAGATGAATAATAACAATTGCAAAACCCGACGCTGCGAAATATTCTTTATGTACTGTATATAATTTTATCTCAGGGTTTTCCTCTAGTTGGTAAGACTTTATTGTTTGTGCGTGTTCGTTTGTTTTTTTGTTTTTTGTTTTTTTCAGTTCCCTGCTGTGCTGTCGTTCTGTTTAATTCTTGATTTCTTTTCTTTTTACATTTTCCGAATGATAAAAAAACAACATTATTATAATTTCTGTGGTTCTTCAAGTTTCAGAACTATACAGTAGGACTGCCTTGAGATATGACTTGAGGATTATTATTTTTGTGTTGGACTTGATTTCATTTGGTCGGCTTCCTCAGGACTGTACATTGATTCGCTTAAATATAAATTCTTATGGCTTAATTGAGTTGTCTGAATTTGTTGTTTTGGATAACTTTTTGGACAACAGGTGTTTCTCGTTATATATCTGGAGGAGATTCAGCAGCGTATCAACATTAGCAGAGTTCTTCATGAAGGACAACTTACAGAACTGTTTGGGATAAGAACGGGAGTGTGACAGGGATGCCTCTTGTCTCCATTTCTTTTCTCATTAGCAGTATATTGGGTTTTGAAGACATCGACATCATACAACAGAAATGGGATACAGTGGAATCTGACTAAACAGCTTGATGATCTAGAATTTGCAGATGACTTGGTTCTTCTGTCCCATAACCATAATCTGATGCAAGACAAAATGAAATTACTGGATGAGATGTCACAAGTGGGTCTGAAAATACACAGGAAGAAGACAAAGATAATGAGAGTGATTGCAAGAAATGGTAAGAAAGTCAAACTTGAGGAGACACCATTACAAGATGTATCTTGGCAGCAACAATATAGACAGGTTGGGGGAACAGACAATGACCATCAAAATAAGAATATAAACAGCAAGAAGATCTTTCATTGCATTGGGAAACATATGGAGATCAAGAGAATTCAAGTTCAATACAAAAATAAGAATCTTCAACTCAAATGTCAAGGGAGTCCTGTTGTACGGCTCTGAGACATGGAGAACAACAAAAACAAGAACAACAAAGTTACAGACATTTATCAGTGGGTGCTTGCGTAGAATAGAAGGGTTGAAATGGTATGACAAAGTTACAAATGTTGATCTAATGACAAGAACCAAACAAGTGCCTTTGGAGCAAGAGATGAGGAGAAGACGCTGGCGATGGATGGGGGCACACATTGAGGAAACCTGTTGATAGCATTACAAGGCAGTCCTTGTTATGGAATCCCCATGGAAAAAGAGGCAGAGGTATACCCAAAAAAAACAAAAAAAAAAACAAACACACACACACACAAAGAGAAAAGAACTGGAGACAGACTTGAAAATGATGAGGACAACATGGAAGGGACGAGCTGATGGCACCTGGCAAGAGGACGCGGCAGGTGTTTGCTGAAGATCTATGCTCCTTGGGAAACTAAAGGGTATTAAGCAACATTAGCTGCGTTGACCAAAAAAAAATACGCTCATGTATTTCGGCTTTAGTTCTTGTCAATTTGGAACCAGTTTTCGGTTAGGAAGCTGGAACCTGTGGTCGGATGGCTAGCTAGCTAGCTAACTAGCTAGCCACGGCCTCTCCTCCCGCTGCGATCCGGGAGGATTGTGTGATTCGCTTCCGTAGCTAGGCGGTGTTGCCGTTCGGATTGTCCTGGGTTCGAATCTCCGGCGAGCCTATCACTTCTGTTTGTTTTTCTGTTGTCTAGTTTTCTACTTCTTTATTTCTCACGAGTGCCTGAAACATACATACCTTTATGTGTGTAATATTTCTTTATTTACGACCCGCTAGCAAGCTTCTTGTAAGTGATTACAATAAAACCTTTGTGGCTACCTTAGATAAGCGGTCTTGTGAGATGACGCCCTCTCTGTAAATGAGTTGTTTCTCTTATTCGTTTCTTCCAACTCGTTTGATATTTCTGTCTTCCATTGCTCCCAGTGTTTTAAAGTTCTCTACTTACACATTACTATTCACGAAATGTCATGACACTTTTGCTCACATGCTTCATCAAAGTGTTCTTGAAAGATTGCACGTGGTCCAGAGTGTTGAGACATTCTTGGTTTTGCTTTGATTTACACTTCCTTCCGGTGTAAGGTAAAAAAAAAGGGTAAAGGTAGCCCCGTAGCAGGGAGACTTGTGATACGTTTGTTGAAGGCCTATGCTCCTTGGGGAGCGGATGGGTGATGTCAATAATCATCGTCATCATTCTCAACAGTAAAGGGATTATGACCAGATCTTGATTATATACATCTCAATGACTTTCTTGCAATTCGTACGTATTACCTCTTGTTAGCTATCAGTTACACTTCATGGACCTGAAAACACGGCTTCCTCTCTCTTCTCTGTTTAAAATTTTCGCCGCTGTCTCTTAAAAAAAAAACAAAAAAAAAAAAACAACCCAAACCTGTAACACCAAAGCAACAACAAGCAAAAATAAACGGAAGATCATTCTCCGCACAAATGATCTACTTCACTTCTTCATTACTTCGTATTTGAGGACAGCTGTGCGCTCTTCTCGTATGATTATGGTTTGATATTCTATTCCTTATGCCCTGAGCATACGACGAGTAGATTCTTTTTCCCCCAAGAAATGACGAGCATTTAATGCGGCAATATAGGACGCCGTTTGCACCCGGAGTGCTGCTAAAACCCTAGCCTCATTGGTTCGTTGCGGTACACCACTCTTTAACAGACATTTGAGCGCTTTTGAAGTTACCCAGTCGGAAGATTATTCCGGTTTTTAGGATGCTTAAGAAGTGAATTTATTTGAGCATAAAGGAGAAGCCGAAGTTAAAAATATCTAGGGAGATGCTTGGGGTGACTGAAGTGAAGTGATGAGAGAGCATGAAGACAATTTGTCGATAGTCAAGAGCAAACCAGTATCCGCTTCTGGTTCTAGGGGAAAGAGGGGGGAATTGGCCGAAGGTAATGGAGAATGTGGCATTGGTAAGTTAACTTCGTAATGAAGATGTGCATTTTTGATAGGACTCGCAGTCAGCTCTTTCTGCTGTTTTAGAAAATTGTTACTTCTTTTACAGCCGCCTCAAGTTTAGTATTATGGATCAAACTAAGGGTAAACTGCCAGTTAACGAAATTGTGACCAAGGTGGAGGGACAAAACACAAATCAGCAAGGGGATGACGCTTGGTAGTCATGACCCAGTTGAGTCTGTCCTTCAGAGCAGGGGTCGGGCAACCGATCCCAGGGGATCAATCGGTAGATTTCTAGGCGACGGAGGGAAGAAAACAGAATAAATAAACCTAGGTAAGTTATAGACTAGCCCTCTCCCACCGACACTTAAAAGCGCCGTGTCCTCAGGTTTACAGGTACTTTAACTGCGTTCCCAGTTAAAACCCACAAACTGACTGACTAACAGTCACTTTATTCGTGAGCTGTATAAGATAGAAAGCACCTTTTCTTTAAGTGAAGTTAACATTCAGCAACATATCAATTAGATTGAATTTTCCACTGGAGCCGCAGTAGCACCGTGGTTAGTGCACTGGCTTCCTAGCTCAGTGGTCCATGGTTCGATCCCCAGTTGAGGTGGGATTTTTTAGACCGCAAACGGCCCGGGTTCGACTCAGCCTCATGAATTGGGTACCGGAACTTCTGGGAAGGTTTAGGCGGCCGGCGTGATACAGACCACATCATCCCCTAGTGTGCCAATGGTCGAGAAAATATGGGCCTAACACCATATTCCCAATATTCCTCAATGGGCGTGTAACGGGATGCTTTTTCGACTGCTCTGTAAATCTTCTTCGTTCGCCCTCAGACTTCTACATGACTCTAATAAAGGCAGTAGTCAGTATCAAGGTTCACTCCGTAAATGGGATTGCAGGAAGCAGATCGGTCCAGCAGAGATAATAGTTACTTATAGGCTGTTTTATTTCTAAGTCCAAATACTATATCATCTGAAAACAGACCTTTTTTATCAATGTAGATATTTAGAGAGCCGAGTGATTCTAAAGCAGATCTCCACACCTCGTGGGTTGTCTACAGCTGGCGCCTGCGCTATGTTGTAGTATACTAGGAAGCCATATTGTGTTATCACCTGTGCGTGTTCTAGCAACGAAGGCGCCTATTTGTGATTGTCATATTCAGGGCCGGCTCTAGGGCTGTGTGAGGGGAGCGGCCGCACCAGGAGCAGAGTTTGGAAAGGCGCCAACATTTATTATTTTAAAAATCGTTAACATTTTATAAGAACGAGAAAAATTAAACTGAAAATTTCAAAGTAAAAAAAAATATTTGTCTATCTGGAACTGATCGCTTTCATATATGTCTGTTTTTTTTGTATTTGTTTTTTTCTTAACCAGCGGCACTTGGGCTTTCAGCCCTTCGGCCCAATGACATGTCATTGCGAGGCTGGGGAGCCTGTGGTCTTTCCTTCCAACCCGGTCAGGAGATTCGCTCCTTCCCATCCACAGAGGGTTTATCTCAGGAGCCGTTCAGGTTATTCAGTCAATATCCCGGTCGGTGACACTCCTTCAAATGCACACGCCCGAGCTTGAACCATGAACACCGGATCGCCAGCGCAATGTGGTAACCATTACTCCAGCGCGGCTCCATATGTCTGTATTGTTTATTGTTTTAAAACACGGCCCATTGAGCGCCCATCTGTAATTCAACAAGATTACCTTACAATACAATTTTAGAAACGTAAATAACATTTATTTGTTTGTTTATTTAAAATCCTACAGTAAACATCGAGCGTCCGATTGGCAGAGTGGTTAGAGTGCTGGTCTCTCGCGGCAGAGGTCCGGGTTCGATTCACGGTACCGACACGCTCCAGTCAACCCAGCTGTAAATGGGTATCTGACTTTGAATTAGGGAAAGAAAAGACAGCGAGGTCGGAAACTGGTCACCCCCCCCCCACCTCTCGATGCTGGAGCTGGTATGGTGAAGTCTCTAACACTTCACCACTCTACGGCAGTATCTGCTATGGGACTACCTTTACTGTTACCCTCACACTGCTCACAGTAAACATTATTTGCGGACATCACCTCCATCTCAATAGCATGACAGTGAGTCTTGTAACCGTACACACAACCCTGGGGGAGCGGGGGGGGGGGGGGGAGATACGAGACCTTGCACCACCGTGAAAGGTCCCCCAGGCCCGACTCTGGTCATATTTAACTAGATCATTTGAAGTCTCTTTATTTTTTTGTTCATCTTATATTCAGTCCATTAATTTGAATGTTTTCATATACAAAGCATCAAGTTTTGCAAGAGTCAAGAGATGAGAAAAAAAGACACTGAAAATAGTTAGGACACATTTTGAGCAAACCTGTTGATAGCATTACGAGACAGTCCTTGTTCTGGGACCCCCAGGGTAAGAGAGACAGAGGTAGATCGAAAAAAAAAAACACGCGGAGAAGTGAAGGCAGACATCTCAATGATGAGGAAGATATGGAAAGAACCTCAGCTGGTAGCACGCGACAGGAGGATGTGACATGTGTTAGTTGAAGGCCTATGCTCCTTGGGGACCTAAGGAGTATTGATTGATTGGATGATATGCAACATCTCCACAGTGTGAAGCAACTAGCCCAACACCCACCCCTTTTACAAATGTAAAAGGTGGGCATAAAACTGGGGTGGAACTCATATCTCGCATGTCTTGTTTGCTTAAATTGAATCCACGCTGGCGGAGTATCCTGTATCTTCGTTAAAAAAAAAAAAAAAAAACCCACACAAACTAAAACAGCTGCACAGTTTTAAGCTCGTTACAATTTGTTGGTCGTACGTTCCATCTTGGAGCTACTACGGTGTTTCACAATGGATACAATTGAAAGAATGCAGGGGACCCAAAGACGCAGCAATAGAGAATGCAGTCAGCGACCCATAGCTTGACTGCTTGCGTCAGGGTCAGCGAACCAGAGCTGACCAAGACCCTACTCCACCTCCACGTGGTGGTCCTGGAAACAGGCTGCATCACTGCAGTCTGGCTGAGAGAGTAGGGATCGAAGAGGGAAGGCAAACTCGGTCCCAAAAAATGCCGTGCTGAAGTCGGATGTGCAGGCCGAAAGGCGCAGATATCGCAGCTCCGCTGTAAACAGACACAACGCAACCAACGTCCATTTCGGGACGAACGAGGAAGAAAAAGAAGAAGAAAGAATGCAGAGGAGGGATCAGAAATACACAATGATCCATACGATACAATTTTCAGAAACACGCCATTTCTGAAGTATAAACTGAATCACGATACGAGAAAAACACACACACAAACACACATATCTTGTGTGTTTGTTTCCTTTTTGCTCCGTAATGAGCGTGGGGACAACGCCTTTGCAAGAACACATTAATGCTTTGATGCACCCTTCTTTCTAGGAGATCAACTGCCATGGTGGCTCCAAGATAAGATTTCTGGTGTGCGCGCGCATATGTATGTATGTATGTAAAAGAACAATTGGACGACAGCTGCAGAGGTTCAGAGATGTGTGCCAGAGAGAGACATGAGGGTACTGGACATAAATCCAGCTACCTGGGAGGATGAAGCTGCCGATCGCACCAGGTGGCGATGCTATCTACGGCGCCACCTCAGATTTGGCGAAAAGAAGCTCTCACCGCAAGCAGAAGAGAGGAGAAAAAGTCGAATGGAACACGAGGAAAATAAGCAGCTGAGGGCTGTCACCTCAGGCGCGCATTCCCATAGTCATTTATGGCTGAAGAGGCTATTATTATTATTACTACACTGAGCGTGCGGTTGACATAGTGGTTAGAGCTCTTGTCTCTAGCGGCAAAGGAGCCGGTTTCGATTCACGGTATCGATACGCACCAGTCTACCTAACTGTAAAGGGATACCTGAATGTGCTGATGAGTTAGGATAGGAAAAGGTATCGAGGAAGGGTACTGGTCACCCCTCCCCCACCCCCCCCCCCCCCCACACCACCCCACACACACACCTCTCGATGCTGGACCTAGTATAGTGAAGTCTCTAACACTCCACTCCCATACGGAGTCAAATTCAATTTTTTTCACATTCAGTGTGAGAGATTTAGAAGATCCTAAAATATATCATCATCATCAGTTGCCATCTCCACAACGAAGGTTGGCTGTAATGGATCTCCAACGTCTTCTGTCTCTTGTCTTGGTGGTGCACTCTGATAGACTCTTTCCTGTCCATCTCTTGATGTTATCTTCCAACTTATAGCGCTGTCTTCCCCTTGCACGTTTGCCTTCAACTCTCCCTTCTGTTATGGTCTTCTGCAAGGTGTTATGCCTTTTTATGTGGCCAAAGTATTTTAGCTGTCGAACTTTGATCTCTCTCATTAGTTCTCTTTTCATACCTAGATTTTCTAGGACCTCCTTATTTGTTTTCATCTCTTTCCATGAGATACGCCCCATTCTTCTATATATCCACATTTCAAGAGCCTCAATTCTTTCTTCCAAATGCTTATTCATCGTCCATGTTTCAGCACCATACAGTAATGCAGAGTATATATAACACTTTATGATTCTCAGTTTTAATTTGTGATATAATTGTTTAGATGTCAGTATATGTTTCATGTTGTTGAATGTAGCTTTGGTCTTTCCTATTCTCTTCTTGATTTCTGTTTCACATCTGCCATCTTCTGTTATTATATGACCAAGATATACGTAGCTCTTGACTTGTTCCAGGATTTTCCCATTTACGCTTATCTTTAATATGGGTTTATCATCCAGCAACATGGGAGGATGAAGCTGCCGATCGCACTAAGTGGCGATGCTATTTACGGCGCCACCTCAGATTGGGCGAAGACAGGCTCACACAACAAGCAGAGGAGGGGAGAAAACGTCGAAAGGAGCACCAGGAAAGTAAGCATCTGAGGGCTGTCACCTCAGGGGCGCATTCCCATAGTCAGTTATGACTGAAGGGGCTATTATTATCATCTGTTTTGCTAATTATCATAGTTTTTGTTTTCTCAATATTAATGTCGAGTCCATATTCATGACTTATACTGTTCACTTGCTTCACTAGTTCTTGTAACTCCTGTTCGCTTTCAGCTAACAACACGGTATCATCTGCATAACCTAAAATATAACCACTGCTTAATGCGGGTTCCAGCCAAAGGTCATCTCTGGTTGTGCTGGTTAGTTGTCACGTGAGAGTATATCCCATCAGTCATCGCTTTTCTCGTTTTTAATCTGCCAGCTGTGTTGACTGCTGTCCGGGTTGAGATTGTCAAGATAGACCCGGACTATTTTCGGATGACGAAGAAGCTGCAAGCCCTGTGCGGAAAGTTAACAGAAGGAAGGCGCAATCCGAGAACCGTTAACGTTTGTTGTCAAAACAGAAGCGTAATATACATACGCCGACGTGTTTCGGTGATTAAGAGCCAGAATGTATGTTTGCATGTATGTTTCTGTGTGTAAGAGAATTCTGACGAGATATGAGGAAGCGGCGAAGATTATGTTATTATTTTAATGAGCACGTAAAAAAATCGAGGTAGAGGTAGTCACATAGCAGATACTGCCGAAGGGGAGTGAAGTGTTAGAGACGTCACCATACTAGGTCCAGCATCGAGAGGTGAGGTGACCAGTTCCCTTCCTCGCTCCCTTTTCCTTCCTTGACTCGAAGTCAGGTACCCATTTACAGCTGGGTAGACTGGAGCGTGTCGGCACCGTGATTTGAACCCAGCACATTTGCCGCGAGAGACCAGCGCTCTAACCACTCTGTCAATCGGACGCTCAGTGAGCATGTAAACCACAAAAAAAAAAAAAAAAAAAAAACGACAAGAAATAATTATTTTGTGTTCTTTTTGCTGCATGTCCTGATGACGTCACTATGTCTTCTATGGCCATTTCATTCCCTTTTTTTTTTCCATTTCGGCTTCATTTGATCATTGTCGTCAAAATTATCATGGCTTATGGGAAATAAATAAATGTTATACACATAAAGGTCACGTGTTTCAGGCGCTCGTGAGAAATAAAGAAGCAGAAAACTAGACATCAGAAAAACAACAGAAGTGAGTGGCTTACCGGAGAGAATCGCACCCATGACCTTCCGAACGGCACCCCCGCCTAGCTACATAAGCGAATCACAAAATCCTCCTTGCCAGCCAGGCACTACTGCTCCAGCCGATGATTGTTCTTTGCAGGTTATTGGACTGGTTGACTCTCGTCACTGGTCAAGTCTGGTGGCCGCAACACGTCCCTCGTAGTATCGTAGGATAATTTCGAAGATGGTCCAGCAACTGTTAAAGTGTCTAGCTTTGACTGCAGGCCACTTATACCACTCATTTGTTCCACAGATAGCACCACCAATTGGTACCATCGACTAGTATCATGAAATAATAAAGAAACAAGAACCCTCTTGAGTATTGAGTTTCCTGACTCAAAACCAGGTCCGCCCCCCCCCCCCCCCCCCCCCCCCCCACTTTTTCATTCCACCATTTCATCTGCCCCAGAACCTTACTCTCTCTGAGCATTAATGTCAATCCCAGTGAGCGGAAAACATCCATTGCATTTATATTGAACATGTTTACAATTACATTTACACTGTTTGAAAAGGCTAATATAACAAGTATGTACATCGGTTCTATCATCATCCACTCCCTGCTCCATGTGGAAATTGGGACTACCTCTAATTTTGGTTCTCTATGAGGAACCCGCATAAAGCAGTCACCAGCTCTTGCAGTGGTGGTTCATGAAATCATCATTCTATACACGGAGGTTGCCAGCCTTGTATGACTTGGACATCCACCAGCAATTTTCACATGTTAATAAATCCACAATATAGAATTATAAAATGTACAACTCACCCAAATTCTTGCGCAATTCAGACTTCTAGCTCAGCGAAATAGTTTCGGCAACTTGATTAAGATGCCTCTTACACGTGGTCTGGGATGCTACTTTAAAACAGACTCTCACTGTGACGTAGTATTCAGGTTCCTAAGATTCCAGGCTTTCCGTATTAATAAATGTAGAGTTGTTGTTGTGTGAATTCACAAGATGCTCAAACACTTTGTCCGGTCCCTTAAAATGGAATCATGATCCTATACCTTATTCTGGCGTGTCTGGCTGTCTTCTTGGCGAGTTGAAGTTCACAGTGTGGTAAACTCACAAGGCGCTAAATTATAAGGCAACATTCGGCCCACATCCAGATCGCTACTATATGAAGGCTCCAGTCAGAAATGTTGTATTTTTACATCTCAAAGGCCAAGCCAATAGCATGCAAGATGCGTATATTTCCCTTTCTCTCACGAAAAATTCCTGCGTAACAAACGCAAAAATAAATGTGTTGTTTACAAGTCACCATGTATGGTATGCCATTTCCGTCTATTATCGATCATGTTTACACTCACGACTTCGTAATTTATCACAGGTAATCTCTTTCAAGATGGAATATCTCATTATCAGTGAACTATTATCAATTGTGATATAATCGACCGTGGTCATCCCAAGGTTGTTTACTCACTAATCCGGTCGCTCCCCTGCATTGTCTGGTCTGGTAGAAATATGTGTTACACATTAGTAAACCACAATTCTCTCTACAGATTCAGGTGTCAATACGGGTTCCGAAGAAAATGATTGATTATCTAATCAGCGAAAGATGGTCGCTGAAGTCCCGACATGACAAGAATTCTTCTTCGTCGTTCGTCCTGAAAAGGACGTTGGTTGCGTTGTATCCGTTTACAGCGAAGCTGCGATATTTGCGCCTTTCGGCCGACACATCCGACTTCAGCACGGCACTTTTTGGGGCCGGGTTTGCCTTCCCTCTTCGATCCCTACTCTCTCAGCCAGACTGCAGTGTTTCAGCCTGTTTCCAGGACCACCACTTGTAAGTGGAGTAGGGTCTTGGTCAGCGCTGGTTCGCTGACCCTGACGCAAGCAGTCAAGCTATGAGTCGCTGACTGCATTCATTTGTTTACCTTTTAGATCACATTTCTTCGTTCATTTGTTGTTGTTGTTGCCCCCCACCCCCGAAAATGGTGGGAGTGGATAATTATCTTTGGCATTCATAGTCTTCCAAGGTATTTTTAACCAAAAACCATATCGCCCAGCGTTTCTTCCATTACTTGACTAATATTCATTACTTACTTCCTTACAATAATGTTGGTGTGATGTCATACTTCATCACGTTCATCGACATCGATAATGACAGATATATTTAATTTACTGAACGATATTGCTAATAATGCTGAACGATTTTGTTTTATAAATGATGAACCTGCAGCTTCTTTTGTGTAAACAATGGACTACTGTCACCGAGGTATACACAAAAGCTCTGTTTAGAAATATGTTGATGGGTGAGAATCGAATGTAAAGGTTTATCGGTTACTGACCATATTTTGTTCCAGTCTCTAGGTTAGTGATATGTGATCACTGATGTGTCCGTGAGAGATGTAGATGATCATATGTTACATTCACATTCGAGCCACTGTTCGCCTTATCTCTCTCTCTCTCTCTCTCTCTCTCTCGCTCTCTCTCTCTCTATCTCTCTCTCTATTAACGTGTATGAGAGAGAAAAATAAGCTTTTCAGCTGAAGTAATATTTGAGAGAAATGAAAAAAAAAAAAAACACGCCCCCTCATTTCACGTCTTTCCATCAGTTCCCTGGCGATTTTTACCCTTCTTTATTTTCCTGTTGATGCTTTGATGAGTACAGGTCTGGCTGAAGAGCCCGAACAATGAATCCAAACATTATGAATGGAAAACTTTTCCTCAAAGGAGAACGGCTGAGACACCGTCCCCAAAATTAATTGTGACTTCCACGCATAAATGCGAGCCCCCTGGAAACACCTTTGGTCTGGCGTTCTTGTCCTCTTTAAAGGCACAGAAACATCCCTGCTCCTTGAAAAGAACCTGATGCATGAATTAATCCCGCTGCAAGGATGCTCTTCCAAGCCCGGCTACTGAGCTGAGAAAATTGAGGGCAATGAACGAGCGGCAAGAACTGAGAATTAGTCACTGTTGACCTCCTGGTCTTAGTTTCTGACCAAATGTCGTCAGGTTGTAAGGCGGGCAGAAGTAATAAATGGCCGAAGGGAGATGGGAGAAAGAGAGCACGAAAAGCAGGGTGAAGAAATTTTGTTAAATGTCTGTTAAAACAGGCATACAGGGTGTCGAGGGCGTCCTGTTGACAGAGTGGTTAGTGCCCCGGGCTCGAATCACGGTACCGACACGTTCCAGTCTACCCATCTGTAAATGGGTATCTGACTTTGAGTTAAGGAAGGAAAAGGCAGCTAGGAAGGGAACTGGTTACCCCACCTCTCGATGCTGGAAGCGAATGTTTCACTCCTCTACGTCAGTATCTGCTGTGGGACTACCTTTACCTTTTTTTTTTTACAGGGCGTCAAGTGGCAGAGCGCGTGCCTCCGAAAGAAAAGTTCATAAATAAGTAATTAAGTTAATAAACGTAATTAACTGGCACTTGTTAATTACCTTAATTAATTAATTTACTTATTTATTTACTGTTCTCAAGACTCAGGTTTCCTTCATTATTTATCAAAGACAAATTACTGTGTTCGAAACTAGTGGCGTCACATTCTAGTCTATCCCGTCACCCTCCAAGTCTACCCCATTTGCAAATGGGTACCCGGCTGTGTTCTTGAGTTGGAAAAGGCAAAGGCAGATTGTTGTGGTTTTTGATGTTATGAAATGTTGTTGTATTTGTTTCTATTGTACTGAATGAGGTCAGCTGTGAAGGTCCCTGATTATAACAAAGTTTGGGTTGAGTATATCTGGACACCTTTCTGCTACCACCTTATGACCTCAATCAGACCTATTCTTGACTAGTATGTATGATAGCTACGTTTAATGTCTAGGGTAATGCAAGTGTGGTGTGATGGTAATTAATTACACAAACACACACACACAAACACCAATATTAATCTGTGTGATCAAATCAACCAACACCGGTTGTTAAAAGTTAGTAATATACAATTTTTTCTATAACTTTATTAGTCCTATACCTAAGATTCTTTTGGTTAGGACTGTCAAATCACATGAGATCAATATATATATATATACATAAATAATAGGCATACTTAATTAACTAAAAGAGAACAATTTGTCCTTAATCATATATATTGTAGTTTTATGGTATTGTAAAATTTCTAGCTATTTCTAAAGTGTTATGAGCTGGCTGGTTGGGGTGTTAACATCACGCCCAGTCTTTGTCACAATGTTTCTTTTCTCTGAATGCACTTTACTTCTTGACAGATAGTCTTTATTTATATTTCCTTTTCAAGTTTATGAAGTGGAAAAGTTGATAAATTCTCCTCGTGCCAGGGCTTGTTCACTTAACTGGCATTGGAGGGTTGAACATAGATGTATGATCTGCCAACAGCCACTGTTGATCTTGTCCCAAAAGAAATAGGGTAGGCCGCGAGTACCTCTATATCTGCTGGTGTAACTTTTTAACACAGGAATCTGGCACCTGAATAGTGCCAGACAAAAACCCTGTAACATGAAAATTATGTTCTATCTTAGCATAATACCTAATCCATCAAGTTTACAAACAATACAATATTTAACCTGAAAGACCTGGATCAGATCTCTCTGACCAACTCAGCACATCTCCATAAAATGAGGTAACACTTTGTACAAGTTTACATATTCCTCTCCCTAATGTCTGCAACGCCTCTGCCACTAAGGTCCAATTTCGGTCCAATGTTAGTGTACTTCTGTCGGTCTGTCCGTCCAAACTTGGCATTCGTCAAAAATAGACTTGGTTTTGACCTAACTCTACAAAAAAAGTATTCAGTTTGAGCCATCCCATAATTTCTTTCCCCCTTTCAAACTCCCCTCCAAATCATATTACATTTTCCTCTCAGTCCTAACGTTCCCCTCTTTCGGACTTTGACCTACCCTCTCACTCCTCTTTTCAACAACTCGTGCAAAATTACGTTACCGATAGCGAATGTCAGAACACTAGTGTGTTAGTCAATGTGTCTGTAACTATCTAGTATTATGACCATATCTTGGCTGTTAGTTGGACTATAGGGTAAATGAAAACATATTTTTTTTCAGGAGACACTATGGCACCCGAATATATAAGTTTTATGAGCCTATGTATAATGGTTCAAAATTCCATAATTTTGTCCATGTTAGTCTTCGATAATATTGAAATCTATAAACTACCACCTGTTTACTTCTTTTTACCGCTATTTTCAAACTAAAAACGATAGTCTCCCGTATTACGTCGGAAATACGTCAGTTTTATAAGAGCTAAGGTTGTTTGCGTGACCCAATTGCCGAACGTATTTTGAATTTGTGTCGCATTTTCAAACGGCTAACGACACTATCGCGTTTTCGCTAGGTTTTATATTCAAACCACGCGTGCAGATGGTATCGTTTTTCTGTCTCTCCCTCTCTTTCACTCCGTCTGAACGAGTAGGCTTTTCGTGTCATGTTATAAATAGTTTTTCAAGGACACTAGAAAACGATGATACCATCTTTTTCACAATACTGTCTGCTAAAATCAACGCGCTTGCGGCGTGGGTGAAGACGAAACTTCATAACTCCACTATTTTCATTTCTACCTATTTTTATACTTACAATTAATAATTCTATCGGTGTATCAATGTACATCATCACACAGATAGTAATGGAACGGCCACCCCCCCCCCCCCATCCCACCTCATGAATCTAAGACATGGTGTAGTGAAGTCTCTAACGCTCCACTACCCAACGGCGGTATCTGCTATCGGATTACCTTGACCTTTACAAACCATTTTACCTGATTGTTTCCTTTGTTTTTAAGGCTGATGATTGACAAATTACTTTACATTTTTTTTTACACTCTTATATCTTTTGGATATACAATTATACATGAAACACGTGTCAAAACAAAGAACAGTAATTGCAATTTGATAATTGACTAATAAGTCGTATTTTTTATCTCCTCCTTATGATCTAGGGGTCGGAGTGGCTAAGAGGTGTGGCGTCCGCCTCGAGTTCTAGAGTTACCGGGTTAGATTCCCAGTTGAGGTAATATAATTTATATAATTTTTTTTCTCTCAGAACTAATGTTTCCTAATGATGCCATACTCTCTCCCCCCCCCCCCCCCCGCCTGGTCTCCTAGGTAGTGAGATCGGATGCCTAGCCTTCTCGGATAAAGGCGAAACAATAGGAGGTCCTGTGTGCAAGTTAAAAATCCCACTGCAGTTGCAAATCGTAAAGAGTAGGCTGTAAGGCCGCTGCCCTGGCAAAATTTAAAAATGAGAAACCTACCCACCACAAAAATATTTAGAGAATGTGTGATTCCTACATACACATACCCAGACAGCACATCTTCGAAACAGGAGGTAGAAGAAATTGCATATTTTGAACGCAGCCACTTAGCTCTTTTAAATTTGTATATTTGGGTTCCTTAGGGTTTGCTGACAAAGAATATGTACAACGTTATGCAAATAGTCTAGGAATTAACAAGTTATAGCCAAAATAAAATGATAGTGCTGTCAGACAACACCCAAAATCAGAATCGCTCAGTGGTAGATTTTTTTCACCACCATTGTACGGGAAATGGGCCACAAGTTACATTTGAACTGATTGGCTGGAATGAAATGTAAGGCTAAACACGATTAGTCGGGCTATAAATACTATCTTTGGTTGTTAGGGGAGACGTAGGAAGTTAAAATTTTTTCAAACACTTGTCGAAACGTGGCTCCATTGGCCAGACTCGCTGATATACTCACTTAGGAGCGTTAGTTCGAGACCACTAGTTCAAATAAGCTTGATAAAGCAACAGTGCGTTGAAGCCAGCTCATATTTTTGCTAAATAAAAGCCTGGAACATAAGCAGATGGGAATTTGTGCCAGTATTTGTGCCAGAATTCATTGCTAATCAACGTATCTGTGTTTGTTTCCATGAATTGTGGTAAGCTTGAAACATTCAGTATCTTTTAATGAAAATTGAATG
Source organism: Oreohelix idahoensis (assembly GCA_024509875.1). Taxonomy (NCBI): domain Eukaryota; kingdom Metazoa; phylum Mollusca; class Gastropoda; order Stylommatophora; family Oreohelicidae; genus Oreohelix; species Oreohelix idahoensis. The sequence continues at coordinate 66,003 of JAMPIV010018758.1, forward strand.
TGAATTGTTAATTTATGCCTGTATATATGTGTAGTTCAGTAGCAAACATGATGTAAAGCCTATAATGCTCCAGCCTGAACAGAAGGTGTCGGAGGAAAGTAAAACTGCATGGAATGGCCAAACAGTACACTGACACCTAGATTATTGATTAGACAGAAATAATGCTGGAAGTGCAGAGGCGTAGTAACCATTAAGGAGGTAAATACTGGTATAAAGTATTTCAGATGAAGCTGACAGTTGGCCTAACGCTCTGAACTCAATGTTTGTGATGTATTGTGCTCAGTGTAAAAAGAGAGTATAAATTAGTTATGAAGTAGAAGGTACATCCTTCTTGTTTTCAGGGACCGTGGTCTTGATGGTATTGAGCAGCACCTGGTCAGAGCTTTGCTGAATCCAGAGTCGGACAGCATACTCCTTGGTCTTTTTAGCTATCAGTGAGGTGTCTCCAGAGCCGAGGGGAGAATCGAGCAGAGGAGTCCTTTCCTGCCGCCATCACGCAAGATAAGCTGATTTGGCCAGCTGAGCTCAACATTATGTCCCCTCATCTTGAAATGACTTTGTAAAAATAACATTAAGAGGGGAATTAAATTGTGTTAATATCAGGAACTGAGAACATCTCCAATAATAGTTCCCATAAAGACAAACTATTGAAGTCATGATGACAAATACCAACAGAGCTTGAACAAAACAAAACCAGTATTACCTCATATTACTACTACACAACTGACACACATAGGATACTTTTAATAATATATGTCACTACAATATTCATATTGATAAATTCTGTACATATAACTTGTAAGTAAAATTGATTGTGATTCCTGGTTCCCTTTGTATTTGAATCAGGACACATATTCATTCATAACAGCAATGAATACATATTGTTATTTGAAAAGTTATCAGTGACTCCTTTAAGATATCCTTTAGAGTGTTATATGTATGTGAGTGTCACAGTGTTGTCAAGTGTGGTGGAATAAATTAAATTGTTTATCTGTCTGTTGTTGTTATGACTTACACTTCATCATACACATACCCTAGACATACAACGTAGTCATCACACTATTCCAGAATAATTCTGACTGAGATATATACATATGTGGCAGCAAGTAAGGTTATCTATAATACACTACTCTTATTAGATATAGATACCTTCACAGCTGATCTCAGTCAGTACACTAAGTCCCCTATAAATATTTATAACATCCCACTTCACCACATATATTGGGGTCTCGCTCTTGGGATTTTGAATCTTTCCCTATTATAAATATTGGGGGTAATTCACTTCAGGGAATATAAGAATTAAAAGGTATCCTTGGGTGGAATTAAATAAGGTTGAGCTCACGGTGCCTGTGTTGTCCATTAGATATATTTAGAGATTAAATTGTTGGTTAGACATTGTATAAATTTACCTGATAGACAATGGCGGACCTGGCCAAATTTCGATCTGCTGCTGTTCAGACTGCAAAAGAGTTAGGATTAGATGGGCAAGTTATGGTTGCCTATGTCACTACGGAATGTGACAAATTTATTGAACGCGAAGAAAGAAGGTTTGAAGCCGAAAGAAAGTTAGAGGCTGAAAGGGAAATTAAGAAGTTACAATTTGAGGCTGAGGCTGAGACTAAGAGGTTGCAGATTGAGGCTGAGGCTAAGAAATTGGAAGCAGAAAGAGAAGAAGAAAAAAAGATTAGAAGAGAAGAAAGCAGAAAGAAAGGGAAGAGAAGAAATTAGCTGCAGAAAGGCAGAAGAAAGAATTAGCTGCAGAAAGGGAAGCAGAAAAGGAGGAGAAGAGATTACAAAGGGGACATGAGTTACGACTAAGGGAGTTTGAGTTTCAAGGCCATGCTCCTGAAAATGGTGCCAGTCCCTTTGCCTCTGATGCCACTGCTAGCCAAGGAGCCTCAACCTCAGCTATGAATTTTCATTTAGATCATTTTGTTGAGAAAGACGATGATATAGAGAGCTACCTAAAAATAGGTATGAACTATTAGCTACCACGTATGGGTTAGAGAGAGAAAGGTGGAGCTTAAAGTTATCTCAGGGACTTCGTGGGGCAGCTTATGAAGTTTTTGCAAAAATGAGCAGAGGTGATCAGGAAAATTATGACATGCTAAAGCAGGCTCTTTTGTTAAGATATGAAAAGAATGCAGAATTTATAGGAAAAAATTTAGGAATGCTAAACTACTGTCAGGTGAAACCTATCACCAGTTCTCTGCACGAATAGAGACATACTTGGAGAAATGGACTTCTCTGGGGAAAACCCAAGATCTTAAGGAAATGGTCCTTATAGAGCAATTAAGAGAGTCCATGGCTCCAGACCTGAGAAAGTTTCTCATGGAACAAGGTGCAGAGAGGCTGGGTGAGTTGCTAAATGTTGCTGAAAGGTATCAAGCAGCTCAAGCAGAGGTAACAGGTAATAAAAAAGAAACAAGTGGATAACTTTAGGGCACCACAGAACTTTAATAAATTTGATCCTTAGGATCAAAATAAAGGTAAGCACCAATTTGATAGGCCACGGTATGAAAATAAAAATAAATTCCCACAATTCGATGAAAGGAAATATGATGAAAGAAAATCTTTCAACCAAGGAAAAAGGTGGTGTAAGAATTGTCAGATGGACAATCATGACACTGACCGTTGCAGAAGGAAACCTGTGTATATGGCAACCCTTCAGGTCAGGTCGACCTCAAGACAGGAGGAGGATATTATGTTGGATACCACTCCAGAAGAGATGAGGAAGGCACAGGCTGGGGATAAAACACTCAAGCCTTGTTTCAGAAAATTGTCAACTTGTCATACAACTCCAGGCAAGGGAGATTTTTACATGAAAAACAAGTTGATGTATAGGAAGACTGGAGCTAGATCCAAAGGTCAGGGACAGCTGGTACTTCCTAAAAGATATAGGGCAGACTTAATAAGGAGCCTACATGTGAAACCAGATGGGGACCATGAGAAGATAGGTACCATCATTCAAAAGGTGGCTCACAATTATTATTGGCCCAAAGCAAGATGGGACATTGAGAATTTTGTAGAAAGGTGTAGCATAGCACATGAGGGAACACCCACAAGTGGGAACATGGATCAGGACCTGGACACGCCACGGGGCAAAATTAGGCCTGATAATAAAAAGAAAAATAGATTTGATAAAGTGGACCAAATGGAATGGGAAGCCCCTTTTCACGGACAAGCTTCACTTAACTGTTTTACAATGGCCACTATGCGGAGAGTGCAAAAAGATGTCTTACCCCAGGATAAGCCGAAAATCCCTCAATCGGACTTAAACAAACTGGAGGAAGAGGATGTAGAGAGGAAATCTCTCATCAAGAATTTTAAGTGGGGAGAAAGCCCCAAAAGAAAAATTGGTAGCGGTCGTTTTGTGAATGATAATTCTGGGAGGAAAAATCATCACTATAAAGCTTCGAGTGGAAGAGACCATACCGGTGCATGGACAAATAGGTCCACACAATTAAAGGTCCATATGTAGCTTTGTTAAGAACGTGGACTGATGAAAAGGCAGAGGAAAACATTACATCTTCATACCAATATGTGAATGAGCTGACCACTCGTTAAAAACTGGCTGGAAACTTGCCAATGAAAATTTGAAACAAGCCAGGAAGAAACATGCTGCCTATTATAACAGGAAGGCGAAAGACAGAAATTTGGCTGTGGGAGAGAAAGTACTGCTTCTTTTGCCCGGGAGTCAGAATAAGTTACAAATTGGATGGCAGGGTCCATATACAGTTCTAGAGAAGTGTCTAGAACAAATTATAAGATAGATAAGAAGGGGAAAGAAAAAATCTATCATGTGAATCTCCTGAAGAAATATTTGGAAAGAGAACATCAGGAAGAGACACACTTGTTGACCTTGTCCATCGCCATGGAGGTGAAAAAGGAACCACTTTCATCATTTGAATATCCATTACACCCCTGTGAGACAGCAGCACAGGTGAAAATCAGTACACATTTAACGAAAACTCAGAAAGAGAGAGTGCAACAGGTTCTAAATAATCATGCAGAGGTGTTAACAGACCGACCAGGGCATACAAACCTATTGGAATATGATATGAAACTAATAGACTCCACACCTGTCTGTATGAAACCATATTCGATTCCGTTTGCTAAGGAGAAAGCTTTGAAGGAAGAGATAGACTATCTATTGAAGGAAGGAATTATTTCGCACAGTGAATCTTCGTATAGTTCCGGTGTTGTACTCTTAAGGAAGCCCTCTGGAGAACATAGACTCTGTATAGATTACAGGAGACTGAATGCTATTACAGAAGGACAGGTGGATCCATTGCCGGATACAAATCAGCTGTTTGCCAGACTAAATAAAGCTAAATATTTCTCAAAAGTGGATCTGAGTAAAGGATACTATCAGATTCCAGTAAAGCCTGAGGTTAGACCATACCTAGCTTTTAGTACCTCAGAAGGACACTATGAGTTTAATAGATTGCCATTTGGATTGAAGAATGCGCCTAGTGTCTTCTCTAGAATGATGAGAAAATTATTGGATCCTCTGAATAATCCCTGTATAACAAATTTTATGGATGATATCCTTATAGCAACAGAAACATTTGAGGAACACATTGACTCTCTGAACATGCTGTTTGATCGACTTAGGGAGGCAAATTTAACAGCCCGACCAACCAAATGTTGCGTTGGATGTAAAGAATTGGAATTTTTGGGACACACAGTTTATCAGGGAAACATGACCCCTGACCCAAAGAATTTAGAGAAACTACAGAAAGCCCCGAGACTACAAACCAAGAAGGACGTGAGATCCTTTGTCTCATTATGTGGTTTCTACCAGAAGTATATCAAAAACTTTAATTCCATATGTGCACCGTTAACTGAATTGACACGTAAAGGACATCCAGATCGCATTACATGGACACCACAATGTGAAATGACTTACCAAGAATTGAAGGAAAAGCTCACAAGTAAACCCATTTTGAAATTACCTGACTTAAGTCAAGAATTCATAGTAAGGACGGATGCAAGTAATATTGGGTTAGGTGCAACTCTACTACAGAAATCAGATGCATTGGATGGGGAATTAAGCCCAGTGGCATATGCTAGCAGAAAGTTGAATAAAGCTGAAATCAACTACTCAACTAGCGAAAAAGAATGTCTTGCAGTAATATGGGCGAGAAAGAAATTCAATATTTATCTATATGGGAAGGCATTTAAGTTGCAAACAGATCACAAACCTTTATCGTTTCTAGCACAGGCTAGGCATGAGAACTCTAGGTTACTCCGATGGTCTTTACTTTTGGCTCCATATAATTTTAGCATTGAGTATATATCTGGAAAAACAAATTTGGGAGCGGATTTTTTAAGCCGCCATCCGTGTGATGAGAATCACCGTAAACCCCAGAACTAATAATAAATTTCTCTATGTGTATATAGAATAAAGGACTGACATATAATGTCTGTTTTAAGAGGGGAGGTGTCGTGGAATATTCTAATCCACATATATAAATTATTAGGTAAATATGAAGCCTAACAAATAAAATTAATAAAGAAAAGAGCAATGGTAAAATAACAGTGCTGTCACAAGGAATGTACTCGAAATCCCCCTTTGTTTTATGCTTCGTCTGCAAATTGTAACGCTTTCACGTTGATAGTAAAAGCCTACTGTATTATTACCCGCTTTCTTCAATGAAACGTGTGCTGTATTTCTAAGAAAAACATTGAGAGGCACACTGCGTAATGACCTAAATTAATCCTAACATTAATTATACTACGTTACCAAAACGAACGAACAGATGGACTAAAGGATAAAGAGAGAGAGGGAGGGCTGAAAATCAGGAACGCATGCAACACGCGTCGCGCGATACACAAATGCTGCCATCACGCGTGTAAGGCTACATGCACTAAATTTTTTTCAGACGGACGGTGATAAATTCACTACCCTTCCCGAGTTAGGTTTTAAAATCACAAAAAACGCTTATTAGGAAAGATAACAATAGATGGGTTTACGTTTGAAAACATTACAGTACCCAGACAGCACATCTTCGAAACAGGAGGTAGAAGAAATTGCATATTTTGAACGCAGCCACTTAGCTCTTTTAAATTTGGATATTTGGGTTCCTTAGGGCTTGCTGACAAAGAATATGTAAAACGTTACGCAAATAGTCCAGGAATTAATAAATTATAACCAAAATAAAATAGTGCTGTGACAACACCCAAAATCAGAATTTCTGCTCAGTAAAATTTTTTTTTTTAACGTGTTTGAAACCACCTTGTACGGGAAATGGGCCACCAAGTTACACTTTGAACTGATTGGCTGCGAACATATGTAAGGCTAAAACACGATTGGTCGGGCTATAAATACTATCTTTGGTTGTTAGGGGAGACGTAGGAAAGGTAAAATTTTTTCAAACACTTGTCGAAACGTGGCTCCATTGGCTAGACTCGCTGATATACTCACTTAGGAGCGTTAGTTCGAGACCACTAGTGCAAATAAGCTTGATAAAGCAACAGTGCGTTGAAGCCAGCTCATATTTTTGCTAAATAAAAGCCTGGAACATAAGCAGATGGGAATTTGTGCCAGTAGTTGTGCCAGAATTCATTGCTAATCAACGTATCTGTGTTTGTTTCCATGAATTGTGGTAAGCTTGAACCTTCAGTATCTTTTAATGAAAATTGAATGTGAATTGTTAATTTATGCCTGTATATATGTGTAGTTCAGTAGCAAACATGATGTAAAGCCTATAATGCTCCAGCCTGAACAGAAGGTGTCGGAGGAAAGTAAAACTGCATGGAATGGCCAAACAGTACACTGACACCTAGATTATTGATTAGACAGAAATAATGCTGGAAGTGCAGAGGCGTGGTAACCATTAAGGAGGTAAATACTGGTATAAAGTATTTCAGATGAAGCTGACAGTTGGCCTAACGCTCTGAACTCAATGTTTGTGATGTATTGTGCTCAGTGTAAAAAGAGAGTATAAATTAGTTATGAAGTAGAAGGTACATCCTTCTTGTTTTCAGGGACCGTGGTCTTGATGGTATTGAGCAGCACCTGGTCAGAGCTTTGCTGAATCCAGAGTCGGACAGCATACTCCTTGGTCCATTTAGCTATCAGTGAGGTGTCTCCAGAGCCGAGGGGAGAGTCGAGCAGAGGAGTCTGTTCCTGCCGCCATCACGCAAGATAAGCTGATGTGGCCAGCTGAGCTCAAAATTATGTACCCCCAGCTTAAAATGACCTTGTAAAAAAAACATTAAGAGGGGAATTAAATTGTGTTAATATCAGGAACTGAGAACATCTCCAATAATAGTTCCCATAAAGACAAACTATTGAAGTCATGATGACAAATACCAACAGAGCTTGAACAAAACAAAACCAGTATTACCTCATATTACTACTACACAACTGACACACATAGGATACTTTTAATAATATATGTCATTACAATATTCATATTGATAAATTCTGTACATATAACTTGTAAGTAAAATTGATTGTGATTCCTGGTTCCCTTTGTATTTGAATCAGGACACATATTCATTCATAACAGCAATGAATACATATTGTTATTTGAAAAGTTATCAGTGACTCCTTTAATGAATAAATTAAATTGTTTATCTGTCTGTTGTTGTTATGACTTACACTTCATCATACACATACCCTAGACATACAACGTAGTCACCACACTATTCCAGAATAATTCTGACTGAGATATATATATATGTGGCAGCAAGTAAGGTTATCTATAATACACTACTCTTATTAGATATAGATACCTTCACAGCTGATCTCAGTCAGTACACTAAGTCCCCTATAAATATTTATAACATCCCACTTCACAACACCGGTGCTACGGAGTTCGTGCACTTTGCAGAGATCCTGCTTGTGTGATTGTCGCGAGGGGTAACGATAATAAGATGATGATAATATCCTGGACAAATAGATGTATCAGATGATACTAGGATAGTGCCAGATAAGAGACTGGTCTTACAAGAAGTACCACATTCTCTGAAAAGAGTAATGGTGTATCGAAGTCAAAGGTAGAGTCAAGCTGTATAGATCACCTGGTGAGATGGTAATGGCAATCCTAGTACTAGCTGACTTGGTCACTAAAGATTTTAGTACGACACTCAGGGCAGGATATAACCTGAAATATAATATACAACCTACGTAGTATCGCTCATTGTCTTCCTACACAGTCAGGAGGTATAATGAGTAGTATCGCTCATTGTCTCCCTACACAGTCAGAAGGTATAATAAGACAGTGCAGACAAGCTGTAGTTAATCACAAGAGACATAGTAAGTCATGAATAACACAATTCATTCAAGTTCCAGCACAATATTTCAGTAACTCACTTGTTAAAGTTCTGTCCATGATTTGCTTCTTTAAAATTATTTATGCCTTATGGTAATCATTGTGTCATATATCAAATGATACAGAAAATCGATCTGTTACAGTCATTCCTTCTTCCAGTTTGTTTAGTCCTTTCCAGCAAGCATAATATCTTTAAAACGCTTTCCACAAACAACTAGCTCAATCCATTCGTTCTACTGATTTAATACACAATTAAACTAAACCAACACACTTCGGGTTTTCCTCCAGAAATAGCACAATGAATCTACACATACCAATATTATCCTAAACACACACTGATTATATATATATATATATATGTATATATATATATATATATATATATATATATATATTTATATATTTATATATATATATATTTATATATATATATTTATATATATATATTTATATATATTTATATATTTATATATATATATAATTAACATCTCGCTTACCCTCAATCACAGACAGGCTTTTAATGGTTAGAGTCTGCTCACACTTCTGCAGATGGCAAAGGAGTTGATACAAATGCTGTGCTCCTTGTCTGTTGTTTTAATTAAACGGCGAGTGTGTGTACCTTCCGTCCTCTCCCCTTATATAGTGGACTTGCGTATGTACGAGATAACAACTAGACCAAAGTATTTTTTCATACATCCAAAATCGTGTAGGTATGGCAAGGTGTGCTTAGATGACAAATCTAAAATAATTCTGGAATCCTTATTTCTGCACCGCTTTCCTCCATCTTAGGCTTATATTACTCATATGAATGAGCTCTATCACTATGGATATCCACTTTGTCCTATAGTTTATCCGACTATTCACTGAAGCAGCCGAAACAGGGAAAAACACAACATGGTTCATGCTCCACTGTCTTCTATTCATAATAACTTCGGCTCTACAACACATCCAATGAATCTATTGTTATCTGCTTAAGGCTAAGGATCCCTATTATCGAATTGGGTCCTTCTTTAACTAGGTACTCCGTGTATATATGCACACTGCCTTTCGAAATATTGTCAACATCTACACTTTCGTTGTCTCCATGTTGAATAGCCTAGCGTATCCTCGGACACTACATGTACCAAGCTGGCGTTACATTGGTCAGTTATTTCCACGGGGGTTGCGCGGTGATAAGTTTTGAATGATGCCGAGATATGATCCAGACGTCACTACAGTGATCTAAGGGAGGAGATCGAATTACTGATGGAGTTGTCCGTGTGCAATGAAGATGGTCCTTAAAAACCAAACCAACCAAGCGCAGTGGAACACATTTTGAAAACCTCTGATATACGGACGTAAGTGGCGATTTATTGAGAATCAGGATGAAATTACGACACTGGGAAAGAAAGAAAGGACAAAGAAAAAAAAACAAGAGAGGGAGAGAGAGAGAGAGGGGGGGGGGGAAGCTTAAGAAATGATGATATCACGAGGTCGGCTTAGTCATATACAGATGAAAAGATTGATAAGACGAGACGGGCTGGAATACACTTTTCTTACGTGTTCGTGCCCTCATTCATAAAGGAGATAACAGAAATGGCGAATTTGAATGTGATAGGGGGGGGGGGTGGGGGGTGGTGGGTGGGGGGGGGGTGGGGGGGGTGGGGGGGGGGGGGGGGGGGGGGGGGGGCGGGGGGGGGGCGGGGGGCGGGGGGGGGCGGGGGGGGGGCGGGGGGGGGCGGGGGGGGAACTCGCACTGGATATAAACGGAAATTCAAATATTGATGCATGAGCTCAGATATGTAGCTCGCAGCACAGAAATGAAAGAAAAAATTGACAGAAAAAGAAATATTATATGTAGACTTATCGGCATGTATATCATGAAATAAATTATTACTTTTCTAAAGTGACGGTGTTAGAAATGAGTCTTCTAGATCAGAGGTTCTCAACCGTTTTGTGCTCATGGCTTCCTTTATGAGCCTCATTTACTTCTGTGGCCCCCCCCCCCCCTCCCCCCATAGTCGCTGTTAGCTGAAAAAAAAGATACCTTACCATCTTACTGTGGCCCCCTAGAAATATGGCATGGTCCACGTTGAGAACCGCTGATCTAGATAGTTTGTCGTTGAGGGGAATGAAGGAAGCGGTGAGGGCGAGACATCGAATGGCAGTGAAAATGAGCGATTGCGATAGCCTATATGATTTTTCCATTCTGGTACGTTGCAAAATTGCGAGCGAGGTGCAGTGGTGGAAAAGTGATAAAATGCTATGACGTCAATGTCTGTGAGCTTATTCAGAGGCAACAAAATATGAAAAATAAAAGCAATAATTATAAAAAAATGACTTGAGAGAAAAAAAGACAATAGTTGCTTCTCCTTAACTAGGACTGTTGATCTTGTTGCTGTTTTGAAGCCAGTTAAAGGATTCTTAACGTTATCTAAATTGTAGGTCGAGGATTTTCCTGTGGCTTTTCTGCCATTCCGAAACTTGTTGAACAGGAGTCACGAAATCCTGGAGTCATGAAATCCAGTTTCTTTCCCTGGTGTTCTTTCCTGGCTTGGCAGGCAGTTAAGGAATCCTTACATCTGATTTCAAAGAGGAAAGGGGAGGTGGTGGCAGTCTGTGCATTCCTCTTCATCCATGAGGGCTCTCCAAATACGCATGGCTTAAATACTGCGCAGGTGTGTCCGTGTCTGTCCCTAGTTGTGTGCGACGGAACGAACGGAGTAATTTGTCTTCTCTTTGTTACTTTCACAATTGCCTCCACGGCTGGCGGAGTTGTGGATTTTAAAGTTGCTACCAAAGTGAAATGGGTTCATTTTCGATACAAGACAACAGGAGGCTGAGACACTTGGGAGTCATGACCCAAGTGGGCCTGCCCCCCTTAGAGTGTAGAGGAGTATACTGGGCCGAAACACTTGTCCGATGGGGGGACGTCATCTGATGATCAGATTGCCTCCTGCTGTATCGCTCTGTAAAGAATTTCCTATCACTGTGCTGTGGTTCTTGGCAGTCCCAAGGGAATCGTCATGTCCTTCACTGAGCCACTTCCTTGCTCCCTTCGTCTGACATCTATCCAAGCACGCTGCCAACACTGTAGTTAACTCTGTAGCTCAGATGACCAAGCTAAGTGTGCAATGCTGGGCCATCAGCATGCTTCACCACGGGTGAAATCATAATGTTGGGCCGCTCTGATGGGGCTGTTCGATCCCTGAGCGTTGTCCAGGCGACTGCAAGGTTGTAGTAACCTTGAAACTCTCGTAAGAGCAACGGGAAGTCCTTTGCATCGCAGAAAAAGGGCATAGAGAACACGCAACGGAGTGTTATATTTCTGTGTACGTCCAAAACAGTTTATAAATGTTAGACAAACATAAAGGTATGTTTTCAGGCACTCGTAAGAAATAAAGAAGTAGAACACTAGACAACAGAAAAACAACAGACGTGAGTGGCTTACCCAGGATTCGAACCCCGGACCTTCCGTACGACAACACCGCCTAGCTATACAAGCGAATCACACTATCCTCCCGGCCAGCTAGGCATCCCCAATAAAAGATGCTTTACTGACCGGTCATTAGTGCGAAGCACAAGACAACACCGGAAGTTTACAATGGGCAGCTTAGCCTTATTAATGACGCAATCACTTCTGTCTTTCCCCTATTATACAGTATATGTCAGTCCACACAAGACAAAGACCTTGATACTGTGTCTAGTAAATGATAGAAGACTTAAGAACAGTAGTATAGAACAGAGAGTAGATTTCTGGTATTGTATAAACATTTATAACATATAAGGAAGGGAAAATGTTCTACTTCTTTATTTCTTACGAGTGCCTGAAAACATACCTTTATGTTTGTCTAATATATATTTACTGTTTACATGCCTCGGGTTTCCCTTCCTTATACAAGGTATGTTATAAATGTTTATCCAAAACCGTTTATCTTTGTAAGCGTAAATTAATAAATAAATACACTTCAACTTTCCAAAGGAAAAGTTATACCTCTCTTAACCTGGATATTTCATAGCAAGCACTGTCTTGTAAAGCTATCAGTGGGTTACCTCATTATGTATCCGATCCCTAGCCAGCATCTTGTTTTCATCTATTGTTCCAGTGCCGCTTGTCTGATTCTTGTCATCTGTTCCACAGCAGTGATCTTGTCGGACCATTTCAATCCTATTGTTCTACACAGGCACATATTTATGACAGGCTATAACTTCTTTCTTGTTGATTTTGTTCTCCATGTTTCAGTGCCTTACAGTAGGACTGAGTTGACATTTGAGGTGAAGATTCCTTTTTTTTTTCCCTCGTTAATAGTGACCAACAATTACTTGCAGATGTTCTGTGCCCGAAAACTATTTGTATCTTGTCATCGGTGAGAGATATCAATTGTTTGTTTATTGTAGCCTTTAGACTGCGTCCAATAGAATTTGCACAGAGGGTCATCTTTTTCATTCGGGTCAGCTGTAACATTCCAATACATAGTCATAGTCAACAGACCTAAGGGTCTGTTATAGTTGGACATGCGCCCTAATATAACCGACTCCAAAACGAGGGAAAATTTTATTTAAAAAAAAAATAAATTCCAATACTTTTGATCTCTCCCTGTCCAGTTGTAATCTATTTTGTTTGTTTGTTTACTTGTTTACGTTTATAATTGGTTAATGCATTTATTAAGGTCAGTCGCATGCCACGTGTATTTCCCCGGGGTTCTTTGTGGACAAGAATAGGACTGCTTTTCAGCCATGCATGTCGTAAGAGGCAACTAATATGATGTTGTCCATGTAGCTGGCAAGCACGTCATGTACGAGGCGTGTTCAAATGAAACCCGACCGTGCTGCGCCAAGTGGACATTCGTAGGAGGAGCATGATGACGTCACATCTGACGTAATAAGCACATACGAATGTACAAGTGTTTAAGTGTTCATTCTCCTAGTATTCATTGGTTGTGCTGCAGACCGTTAAAATAATGGCCGGTGTGATAAGGAATCCGTCCAAAAAATTCAAGTCACAGATTTCCGCCGGTAAGGTTATGCTGACCGCATTTTTTGACCATGAAGGGCTTCTATTGGTAGACTTTAAAGAGCCTGGCGTGAACATCAATGCCATCCGCTACAAAGACACACTAGACAACCTGCATACAGCCATTGAGAATAAACGACCCGGCACGCTTTCGCGTGGTGTTTAAAAAAATCTCTAAAGGGACTACTCCTGCTGATGTACCTTACATATATTTGTTATAAAGCCACTAGGACGGGTTTCATTTGAACACACCTCGTAACACGTGTGGTAAAGTGGGATGTTATAAATATTTATAGGGGACTTAGTGTACTGACTGAGATCAGCTGTGAAGGTATCTGTATCTATTAAGTGTGGTGTATGACAGATGACCTTACTTGCTACCACATTTATACCTCAGTCAGAATTATTCTGGAGTATTGTGATGACTACGTTAAATGTCTAGGGTTATGAAAATGATGAAGTGTAAGTCACAACAACAACAGACAGATAAACAATTTAATTTATTCCACAACACTTTACAACACTGTGACACACACATATAACACTCTATAAGACTATCTTAAATGAGTCAAGTGTTTAAGTTTTTTTTAAAAATATATGTATTAATTCTTTCAATAATGGGTATCCTGATTCAACTACACAGTGAACCAGGAATCACAATCAAATGTAATTACAAGTATTATGTACACAGTTTATTATTATTATTCTATGTGTGTAATTTGTGCAGTAGTAATATGAGGTAATACTGGTTTTGTTCAAGCTTGGTTGTTGTTTTTCATCATGACTTCAAGTGTTGGATAATCGAGGAAATAGTATTGGGAAAAGTTCACAGTTCCTATCATTTGAACCAATTAATTGTCCCTCTGTGTTTATTAAACTGTCAAATTTTGAGGGGGCACATAATGTTGAGCTACTCTGGCCACAGAAACTTATCTTTCGTGATGGCGGCAGGAAAAGACTCCTCTGCTCGATTGCTTCCTGTGTTCTGGAGACACCTCACTGGTCGCTATCTGGACCAAGGAGTATGCTGTCAGCCTCTGGATTCAGCAAAGCTCAGACCAGGTGCTGCTTCAATAACTAGGACCACAGTCCCTGAAACAAGAAAATTGTATCTCCTACTTCAGATCTAATTTATAATCTATTTCCACACTGAACACAATACATAACAAACACTGAGTTCAGAGCGGTAGGCCAACTGCTAGCTTCATCTGAAACAATTTACACCAGTATACTCCTCCCTAATGGTTACTACGCCTCTGCAATTCCAGCATTATTTCCTTCTAGTCAATATGATAGGTGTCAGTGTACTATTTGGCAATTCCATGCAGTTTTCTTTTCTCCGACACGTTCTGTTCCGGTTGGAGCACTATCTAGGCCTTGCCTCATGTTTGCTACTGAACCACGCACATATACAGACATAAATTATCAATTTACATTCAATTTTCATTAAAAAGATATCGAATATATCAAGCTTACCACAATTCATGGAAATAATACACAGATACGTTGACTGGCGATGAATAATGGCACAAATTCCGATCTGCCTCTGTCCCAGACTTTTATTTAGCAAAATATGATCTGGATCTCAACGCACTGTTTCTTAGTAAGTTTATTTTAAAATGTGGCACTGAACTGACGCTCTTAATTGCCTATATTGGCGGGTCTAACCAATCGGGCCATGTTTACACAGCTTTTCAAAAAAAGTACCCTTACTACCGTTTCCCCTAACAACAAAGAATTAGTATTTGTAGTCTGACTAATCGTGTTTAGCCTTACATTTACTTCTATCCAATCAAATAGGATTTTACATGGTGGCCCATTTCCCGTACAATGGTGGTTTCAAAACATGCCACTGTGCGATTATTTTTTTGGTGTTGTCTGACACCCTCACTATTTTCTTTTGGCTATAATTTGATAATTCCTAGACTATTTGCGTAACACTTAACATATTCTTTGTCAGCAAGTCCTAAGGCACCCAAATATATAAGTTTTAATGGGGCTAAGTGGCTGCGTTCAAATTATGCATTTTCTTATAGGATAGTCGTGCTGTTGCCACCTCCTCACTTCCAAACTTTAGGGTGTCTGATGTACTGTCAGGCTTTCAAACGTAAACCAGTATAATGTCATGTTTCCTTATAAGCATTTTACAGGTTTTTAAACCTAACTCTCGTATGGGTAGTGTTTTTTATCACTGTCGATTTGAAAAAAAGTTAGTGCTTCTGGCCTTTCGCGTGGGGAGGGTATTAATTTTGTATCGCGAGACGCGTGTTAGGGTTGCATGCGTTCCTGCTTTCAGCCCTCCCTCTCTTTCTATCCTAAGTCCATCTGTCCTTTCGTTTATGTTAACGTAGTGTAATTAATGTTAGTATTAATTTAGGTCATTAATCAGCTTGCGTATCTCAAGGTTTTCTTAGAAATGCAGTACACGTTTTATTGTGTTGTGGAAACGCGTGTATGCTGCTATAGGCTTTACTATCAACGTGGAAACGTTACAATTTGCAGACGAAGTAGAAAACAAGGGGGATTTTTGTACGCCATTGTGACAGCACTGTACTTTTACCATTTCTCTTTTCTTTTATTGAATTTATTTGTTAGGCTTTACATTTACCTTTTAATTTATATATGTGGATTTAGAATGTTTCACGACAACACGAATAGCTACAGAAACAACCTGTGCAAAAGCATATGAATGCTTTGGTGGTGCGTGCTTCATGCAGTATTAGGTTCATGCTCCACAGGGAGCGAAAGGCACTTGATAATGATGATGTGCCACCGAAAACATACAGGATGTTGAATATCAGCACCTTTAAAACAAATGGTTGCTTCAATTTTCTTTGATGCTAAATAGTTTGATGTGATTGGAAATTTGATGGCTTTTCAAGATCAAAAGATTGGCACACAAAAGTCATCCGAAAATCATCGACAGTTAAGATGATTCATGCTTGTTGAATTATACAGCAATTCTTTTTATCTCAAACTCAATCATCCTTCAGAATTTTAAATGCTTCTGTCATTTGTTTTTCGTTCCTCGCACTTTTTTTCCTCCTCCCCCAAACTCTCATCGTCTCTCATCGCTATGCCTTTATAATTACATCCGATTTGGCGCAATGGATGTAATTTCGTATACATTGAGTGATCGACCCCAAGCAGGTAATTCCCAGGATCTGAGAAGCTGTAAATGCCTGTAATTTAATTTCCCAATTGCACGCCTTTCTTCTACCTACTTCGCCTTCAGCGCTGGATCGGCCCATTTCTTTCTCGTGCTTTCAATGTTGTTTTTCCAAAATTATATATAAGGCGTTTCAAATCATTTTCGTTTATTCATTGTTGGCGTTATCACGTGTTTCTTTTTTTTTTTTATTACGGAGACGCTGCATTTTCTTTTGTGTGTGTAAACCCTAACCCTTCAGTTTTACAGTTTGATACACATAAGCCCATTTTCCTTTGAATTATTATTATGATTTGTTAAATCAGAAACATTTTTATTTGCGGCGATAAATAAATCTCTTCTGTATTTTCTTGCAGCAGTGCCGCCCATTTCTTTCCTTACCGGCTCTTTACCGCGTTAATTATTGTGGTCGCTTCCTGATTTTCGTGTATATATGGAAAGGAATTTTATGTATGAATATGCAGGGTTTATACTTTCGTAATGCCTTCTTATAATTCATGACATCCTCCAACCCCTTTTTAATTTAATTTTCTTTCTTCTCCGTGTGCCGTTTTTCTGGTGTACTTTATGAGTTCTGTGCACCCACCAGTTCGGAGTTTTGAGCTGTAGGAATGTCCTGTTGCTGCAGTGAAGGCCAGACACAGAATTTCCACTTTTGTTAAATCGGCGGGTAAAATTTTTGCCTGGGCGTCTCATATTTCTGCTTTATTAGATGTAAATGGCAGATTAGGGAGCTCCTTCTTCACCCGGTATGAAAAATAGCGTGTACCCCGCTGTTATTTTGTCCGGGTAGTGTGAGGCAGGGTTTGCAATGGTTATTTTTGTGTTTTTTTCTAAATCTCTCAGGTTTGCCTGAACGTATTATTATTATTATTATTATTATTTTTTTTTTTTTTAAGGAGAGATCTTTAGATTCATGGGAGTCATGAGATAAGTGTATTAGGTTCAGATGTTCGCAGTTTAGAGTGAAATACTTCACTGTCTTTGTCGTTTCTGATATCGTTTTATTAGGTAGTAGATGAGCGTCCGATTGGTTAAGCCTATGGCGACAAAGTTACCGGATACCTTGACCGAAACCTTGTAGCTTCAAGATCCGGTCTACACAACTGTAAATGAGTGCATGAGTCTGCTGTAGAGTTTATTTTTTTTTAAGGAGAGATCTTTAGATTCATGGGAGTCATGAGATAAGTGTATTAGGTTCAGATGTTCGCAGTTTAGAGTGAAATACTTCACTGTCTTTGTCGTTTCTGATATCGTTTTACAGTATTAGGTAGTAGATGAGCGTCCGATTGGTTAAGCCTATGGCGACAAAGTTACCGGATACCTTGACCGAAACCTGGTAGCTTCAAGATCCGGTCTACACAACTGTAAATGAGTGCATGTATCTGCTGTAGAGTTAGGGAAGGCAAAAGCAGTGATGAAGGGAACTAAAGTTGGACCTAATGTAGTGAAATCGCTATATAAAATTAAAAAAACACAAACAAACCAGAACTGGTATAGAATCAGTGACTTTTATCATTAACGGTACGGAGTCATCTGTCAAGTTATTTGCTTATGTTTGTATCATAAGTATAATTGTGTCTTTACCTGCGATGTCAGGTTGATTAGGGGTTGTCTTCCCTTGTTTATTCATTCATTGTGTTTGACCTTTAGGGTCAGAGGTTGACAGTTCGGCGTAGGCCTATGGGAAGGTTTTTTAAGCGGGAGTGAGATATACTTCCGGGAAGCCGGGAGGTCCTGTTTTTCTGAAGGGACCAAGAGTCCATTGTTTTTCGGGGAGAATCTTCGAAGTAACTGCTATGGCAGTTTTCCCCAGTGAATCTCTGTGCGTCGGGATGACGACAGAATTCCTTGTGATGTTCTGAGGATTCATTTGCCAGGTAATACCGACCTTTATGCATTATTACGCTTTTCGGTGGCAGAACATGTAAAGGATTACCTAGGGTGAACAGCAGCTCACTGATCCGCCATTTCAGAACTTATATATTTGTGCTCGAGGTAGCCATCCAAGACTGTTAGTCTTATATTGTCCAGAAATCCAGTGACGAAGATATATTGTGGGAGCCGCAGATTGGCGGAACTTCTATCTACAATAAGTATTACTGCAGGGTTGATGATAACCTATTTAACAGAAGTACACGGCCGACGTCAGAACGAGGCCTGTGCTTTCGGCTATTATACTACAGCCTGATATGTGCAATTGGCGGGGAGTGCCAAGTTGCACCTATGTGTCAAGTAACTAAGGCATCTGACGCGTTTAGTCAGAGACGCCAAGGGCGACGCTACGAACTGTCATTATTGAAGAACTTTGCTATTGACCATGCACGTCTATTCTGATGTTTACCTTTTTGAATGCCAAATGTATACCTATCGATGTCAGGTCAGCATGACCTTGTTACACTGACTGTTCCTGTTGATACTATGTGTGTTCCCGTCAATAAATGTCTTGAAACATGCCTGCAGTGTCAAAGCATCCTTGATTACTGCATGTGAGAGTATGGGTTGCAGGATCTACATCTATACGAGCCTAAACACATTCGCGCCTTCATTCGCACCCACACTCAATTCATCATACGCTCGCACTACACATCTAACAACATGTATACTGTCTTGGGCCAGTGATCACATCAACAAGAAAAAAAAGACAGTTACATTTCTGGTGGACCAGTTACGTGGGCTCTTATGATACATTTCTTGTCGCCAATGTGGCCTAGAAACTTACATTTCTGATGGACCAGATCTGTGGGTTTAAAAAGAACAGAGCGAGCATTTGACATTATTGTTGACATTTATGGATCCAGAAATTTACATTCCTGGTTGGCTGTTACATGTATGATGTCTCCAGTTTTGTCGAGAAAGTTACAAGAAGGACAAGTACACATTACACTTCTGATCTGTGGGTCTAAGCTACACACGGGACAGCCGTAACACACAGCGCTAATTCTACACTTGCAAGTTTTGGCTACAACAGGACAGATATAGGTCATCAACGGTTGACCCAAATAAACAGTACGAGCATTTATATTATAATGCTACATAAAGCATAACAAGACATGTACTGAAGTTAACTACTAGGCATTTGCTACGTGGACCATAACTGCATAGAAGGCGGGTTCCTATTGTAAACAGTACTGCTGGTTGTTACACGTTTCATTCAACAACAGACTTTTCTAGGTCAGAGCATTCAAGCTACATTGTTGGAGGTCAAGTGTCTGTAAACAGTACGTGGAAATAGTAAACATTCAATGTGCAAGCCCTAATTTGAGAAGGTCATAGTAACTTTGGTTCGTGAATACCACTTTATGTTACAGTGGATTTGACGTTCAGTGCGCGTTTGACATTTCGTTTCTGTGTTCGCAAGGAGCAAGGAATTTATTTTAGTTTCAGCTGTGACTGAACTTGTTCTGCAACACATTGAAATTGATTGCTATATTATGTTACTTCTACTGTTTTTGTGTATTTTTCTGCGGGTTTTTCGGTTGGTGGGTCTTACGGTAAATATGCCACTTGATCGAGGCTTACTGTAAGCGTTCTGTAGGTGCAAATTTTCTTAATTTGGAAAATTTGCTAGTGACAATTGGTCGCTATTGATGTTAGCTGTGATGTAATTGTACTTAACGTTGTTTTTGTAATATTTTGTCTGTTTTTCAGTTTTTGATTGTCGATTTGTTTTGTTTGTATTCTGTAGGTCTCTCCTTTCTTGTGTATTTCTCTACACATTTTTGGTTAAAACAGTGTTGCCATTTGTATTGTTTTGTATTTTTGTCTTTGTATTTTTTTTTTTTGGTTGTACTACATTACTGTCATGCACAGTCTACATACACATACTTGGTCATGTTTTGATATTATTGATAAGGTAGACTCTTCATATAGAGTTTGTTGATAAAATATTATTATATAAGATATTTATACAAGTTCTTTGATAAAAGACTTGTTATCTACAAAGATTGAGACAAGGTGAAATACATATTCAAGTTCTTTATAAAAAAAGACTTGTGCCCATAGTGAGTGGGATATAAGGGAATTTTTCCCACAGGTACTCAGGTGATTTTTTGGGTACATAATAAACAAGACTAAGAGTGTGAAAGAAAGTGAAGTGAGTATACAAGTCTAGCATTTCAGACTTGTCTCCCATTGAAGTGGGATAAGGTAATTTATTTAATTTTTTTTTTTCAGGTTTCTGATCTCATTAGACAAGATGTCTACATTGGACTACTTTATTACACAAGGGAGAGCCCTTGATAAGACTGGTCAACAGTTAGAACAATGGGCTGTTGCTCAGTATGACAAAGCGTTAGCTGCAGAAGAGAAAAAAGCTCAGGCTGAAGAGAAAAGATTAGAAAGAGAAGCTGCGGCGGAACAAAAAAGGCTAGACAGAGAAGCTAATATTGCTGCTGAACAAAAGAAATTGCAGATGCAGGTGGAGGAAAGGAGATTTGAAGCTGAACAAAAGAGATTAGACAAAGAAGCTGAACAAAAGAGATTAGACAAAGAAGCTGAACAAAAGAGATTAGACAAAGAAGCTGAACAAAAGAGATTGAAAAAGAAGCTGAACAAAAAGAATTAGATAAAGAAGCTGCTGCAGAGGAGAGGAAAGCTCAAGCTGAGGCTGAAATCAGAAAAATGGAACATGAGGAAAGAAAACAGAAGATGGAACTTGATGAAAAACTCGCAACTTTGGAGTTAGAGAAATTGAAATTGGCGAGTACGGGTGCTCAGCAAACAACTTCGAGTACGACAAGGGAGTTTGTTAGTAGGATTAAATTGCCTCATTTCAATCCTTTAAAGGATGACGTAGCAGATTATCTAGATAGATTCCAATTTTTGTGCGATACGCATAACATAAAAAAGGAAAAATATGTTGAACAACTGATGCCATTTTTTACAGGTGACACAGTGACTACTCTTATGACAATAGACGAACATGAGAGGACTAATTATGATGTTGTCAGGGCAGCATTACTAAAAAAATATCAACTAAAACAAGAAGACTATCGTCTTCGTTTTAGGACAATGTTGCCAGAAAATGGAGTAGATTTCTCTGATTTTGTTACAAAGATACGTCGTACATTTACACGATGGGTTGAGTTGTCTCAGATTGAGAAAACATATGAAGGTCTAATGGACTTATTATTGCGAGATAAGGGTTTGTCATCTGTTAATGATTCTTTTCTTGCATTCCTTCATGAGCGTAAGCCTAAAAACTTAAAAGAAATGGAGGAATACTGTTGTCAGTATGCCACAGCACATCCCCATGCTACAGTTAGCAATTCTAAAGTGAAAGAAGGGTTGCCAGCTGCTTCGGCAACACCATATGGCCCTAATTTCAAAAAAAAATTTCAGGGTGCTCAACAAAATTGGAATAGGGGAAGTAATCAAAATTACACTCAGAAGCGGAGTAATCCAACACATGAGGGTTCTTCGTCTATGCAGTGGAGACAAGATGGTAGTTCTCGTAATTTTAGTGGTAATAATTTGAGACACTTTCGCAAAGGCTATCCAAATAATAACTATTCAAATTTTCGAGGTAATCATTCTCGACGTCAAGATTATGACGATGGTGAATTTAGAAACCGGGATTCAAACCGGAATGATGAGTACAATAGACAATATGATCACAATTACAGGGGAAATGATAGTCGAAATAATTACAGGGGAAATGATAGTCAAAATAATTACAGGGGAAATGATAATCGAGGTAGACCTAGGTTTAACAAGAAAAGACCTTACCAACAGGCAAACTCTGCGCAACAAGAGTTTGATGGAGCCTGTAATACAGTAAATGATAGTGGTAACTCTAGGGCTATCACTGGTTGTGCTTTCGATTTTTGGGAGAGCAACTGAATGCCCCCAATGCTTAACATTGTTTGACTCATCAACTGTATCTACGCTAAGTTGTGGTCACCCTCTTCCTGCTCTACCTGCTACAGTTGCGCATGATGGGAGAGGATCTCTCATCTTACATAAAGGTCTAATAAATGATAGGCTAGTCTCAGTACTTTTCGATTCGGGATGTACTACCGTCGGGGTTAAGGAGTCTCTGATAGATCCTTGCTGTGCCACTGGAAAAAACAATCAAATGTGTTACATTTGGTGGTACTATGGAAAGCTATCCTACTGCTATTATTAGGATTGACACTCCTTTCTTCACAGGAGATGTCCATGCATGTCTTCTTCCTAATCCTATTGCGGATCTTATAATCGGTCGTATTCATGGGGTTAAGGAATGCACCCCGCAACAAATTTCTAGTTGGGAAGAAGAAAACATTCAAACGGTCAATGCAGTGATGACAAGAGCTCAAGCTCTTAATCCCCCAACTTCATCTGATAATAGTAATGAAGTTGATAGCCAAGACGAGCACTTGGTGATTTCCCATGACTCGTTTGTTAAACGTCAAGAAGAGGATCCTTCTTTGAAGAAATACTTCCTTCTTGCAAAGAAAGGGGATCCCAATCAAAATACGAATCACAAATCGTATATTACTATGAAGAATGGTATATTGGTACGAATGGTACAACACTCGGACAAGTCTATGCATTCTCGCAAATTCTTGTGCCTAAGTGTATGAGAGCCTTAATTCTTCGGCATGCACACGATTCTCAGTGTGCTGGACACATGGGTTTTTCCAGAACTAAAACTAGAGTCCTTGCGTCCTTCTTTTGGCCATTCGTGAATAAAGACATCCGAATTTATTGCCGATCTTGCAAAATTTGTCAAGAGGTCAAGTCTAGGGGTCCGAGACATGCTGCTCCTATTCAGGCTGCAGATATTCCGATTCGGCCGTTTCAGAAAATGGCTATAGACATCATTGGTCCGTTCAAAATTAAGTCAGCCAGAGGACACCAATTTATCCTCACTTGCGTGGACATGTGCACGCGTTGGCCAGAGGCTATTCCTCTGAAGAGCATATCAACTGTCGATATCGCTGATGCTCTTTGGCTCGTATTTTCTC
Organism: Oreohelix idahoensis; assembly: GCA_024509875.1. Taxonomy (NCBI): domain Eukaryota; kingdom Metazoa; phylum Mollusca; class Gastropoda; order Stylommatophora; family Oreohelicidae; genus Oreohelix; species Oreohelix idahoensis. The sequence goes on from JAMPIV010018758.1 coordinate 89,403, forward strand.
GTCTGGGATTCCCCGGAGAAATACTGTCGGATCACGGCACTCAGTTAATTTCGGACGTTATGTCTCAGGTAATGGCTACGCTAGACATTAAAAGGTCTCTCAGTAGTATTTATCATCCAATGTCCAATGGATTGGTAGAACGTCTTAACAGGACACTAAAGAACTTACTTGGCAAGATAACGGAGGATCATCCTGAAGATTGGGACAGGGTTTTACCTGCAGTCCTCTTTGCCTATAGAGAGGTTCCCAACGAGCATACAGGGTTTTCTCCTTTCGAACTTGTCTTTGGCGCGCAACCGCGCGGGCCAATGTCCTTGTTACACGATTTGATAACTTCCGATAATATTGACGATGATACACAATCGTCATATGAATATGTTATAGCTCTTAGAGAAAAGATTATCGAATCGTGCAGGTTAGCAACTTCATCTTCCGAATTTGCGAAAGAAAAAGCTAGGCGATTTGCTAATAAGAAAAGACGCCTACGTCAACTTTGTCCTGGAGACAAAGCATATGTCTTACTGCCCTCAAGAGAGAATAGACTTCTCATTTCTTGGAAGGGTCCATACACTATAGTCTCGAAAATTTCTGATGTCGACTATATTGTCGATGTGGATGGAAGGCATAAAACCTTCCATATAAATATGCTAACAGAGTTTATTGAACGTCCAGACTATTTACAGCCTATTTTCCAGGCGACGGACGACTCTCCAGTTCAACATGGTCACATCTCATCCCTGTCCGTTATACAGGATGAGGAAACTATTTTTTCTGACGTGAACTTACCTCTTCCTACGATTCCACTTACTTCAACGGAATCGTGGAGAGACGTTACAGTCTCTTCCAACTTGTCTTTTGAGGAACAGCGTCAAGTATCCTCTACGTTACAATCATATCAGGATGTCCTTACCGACATTCCTGGACACACAGATGTCATAGAACATGACATCATACTTACTGATCGTAATCCGATCAGAGTAAGACCATACCCAATACCTATTCATTTTCAAGCACAAGTCGAGAAAGAATTGGATGAAATGATTCAACTACAAATAATTGAACCATCCACTTCAGCTTATTCTTCGTCGATAGTTATTGTTCGAAAGAAAGACAATAACATACGTCTTTGCGTTGATTATCGCAAATTAAATCAAGTTACGAAGTTCGATGCTGAACCTATGCCGTTATTAGATGATCTACTTATTAGACTTTCTAAAGCTAAATTCTTTACTAAACTAGACTTGTCGAAAGGTTATTGGCAAGTCCCACTGACGGAACACGCCAAACCTCTCACTGCTTTTTTCGACACCTAGGGGTCTGTTTCAATGGAATTTTATGCCTTTCGGGCTTATGAACGCCCCAGCGACTTTCGTGCGCATGATGCGACGAATTCTATCAGATCGTGCAGATGTCATTGCATATTTAGACGACATCTGTCTTTTCAGCGATACTTGGGAAGAACACTATGTGGGTCTAAAAGGAATTGCTATCTACTCTACGTGAGCATAGATTGACTGCTAAACCCTCTAAAGCTTTTGTTGGGTTTAGTGAAATTTCCTTCCTAGGTCATCGAGTTGGTCATGGTCTGTTGAAGACAGAGGACCAAAACATTTCAAAGATATTAAATATCTCGGTTCCGAAGACAAAAAAGCAAGTGCGTAGTCTCTTGGGATTGATACAATTCTATGGAAGATTCATTGAGAATCTGTCCTCCATTATGGCACCACTTTCAACGTTATTGAAAAAAGGTTCTCCTAATATGGTGCGTTGGTCCCAAGAATGCCAATCTTCATTGGATCAGGTTAAGAATTTGTTCTCATCTCATCCTATCTTAAGACTACCGACGATTGATAAGACTTTTTGTCCTTCGTAGTGATGCCTCTTCCACTGGCATTGGAGCGGCACTAATGCAGGAATATTCAGGAACTCTGCATCCTGTAATGTATATTTCTAGGAAGCTGAATGCGGCAGAAAGGAATTACTCGGTTTTGGACCGTGAATTGTTGGCTATGGTTTGGTCCATTCTTAAGCTACAAAGGTTTCCTCTGGTCGCGCATTTCTTTATGGAAACCGACCAAAAAGCTCTTACGGCTATGCAAAGTAAGGATTTGAAGAGCTCGAGATCTACTCGTTATGCTATTGCTCTTCAGCCTTTCCATTTCACGGTGCGAGCTATCCGTGGTTCGGATAATGTGATGGCGGACATATTGTCTAGATGCCCACATGATTCCAGTTAAATCTTGTGTCCTAGTTTTTCCTGATATATTTTCAGACTTAGGTCTGTCCTTAATATCATAATATGTTGTAATACAAATGTATTTGGATGATGTTTAGATAATTTAACAAATTTCATTTTGTCCATCCATCAGTGATATGTTGCTAAAATAGCATTGACATTTGTATATTGCTATGATTATGTTATTTAGTAATGTTTGATATATGATTGGTATTGCCAGCAACTTAGGTTTCTTGAATGGTATCCCTTAGTTTGTTTGGCTTAAAGGAAATATTTTCTCCTATGTTGGGAGATGATTTGTACCCTCTTCTATTGTACCTGATATTAGGTTCATTGTTTGCATGAGCACAGAAGTGATACTGGTGCTATCTTGCTCATGAACATATTAAAAAAAAAAAAATTGCATTTTTTTTTTTACAGGGGGGTGGTAGTAATGTTGCTGTCATTTTCGACGGAGTCATCTGTCAAGTTATTTGCTTATGTATGTATCATAAGTATAATTGTGTCTTTACCTGCGATGTCAGGTTGATTAGGGGTTGTCTTCCCTTGTTTATTCATTCATTGTGTTTGACCTTTAGGGTCAGAGGTTGACAGTTCGGCGTAGGCCTATGGGAAGGTTTTTTAAGCGGGAGTGAGATATACTTCCGGGAAGCCGGGAGGTCCTGTTTTTCTGAAGGGACCAAGAGTCCATTGTTTTTCGGGGAGAATCTTCGAAGTAACTGCTATGGCAGTTTTCCCCAGTGAATCTCTGTGCGTCGGGATGACGACAGAATTCCTGGTGATGTTCTGAGGATTCATTTGCCAGGTAATACCGACCTTTATGCATTATTACGCTTTTCGGTGGCAGAACATGTAAAGGATTACCTAGGGTGAACAGCAGCTCACTGATCCGCCATTTCAGAACTTATATATTTGTGCTCGAGGTAGCCATCCAAGACTGTTAGTCTTATATTGTCCAGAAATCCAGTGACGAAGATATATTGTGGGAGCCGCAGATTGGCGGAACTTCTATCTACAATAAGTATTACTGCAGGGTTGATGATAACCTATTTAACAGAAGTACACGGCCGACGTCAGAACGAGGCCTGTGCTTTCGGCTATTATACTACAGCCTGATATGTGCAATTGGCGGGGAGTGCCAAGTTGCACCTATGTGTCCAAGTGACTAAGGCATCTGACGCGTTTAGTCAGAGACGCCAAGGGCGACGCTACGAACTGTCATTATTGAAGAACTTTGCTATTGACCATGCACGTCTATTCTGATGTTTACCTTTTTGAATGCCAAATGTATACCTATCGATGTCAGGTCAGCATGACCTTGTTACACTGACTGTTCCTGTTGATACTATGTGTGTTCCCGTCAATAAATGTCTTGAAACATGCCTGCAGTGTCAAAGCATCCTTGATTACTGCATGTGAGAGTATGGGTTGCAGGATCTACATCTATACGAGCCTAAACACATTCGCGCCTTCATTCGCACCCACACTCAATTCATCATACGCTCGCACTACACATCTAACAACATGTATACTGTCTTGGGCCAGTGATCACATCAACAAGAAAAAAAAAACAGTTACAGTGACAATGACAAGAAATATAGACAGGTTAAAGAAAAATACTATAGACACTGCATTCGCGTAACAGGATGAGAGTCACAGATAAGAAGAGCAAAACAAACGGATAAAGAAAAGTAAACAACACATTCACCAACGGGCTGATCACCCGTTTGCCAGTCACTTCGATTACGGAAACGACAGCAAATGGATTGATTTGCCGTTGCCCTAAAGACGCCAATAGGCGTGATGGGAAACAATGGCAAAGAAAACCTATCTGCTGTTGCCCTAAGACGCCACTAGGCGTAATGGCCACTGACTGCTTTGACGGTCGGGGGCTAAGGACGGAAGAAGAAGAAGAAACAACACATTGATGCGCGGAAAAAGAACAATAACAAAGCAATTAAAAGTACGACACCAAAAGAGAAAGAAATTCAACATTCATCGAAAATCAAAAGGAGAAACTGAAATAACACAACAAGTACTTTACTCCCCAACGGCATTATCTGCTTTGGGACTACCTTTACATTGTGTAAGGTAATAGGCCCCTGGCATGCATAACAACTAGAATATAAATGTCCTTAATGTTCTAGAAATAACATCAAGCTGATCAAGACCAATTATTGAACGTGAGCAGCGATGAGTGTAACAAAGATGCGGAGTGAGCCGACTGCCATTCTGAGAGAGCAGGGTAGCCAAGTACAGGTCATCATCACCGTCATCATCAACCTTCAGGCCCCCCCCCCCCCCCAATCCACCGCCCCTGAAGCATAGGCCTTGACAAACTCATATCCTGTGCCATCATCTCAAGGTCTTTCTACGTCTTTCTCACTCCCTTCATGTCTGCCTCCAGTTCTTATTTCCATGTATTCCATGGTTTCCCTCTACCTCCCTTACCCTAGGAAATCCATAACAAGGACTGCCTTGTAATGCTATCAGCAAATTTCTTCGGTTTGTGACCTATCTATTGCCAGCGTCTTCTTCTTTTCTCTTGTTAAACTGGCGTTTAAGTGGTTCTTTTTTTTATTTTTACATTAAATTTTTGCCTCCTTTTGGTGAGTCGCTATGGCCTAGACACTGGGTCTGTCGGTTATATTAGGGCGCGTGTTCAAAACATTAAAGATGGTGCGGTCAGGATCAAGCAGGGCTGTGGAGTCCGGTCTTTTTTTTTAGTAGAGTCGGAGTCAGTAAAATAAAAGTCCCGACTCCGAATTTTACGAGACAAGTCAAGGCAGATGAAAATTTGATCCATGCAGGGGGTGATATTATCATATTTTAAAATACTTTTTGAGTTCATGTTTTGTATTATTGTATGAATGAATGGATAGTTGAAAATTTTATCTACGAAAGCTACATATTCATTTATTCACATATTTACCCTACTTATGCATATTATTCCATACAGTGCATAATTTTAAGCTACATGACTAGTAAAAACAAATCTGTAGTTCAAGTTGAAATCGGACTTCTAAATTTAAGGAATCGGAGTCGGACATGTTTTTGGCCGACTCCACAACCCTGGGTATAAGTATAGTGTGCTCCGTGTCATCAGTTCCACATTAGTGATCTTGTCATCCCTTTTCAGTCCTTTTCTGCGTAAGCACCCATTTATGACAGTATGAGTACAGTACACCGCCGATTTGCCGGGAATGGATGGGTCCGGCAGCTCATTTAAATGTTAGACTTCACTATACTACCCCCAGCTTGTTCAGGTGCTGTGACCAGTTTCCTTCTTTGCTGCCTTTGCCATCGCTAACTCAAGAGCAGAGTCGGGTACCTATTAACAGTTGGGTAGACTGGAGCATGGCGCTACTAGATTTCGGTTGCGTACCCGACAACTTTGCAGCGATAGGCAAGCGCTTATTAGAAATCGACATTCCTTTTACCAGGGGTCGAGAAACAGTAGATCGGGATCGACTGTTTCCCAATCTACCGGTAGATTCCAGTGGATGATTTGGTAGATCTTTAGGAGACTGGAAAAGGGAAGAATGGTGGAACGACTTTAAAGTAGGGAAATATCAGCATTTAAAATCACGGTGTCCCCGGGATCAAAGGTACTTTTTACACATTCCCAATGAAAACTCTTGAGATGGCTACTAAAATATATTCGTGAAGCGCATGAGATAGGAACGTGATCTTTTCTTTGTAACGTTCATCATCCCCCAACACCCGCTTAAAATTACAAACAACACACTCAAACACGCACGCACGCATGCACATACATACATATATGTATATCTTCTTCTGCGTTCGTCCTAAAAAGGACGTTTGTTACGTTGTGTCGCCGTTTACAGCAAACCTGCGATATTTGCGTCTTTCGGCCCGACACATTCGGTTTCAGCATGGCATTTTTGGCACCGGGTTAGCCTTCCCTCTTCGATCCCTACTCTCTCAGCCAGACTGCAGTGATGCAGCCGGTTTCCAGGACCACCACTGGGAGGTGGAGTAGGGTCTTGGTCAGCTCTGGTTCGCTGACCATGACGCAAACAGTCAAGCTATGGGTCGCTGACTACATTTATCACCGTTGCTGCGTCTTCGGTCCCATATATGTATATATAGTAGATCTATTAGAGGGCGATTAAAGTAAACACCCTCGGCCGTTGGCGTAGCTGGCGAGTCCTTTTTAGGGCTTTACGCTAGCAGATAGATAATGTTAGTCCTTTTCAACGCTGATCGGGTTAGTAGTCAACAGAGTTGACTTTTTGTTTGGATGGTAAATGCGTTCTGATATAACTATCGTGGTGGGTTTTGATGTTATGAAATGTTGTTGATATGTTTCCTTATTGTACTGAATGAGGCCAGCTGTGAAGGTCCCTGATTCCAACAAATTTAGGGTTGAATTATCAGGGTACCTTTCTGCTACCACCTTATGACCTCAAGCAGACTTATTCTTGACTAGTATGACTGATAGCTACGTCTAATGTCTAGGGATATTACTTATAGTGTTACTAAAATCTGTCTATTACTGGTTTCTAACACTGGATGGCTGTTTGGGATTCTTTAATCACTCCCATTCTCTTTAAAATACACTGTCACTGTTAATTTCACTAGGGAAATATTTTATTTCTTGAATACAGGGGTATGCTGCTCTTATAGCTGATATACTGTTATGGTACCAGATATTTTACTTATCTGGCCCACTGGAACTGTCTGAAGTCTTTCTGCCGAATGACCACTGCTCCAAAAGTAATAGGGGGGAAACTGGCAACCCCTATCACTACTGGACTCCCAAACTTCTCAACGGCTCTCCCATAGAAATCTGGCACCGGACTAGTGCCAGATAAAACCATGTAATAATGAAACAATGTCTCCTGATTGATATCTTATTTAGACTGTGTTTTATATACAAAAGAGCATACATAAGAAATAAAGAGCTGGGTCATATCCAATGGACCAATCCAGCACATCCATTCCACATTGTACCAGTGTTGTTCACATGTCTCTCCTACAAAGGCGGCACTGCATCTGCAATAATATTATTAATCTTTCTTTTCTACCATACAATGGGATAGGTGAACTGTGTCCCTCTGGTCACCTAAGAAAACATTTTATTTCACAAAACATGTGCATTTACAAAACTGGCAATGTGTTTTATCTTAATTCTCCGTCAGGCCCTGCACAAATCAGCTTAGGACCTGATTACTTACAGTCGTGATGGCAGCATCTCTCACTCACATTTTTAAACAAAAGATATATAAATAATGTCGGTCTTACCAGAAATTCAATGAAAAAAACACAGGTACGTTGAATAGCAGATTCCAGATATACTGCTGGCTGAACTGTGATGCCTGTACTTTCATATATATTTGCTTTAATAAGGCTAATCACTTTTCTTCAGAAATACACAACGTCCTGCTCTCGGGACTATCTTCTACAAATGGCGTCAAGCCTTTGAATTTTCTCAATAATATGAAAGGCTTTGGCCAATGAACGAACGACAATTTTGAAATTTGAAATTAAAAGCAAAAACAGACTTGATTTTTGGACACTACCAAGTTTTTTTCCTCTCTCATTCTTAGATTTCTACTGCTAAATATATTTGGTGTTAAGCCATCCCATAATTTTTCTCCCCCTTTTCTGCCCCTTTCTACAACAGACTACATGTAACCTTTTCCTGCCTTTTTCAAGGACGCGTCAAAATGTCAACGTTAGTGAAAATAAAACCGATCATGTGTTGGTCTGTCTGTACGAACAAATACAGTCTTTTGTCCATAACTTTATTTCTATCTGTCGGATTTTTTGTTCGAAAGCATATTACCCATCAGGACAAGACCAGCTCTTAGACTAGCCAACTTTTATGATCATAAACCTAGTAATAAAGAATTCAATATATTTTCCATTTTGGTGTTCGTTGTTTTTCTAAGTTTCAACTACTTGAATGTTATAAAAATCTCCTCAGATCTTCCCTTTTCCCGATAGGAAGTAATTATGCGTGTGTGTATATATATATTTTTCCACAGTGTCTGTGGTTATAAATGTATTGGGCTAGCGGGGTATTTTTAAATTTTCAGACTTGCGACATCGTTTTCGACACAAGCTAACGGCATCGTCTCGCACTGTTGGCCCGAGTAGCTAATTCAAACCTCTAACACTTGACAAGCCGGCAGCAGGTGTCCGCTCTCTCAATCTTATGCGTTCGTGTGTTTTATTCTTTCTATCTTTCCTGGAACCACTACGCTAGTAGATTTTTCAAATTGTTATCGTTAACCCTTGACGGGCGCCAATACTACCAACGCGGCGATAAGATTTCTCACTATATTCTGTCCTGCTTAAATCAGTGCGTTTTCTGGCGCAGGGAAGAAGACGCGTTACAACTTTACTAATTTTATTTCTACTGCTATTATTTTGACTTTAATATATATATTTTATGATGTTATCGCTGTATCACTGTACCTTACCACAATAACCAAATAGGTTGAAAGAAACGCGCCTCGCCAGAAGAAGGCAAATTAAAAAAAAAAATAAAAGGGCTCAGTGTTACTAAAGTAGATTCCAAAAGTACAGCATCTGGGTTGCCGACCCCTGCCTTATCCCATCCTTTCACTCACTCACTCCCTCCTTTTTTTTAATTAAGAAAGACGGAGAAAGATTGGGGGAGGGGGTGGGGAGGTGTTAGGATGATTCATTTTTTTAATCGCAGATGCAGTCAAATGAGGTGCTGTCCCCTAATCGTTTTGATGTACTTAACCCTTTAAGTTTGACCTCATTGTGACATGAGAGCAGTCTTCGACATCTTGGACTCTGCAGCTGGTTCTGCTGCTGAAAGTTCTCCCCCCTGTCAGTTTGAGAACACAGCTTATCTAGAGCTTCTTCGCATGAAAGCGTTCGAGGTTTTTGTTCTTAACAGCCTGAGGAGAGATACAATCGTGAGGGGTAAGTGTCGTGGAACGACTTCTCACCGATTCTTTTCTTCTGTCTATTATTTTATATCTCTACTAAAATCTCTATCGTGAGATTGAAAAACTTTATTCCCTTCAGTTGACTTTTTCATTCTTATAATGAAAGAGTCTCTCTCTCTCTCTTTAACAGTATTTTACTAGCTCAGGATTCTCGTTCCAAGGTAATAAATTATTCACTTCGCCAGCAAAAGTCGAAAGTGAAAATCAGTCCTACGAACGACCGGAAGTGACCTGTGTTGGGTTCACGAAGGGAACTCATGTAAAAAACAGCCGGCAACGGTGGACGACGCTAGGGCGAGTTGAAATGAAGGTAACTTGATACCCCTGGGACCAGAAGATGTATTTGCAACAATGCCACCCAAAATCACAGCCCACCCCTGCCCGGGAACCAGCTGGAATTTTGGGAGGGAATTTTAAGCGGTCATTCTTCTTGTAACCATTGTTGGAAGCAGATGTGATTGTATGGGCCTCGGTCGAGGCTACTTTGTACTTGTTGCAAAATATCCTTAGTGAATTCGTTGAGCGAAGTAAGTAGATCTAATACTGCTGATTTTATAACATGAATAATCATATGTTTATCAACAGCTTGCTATTGCAGTAACTTTTTGTTAAAGTTTAAATGCATTTCATTTTCAGTGACAATAACTGTTATTTGCATCTTTACAGATCACTCAAACTAATGTATGAGTTTGCAAAGTTCCTAAACCTAATTAACTCCTGATCTTTATCTCACAGCCTGGCAGAAATAAGACACGGTTAAAACAATTGATGTACATTATTGTTGTTACTTTGAGATTTGCATATTGATCCAAGCAAAATAGAAGTGTATTAGTGGTTCTTCTATTTTCTATTTCTTATAAGACTTCTGTGTTCTCTGCCAAGACTACAAACTTGATAACAGTGTCTCAATCACTTCTTCTCACTTTGTCACATAAGGGACATTAATGTGTTTTTCATTATGGAAGGTTCTTTACATGTATTTAATGCAATCCTATGCATATACCATGTTGTATGATTGAAGAACTATTTTATGTATGATTGAAGAACTATTTATTTATCAGTATATGAATGTTATTTGCTACAGGAACCAGGACTTTAAGAATGCTTGCAATTATTTAGCTATTTAATGAATTTACCACTTGACTGACAAAATGTAAGTCAGCAGTTCTCAAGCCTTGAGACCATGCCTACCCTCCAAATGATTTACTGCTTGAGTAAGCAAGAATGTAAATCATTGGTTCTCAGACCTTGGCAGCAATGACATCCCAACAGGTTAAAGCAGCATATGAAACTATTACCCGGTGGTTCTCAAACCATTGTTGACAGTGACCCCAGAATTAAAATACTGCTCTATGGGCACTAGGTGAACCAGTGGTTCTCAACCATTTGATGACCCCAGCCCCTACCTCACAGTTTGTGAAACTCATTGCCACATGGGGAAAACCACTGCTGTAAATAAGCAGACAGCCAGATAGAGACTGAGAACTCAAGATACACTATAATGTCAGTTAAGAAGTGGTAGTTCATATCTAATAGATAACACAGTTACTAAATAGTAGTTAACCTTGTGTTAATTTAATTTCTGATGGACGCTTACCGGCCATCAGACTTAGGAGATGACTGCTCTTGAAACCACTAATGGGATTTCAATTGTTTCCAGTCCACCCAGGTTGCGGTTACGAGGTACTAACCCAGGTTGCGGTTACAAAGCAAAAACTCAGGTTGCGGTTACCAGATACCTAAACCAGGTCCAGGGTACAAGTCCGTGGTACCAAGATTACCCTTACCCAACCTTATCCTATCACCCAGTAACCATCCCACACATCCCATAAACAGAAGAGGCATTCAGCAGAGGTGACTTACCCCATCCTTATCTGTGATGTGCACTGAGTCCAGGGAAGCAGACTCTGACACCCTCTGAACCCATTAACTGTTATAAGACCAACCTACTGGGGCAGACCAAACCAAGAGAGTTCGAACCAAAATCATCTCCGCAGCTACTACAGTCCTTGAGGAGATGAGTATTAACACCTACCAGCAACACTACCATAGAAAAGATCTCTGGTCCAAGTGATGCCAACACTAGTTGTTTTTTTTTATTTAAACAGTATAGCTAAACCTTTTTTTCATATTTATATGTATATAAAAAAGATGAAAGATTCTATACCCTTTTATCCAATTTAACATAACAGAGTCTGTTGTTATTTTTCTTGTTAACTTCATTTGGGTTGTATTTTGTTTTAAATATAAATCTACACCCTGGGGGCTCAGTCATAATTAAATTAACTTCTATTGGGTCGGGATATTTTAATTGTGGCTGGACACCAAATCTCTTTCTCAACCTTATGTGCTTTACACAGTCCTTTTGTAGGATTCCTGAGGAAGAATTTATCGTCCAGAAAATATCTTGTTTAGGTACCAGAATTCTCTTTTTTAGTAATTTCTAGTACACTATTTCCCGAGGAGAGGCAGTTCTATTATAAACTCGGAAGCTATCAATAAGACATTATTATCTTTATTCTTCCATTCCATCCAAGCTGTCCTATCTCCTCAAAACCCTCGCGACAGTAAGAATGATAATATTGTGTAACTTGAAAAAATAGGCTTTGTTACACAATATCGTGATTTCGTTCTAAATCGGATTTGTGTGTGTGTGTGTGTGTGTGTGTTATTTTTTAAAATGCATCAATTGTGACAACTGTAGGCAGGCTAAGCAAGCAGTTGTCGAACTTAAACTCAAATCGTTTTTGATAAATATTTTTGAATGAGTAAGTAACCCATCAAAAATGATGCGGCCCGGGGGGGGGGGGGGGGGGGGGGGGGTGGAGGGAGAGAACTATGGTATGCACTTTCTGCCTCATGTTCTGAGGACGACGCCATTTCTCGGGTGCTCAGTTCCTTCCTTTCCATTATCTTCCACATTTTAGTTTCCACCGAGCCAGTAAACTCGTTAACACACGGACATTTGGAAAATGTAATTTTTACCCCTCCCCTTAAAAAGATAAATAAAAATAGAGCATAGTTATGAAATGATAACTACAATAAAACTGTGAGTCGGTTTAACAATATAATTATATAAGAGCCACCAGGATGAGTATTTCCTGTCTATTTTGTTAAAAACTATCTGTTCAAATTAAAGCTGGATAACTGAATTTTTTTTTAAATGTACGTCATCCGGGAAATAAACCGTAACAAAACATACATAACTGATACACCACCAACGCTTCGTTATACGTGTTTATTTTGACTATGTTAATACATTTGTTTGCACAGTGCATATTAGAAGCGCACAGATAAAACCGTCACCGCATTTAATACATGTACTTTATGTAATGTTTGAGTCACAATAAAGTAGTAATCGAAAACATTTGTTGTTAAAAAAAAATATAAATTGCAAAACACGTTCATCAATGCACTCTTCGTAACCAAAGTAGTCGATAACACGCGGCTGACCACTGCTTTCTTCAGACACATGCAAGTTGACGTCTGAGGGAGTTAGAAAAAAAAATAAAAAAGAATATTTTACGCTGAGTCTATCTACATTGATGCGCCATTTCTTTATGTTTGTGATAGTATCTTTATTATTTATTTTTTTTCAATATTGGCGTGGGCCTGTTGAGCTCTCTCCCTCCCCCACGAGATTAATGTAATAAAGGTTGCAGTAACGATGGCAATTTGACATTCTGTTTTCTTTTTTCTGTCTATTCTTAGTTCTCGATAAGTACCAGCGTGCAGTTGTGTAAGTCTTATCGTGATGTCACAGCACTCGTAACGGTATTTTTCCGAAAGGTGGCTGTTGGGGTCACTTTATGGTGTGAAATTAATCGCGGTGAATTTATTATTAATATCGGGATTTCTCCACACCATGTCGTACCTCAACTGAATGCATGAAAGATGAAAATATGTTTATGCGTTGCTGAGAAATAGGTAACTTGGAATGACGAAAAAAGCAGAGCGGGTGTGACGCTGCTACCGTCTGGCTGTGTTTCAAGTCTATAGCTGTTAAGCCTTTATACAGTGTGAAATTATCGTTGGTATATTTGAGCTCCATTAAGGCTAGTGTATTAAATAAATAATATGTCCGTGTATTGAATATGTTTATGGGCTGTAGGAATTGCCCCAACTATAAGAAGTAATGTTTTCGGGATGTCAATTCCTCGACATTTGAAGATATATGATTTGCAGACTAGATGTGTTGCCTAGTCCAAGGAACAGGTTCTTTAACCGTACAAATGTGCTGATCAAAAATAAATTAAGATGAAAGTAAAAAGAATAAAAGATATCAGGAGGAACTAATCGAGAAAAATAAATATATTGGAGCAGACATTGTTGATTCAGAAGTATAATGCACGTTGAATTAAATGCTACCGAATAGACAGAACATTGGTGTCGTGAAATAACGTCCGTCTCACATCACGAATTCTAAATATTCTGACCATACCGCACGCCATACATTGTAGAAAGATAAAATACACTGACCAATTAAAACGCTTTCTTGGTCCTGTGTTTACTCCGGCTGGAAAAATAAGATGGCAGGGCCCAATCTGTGTAACCTGATTAACTTCGAAATTTTACTACACCATTTTAGAAGAAGTACCACTTGAAAGAGGGTACCAATATAATATTAGGGATGTTACTCTACCCGTAAGTAATAATACTTTTACTAATACTAATGTAGGACGGGAGAAATCTTGGGTTGAATGCATTCGAAGCTTCAGGTTGTCCTAAATTTAGCAGTTTAAACTATGCATACCATAAAATGCAATTTGGGAACTAAAAGATTATTACACAGATATATAAAGCCTAATTCCAGGTATAATTTAAGCTTTGAGGGAATAAAATCGCATCGGGAATAATGGAGATAATTTAAAAAAGTAGTTTTCCTACATCGAACGATAGGCCAAAAGGTACCCATATTTTCTGATAGTGATTACATTCCTCGGGAGTTCCATCTCTTACGTCCGAGGTCACACTATAAATAGACTCGCCTAACCAACTCGGTCAGTCACTATTATTTGAAAACACAGAAGGCGGGGAAAAGAAGAGCATATGTTAATGCAAGTGTTTGCCTTCTGTACCTGTTAGCAGACCTTAATCAACCATTGAGGGCTAGTCTGTGTGTGCCTGAGGGTAAGAACGAATATATATATATATATATATATATATATATATATATATATATATATATATATATATATATATATATAATAATAATAATAATAATAGCCCCTTTAGTCATAACTGACTATGGGAATGCGCCCCTGAGGTGACAGCCCTCAGCTGCTTATTTTCCTGGTGCTCCTTTCGACGTTTTCTCCTCACCTCTGCTTCTTGTGTGAGCCTCTCTTCGCTCAATCTGAGGTGGCGCCGTAAATAGCATCGCCACTTAGTGCGATCGGCAGCTTCATCCTCCCATGTTGCTGGATCCATGTCCAGTGCCCTCATATCTCTCTTGCACACATCTTTGAACCTCAGCTGTGGTCGCCCAACTGTTCTCTTGCCATCTGCTAATTGTCCGTAGAAGATATCTTTTGGGATGCGACCATCTTCCATGCGGCGAACATGGCCAATCCAGCGAAGTCTGCGCTGTCTAAGAAGCGTATACATACTTTGAAGGCCAGCACGTGACAACACCTCGACATTTGTCACTTTATCTTTCCACGAGATGCCGAGGATGCGGCGTAGACACCGCAAATGGAAGGTATTGAGCCTTCTTTCTTGCTTAGCATAGGTCGTCCAGGTCTCGCTGCCATTTAGGAGTGTGCTGGTGACGCAGGCATTATATACCGCAGCTTTGGTCTTCATTGTGAGTTTAGAGTTTCCCCAAACACACGATGTGAGGCGGGCAAAGGTAGCTGCAGCTTTGCCAATGCGGCTGTCGTTTTTTCTGTATCCAGTGAGAGTTTGTAGTTTTATTAGTGACCAAATTATTGTATGGAGGCGAATCATGGGAAACGAAATATGATCACATTGAACCAGCTTCTACTCAAGAAGATGGCAATCGACCTCGACACCCGACCTTGCCTTCTCAACAGGAGACATCAACCATAAGATCGAACGCTTTGTGCTCAACCAATTGGCGGGCAGTGACCACAAACCGATCAAAATAATGATCAATATGGAACATACACTCCACCTCCATAAACCATTACCCCGCTGGAACTACAAAAAGGCCAACTGGAACAAGTTCTCAGCACTGACTGATGAATACTGTGGTTCCATAAACACCCAAAACAAAAGAATTGGAGAAATAGTTGACGGATTAACAAAGCAGTTCTGAAAGCTGCCCTGGAATCAATACCAAGAGGGGCGAGGAAAGATTATAAGCCGTACTGGACAGAAGAACTCAATGAACTGGAAGAACAGGTAACAGAGGCCAGAGATGTAGCAGAACAGGTCAAAACAGTTGAGGCAAACAACGCCTACAAAGCTATCTCTGCAAAATACAGGAAAATGTTAAACTGTTCAGCCAAAAATAGTTGGATCAAAACAACAGAAAGTCTTAACCTCGACAAAGATGGAAGAAAATTATGGAGGCTAGCCAAAGTCTTAAATAATGAGGAATGCAAAAATAAAAGGAAATAGCCCTACAACAAAAAGAAAAAAGACACACAAAGAAAGAGGCAGCTAATGTGTTTGCTAAAAAATTCTCACGTGAGGGCCAGAGAAAGATTCCACTGGACAGAAAACAGGAAATGTCCAAAGAGCAAGAAAGTTACCAAAATATACCAACGGTTCCAGAAGAGCATATGACAACAAACCTCACCATGAGAGAGCTAGAGGCAGCCATCGTATCCCTTAAGCACAGAAAGCCACATGGGAAAGACAGGGGAACAAATGACATGCTTAAAGAGCTAGGGCCTAAGGCCAAGAAAGTACTCCTCAAGATTATGAACTATAGCTGGAAGCGTGGAATAGTACCACAAGCCTGGAAAGAAGCAATACTAGTTCCAATCCCCAAAAAGGACAAAAGACCGAATGGACCCCAACAGCTACAGACCCTCAGCCTTCTAAGCTGCACGGGAAAGCTTATGGAGAGAATGATCAATACCAGATTAAGCTGGCACCTCGAAGGAAAACAAATTTTACTGCACCAACAGGCAGGCTTCAGGCAACATAGGTCTACAGAGGACCAAGTCACCTACATTGCACAGGAAATCGAAGATGCTTTTTCCAAGAAAGAAAGCACACTTTAGCAGTCTGGGTAGCCACCAATATGGAGAAAGCATTTGATAAAGTAGATGTTTTGGAATAAGATGGGGCTAGAGAGTTTAAAATGCTTAAATATGGAGTCTGTGGAAGAATGGAATGTGAACTGGATCAGACTACCACTCATAACAATTCGCGGGTATCTAACAAAACCCAAGAGAACAGCTAGAGTGCAGGTGCCACCGGGCAGTTAAGCAAAAAAGGACTACAATGGAACATGGAGTTCCACAGGGTGGGGTCCTTTCCCCAAACATCTCTTCCTCACACTTCGAATTATATATACAAAATGATATAACAGAAAAACATCCACAAGAATGTCCACAACTCCCTCTACGCTGATGACCTGGCCATGTGGACTTCAGAACAATACATCTCCACAGCAAGAGTGCGCATGCAGGATTCACTGCTAGCCCTTGAAAGTTGGTCCAAAAAGTGGTTGCTCAAAATAAATGAACAAAAACTACACACACACTATTTTTACCTTGTCAAATAAACCACAGCAAGCAAAGCTGCAATTAAATGGACAGGCAGTACGAGGAGATGAAACACCAACATACTTAGGAATCACACTAGACCGCCGAATGACATGGAAATCACAGATTAACAAAATACAGCTAAGGGCAAAACTTCGCATGGCCATCATGAAAAAGTTAGCAGGTACCACATGGGGTGCTGATGAGAATATCCTCAAAAAGCTGTACACAGGCAGAGTCAGACCTGCTATGGAATATGGCATCACAGCTTGGTCGACGGCAGCAAAGTCAAATTTTGACAGAGTAAACAGACTCCAAAACCAAGCAGCACGTATTATAACAGGGGCCCTAAAGTCTACACAAATCAACCATATGGAAAACATCACAGGGCTACAGTCAATGGAGGATAGACGTGACAGCAGAGTCTTAAAACAAGCTGAAAAATTTAAGAGGCTCGAAGGACACCCCATGTACCAAAGAATGAATAGGCTAGGAAGAGGCAGGCTCAAGCGAACTAACTTTGTCGCCCAAGCAAAAGAAAAAAATTAACAATAATACCATACTAGCTAGCTCAGTTGCAAAGAAAATCCCAACAAGCTCAACTATCCCACTGTGGAAAATAAGATGCTTTCCTGAGTTAAAATCTGATATTCCAGGCATTGAAGGTAAGGGAACACAGACAGAAACACAAAGAAAGTGTATAGCAACCAAGTATATTGACCAAAGATTTCCAGCGAAGCTTTGGACACATGCATATACTGATGGTTCGGCAACAAATGCAGTTGAAAATGGGGGTGCCGGCATCCTCATAAAATTAAAGAATAGAATTCACTCTATGGCAATTGCCACTGGAAAATACTGCAACAACTTCTGTGCTGAAGCAGAAGCCCTGAAACAGGCAGCTGAAACTCTTATTGAATGCAAAGCACAGGCAGAAAAACAGATAGTAATCTTTTCAGATGCCCTCTCAATAATATCAGCGCTGAAGAGCCACCAAACTAAAGGATTGAAAGATCTGATAATCTCCCTTGAAAGACTGGCCGAATGCTTCAAGAAGTGCACTATCCAGTGGATACCAGCCCATTGCAACATACCAGGAAATGAAGAGGCAGATAGACTTGCTAAAGAAGGAGGTGCCTTACAGCAAAATGATATAGAGACAACTTACGCAACGGCAAAGACCACTATAAAGGCTACATTCAAGTCCAAATGGGAAAGAGAGCACCCGGGACATTTGAAAAATGACGCATATCATCAACTATCCAGAAAAGAACAGGTCATCATTTTTCGACTGCGCACTGGGCACAACAGATTGAGATACCATCTGTACCACAAATACAAAATTGGTGCAACAGATCTCTGCACCTGCGGTACCAGCCCGATGACAGTCGAACACCTGCTGCAGTACTGCCCAACCTACAGTAATGAACGGGGTAGCATATGGCAACAACCTACTTCTGTCATAACACTAGTAATTCTTCAGTGAAAAATCAAGCAAGCTAGAAGGTCTACAGAACGATAGACATCATAGCACAAGTGAAAAACATTTGTTGACTGTTATTATTTATTTGCTGTTGTAAAATATTTGAGTTTAAAACTTTTCAAACAGAAAAGAGTAACTGTTTAATTAAATTGTAAATATTCACCAGCAGACTTTCTTAAATTCTTTGAGTTGAATTACAGTTATTGTTGTTGAATTTAGTTAAATAAATTACCCCTAGCAGAGTCAGAAACACTATTAAATATCATAATCACAGAGGAGGATCTGGAGAGGTAGCAGTTAGGGACTCAGAGTACTACATCACCATCTTCTCTGGGAACTTACATAGCTTGACCCTACCTTTGTTTCTATACACCCTTACTCTCTTCAGAGAAGGGGGTATTACTGATAAGACCAGACTCTTATCTGGCACTATCCTGGTATCATCTGATACTCTTTTATGTCCAGGATATCTTCTTATTTTTTTAATAACATCTGAACCTCTCGCGACAATTGGAATGAGTGACTACCTTTCAATGACTGAAAATATATAGAGTAAAGGTCCTGAAGAAATGGTCGTATGTACTAGTGTGTAATAAATTACAAGTCGTCAAATGAAGAGTTATTTCAGTATATCAAGATGTTTTGCATTTTCCACTTGAACTTTCTTCAAGAATCTAATCGAAAACTTTATATGTTGGCACTACACACTTCAAATGACCAGTTACAATGGGAATCTGCTATTGTACTTTATGAGAGCTGAGACCAAACAAAATATCCCTAGACAACAAAAAAACTCGGCCATTTTCATCTCCCTTAACAGTGACATGGCTGGGCGTATCAAACGCGTTTCGTACCGAAAAAAATAATTGTATATATTCAGTAATATATAATCTATATAGTGTAAAGCTCCGTGTAGTTCACAGGGATCTCTGATGAGAAAAAGAAAGAACTTGACTGCTTTTCCCATCTCATAAGAGACGTCTAATGTGACGTTGTAAGTGGGGCTAGACCTTTTATCATGCTACAGAAACAATCGCTGCAACAGCACATTCATGCTTTAATGTAGCATTCTTTCCCATGGCCGAGCTGCACTAGTGGCTCATGCTGAATAGGGAGTGAAAAGGGAAGAGAAGACATGTGTAAATATGTTGCCCACTTTCTGTGGATGGCATTTTGTGAAGATAAAAAAAGCTGGAGTACTTTGTGACGACAGGTAAAAATGGTGGTTAAAGGAGTTAAATGCTAACGGTAAAGGTAGTACCATAGCAGAAACTGCCGGAGGAGAGAGAAGTGTTAGAGACTTCATGCTAGGTCCAGCTTTTAATGAGGTGCGGTTACTTGTTACCTTTCTCGCTGCTCTTTGCTTTCCTTAACACTAGAGTAGAGTCAAGTACCCATTTTCACCTGGGTAGACTGGCGCGTGATAGTACCCGGTTTTGATCCCGAACCTGTTAACTGTTCCACGAGAGGCAAGCGCTCTAACCGCTTAGCTAAACGGACTATTGCTAAAAGGGGTAATGGTAAATGTAGTCCCATAACTGACCCTATTGTAGGGGAGTGAAGTGTTAGAGACTTCCCCATACTAGGTCCAGCTTTTTAAATGAGATGGCGTAACCATGTTCCTTCTTTGCTGTCTTTTGTTTTCCTAACTCTACAGTAGATTCAGGTACGCATTTACAGCTGGGTAGACTGGGACGTGACGTTAACAAGTTTCAATTCCGAAACCCTGTACGTTCGCCACAAGGTAAATCCGCTAACCGCTTAACCTGTCGGACGCTCCTGAAAGGGGTAGAGAATGAAAAAAGAGAGAAGCTAATGTACTATCACCGTAGCACCGAGGAGTCACCAGAGAACATGAGGACCTGGTCGTCCATGAAAGTCGTTTGTTATTAACATTCTTCCTGCTGTCTCTATATAGCTCCTAACAGTGGAGTGTGCAGCCAACAATGTAGTAGGTTTCAGGGAGCCTGTGCCAACTCATTCACTCCTTCAGGAGCATGGAGTCAATATTGCAAGTATAATTATCTAAGAATCCTTTACCAAGCACATGCATGCGTCTACCGTGGTAGTTTCTATAGTAGTTGTTTTACACGACAAGTTGCCAGCCCATCATAACCTCTTATTGGTGTTTTTAGCCGGTAACACTGTCAGAAGGATTTGTCCCTATGAGGCACATCATTTTTAATTTTTGGCGCGCGGTGGTGGTGGTCGGGGGTGTAAAATCATTGTGGAAACCTGTTGATAGCGTTACAAGGCAGTCCTTGTTCTGCAATCCTAAGGGAAAGAGAGGTAGAGGTAGACTGAAAAGTACACGGAGAAGAGAACTGAAGATTAGAAATGAAAGGTATACATAAGAATTGAAAAACTGAGCAGATGGCACAGGACGGAAGTTGGCGTGAATATTATGGAGGTCTGTGCTCATTGAGGAGCGAAGAGTAATTGTGGTGAAGTGGGATGTTATAAATATTTATAGGGGACTTAGTGTACTGACTGAGATCAGCTGTGAAGGTATCTATATCTATTAAGAGTAGTGTATTATAGATAACCTTACTTGCTACCACATATCTATATATCTCAGTCAGAATTATTCTGGAATTGTGTGATGACTACGTTATGTGTCTAGGGTATGTGTATGATGAAGTGTAAGTCACAACAACAGACAGATAAACAATTTAATTTAATCCACTACTCTTAACAACACTGTGACACTCACATACATATAACACTCTACAAGGATATCTTAAAAGAGTCACTGATAACTTTTCAAATAACAATATGTATTCATTACTGGCATGAATGAATATGTGTCCTGATTCAACTACAAGGGAACCAGGAATCACAATCAATTTAAATTACAAGTATATGTACAGACTTTATCAATATGAATATTGTAGTGACATATATTATTAAAATATCCTATGTGTGTCAGTTGTGTAGTGGTAATATGAGGTAATACTGGTTTTGTTTTGTTCAAGCTCTGTTGGTATTTGTCATCATGACTTCAATAGTTTGTCTTTTGGGACTAGTATTGGAGATGTTCTCAGTTCCTGATATTAAGACAATTAAATTCCCCTCTGAATGTTATTTTTACAAAGTCATTTCAAGATGAGGGGACATAATGTTGAGCTTAGCTGGCCAAATCAGCTTATCTTGCGTGATGGCGGCAGGAAAGGACTCCTCTGCTCGAATTCTCCTCTGGGCTCTGGAGACACCTCACTGATAGCTAAATGGACCAAGGAGTATGCTGTCCGACTCTGGATTCAGCAAGCTCTGACCAGGTGCTGCTCAGTACCATCAAGACCACGGTCCCACAATTTCATCGAAATAAACACAGATACGTTGATTAGCAATGAATTCTGGCACAATTACTGGCACAAATTCCCATCTGCTTATGTTCCAGGCTTTTATTTAACACAATTATGAGCTGGCTTCAACGCACTGTTGCTTTATCAAGATTATTTGCACTAGTGGTCTCGAACTAACGCTCCTAAGTGAGTATATCAGCGAGTCTAGCCAATGAGGCCACGTTTCGACAAGTGTTTGAAAAAATGTTACCTTTTCACGTCTCCCCTAACAACGAAAGATAGTATTTATAGCCCGACCAATCGTGGTTAGTCTTTCATTTGTTGCGCTCCAATCAATTTGGAGTTTACATGGTAGGCTATTTATGTAACGTAAGGTTTTTTCAAACACGTTAAAAAAAAATTTTATGAGCAGAAATGATTTTATGTTGTCAGGCATCCCCACTATTTTATTTTGGTTATAATTTATTAATTCCTGGACTATTTGCGTAACGTTTTACATATTCTTTGTCAGCAAGCCCTAAGGAACCCAAATATCCAAATTTAAAAGAGCTACGTGGCTGCGTTCAAAATATGTATTTTCTACCTCCTGTTTCGAAGATGTGCTGTCTGGGAAGGGTAGTGTATTTTATCACTGTCCGTCTGAAAAAAAATTAGTGCATGTAGTCTTACACGCGTGATGGCAGCATTTGTGTATCGCGCGACGCGTGTTGCCTGCGTTCCTGATTTTCAGCCCTCCCTCTCTCTTTATCTTTTTGTCCATCTGTTCGTTCGTTTTGGTAACGCAGTGTAGAAAAAGACATGAATGGAATTTAAAATTTAGGTCAACTTGCATATTTCAAGGTTTTTCTTAGAAAGGCAGCACATTTTATTGTGTGTTTGGGAAACGCGTGTATGTTGCAGAAGGCCTATATTTAACGTGGAAACGTTACAATTTGCAGACGAAGCATAAAACAAAGGGGATTTCGAGTACTGTCATTGTGACAGCACTGTTCTTTACCATTCTTCTTCCTTTATTTATTATATGTATTTATTAGGCTTTATATTTACTTGATAATTTATATATATGTGGATTAGAATATTCCACGACACCTCCCCTCTTAAAACAGACATTATATGTCAGTCCTTTATTCTATATACACATAGAGAAATTTATTATTATTTCTGGGGTTTACGGTGATTCTCATCACACGGATGGCGGCTTAAAAAATCCGCTCCCAAATTGGTTTTTCTAGATATATACTCAATGCTAAAATTATATGGAGCCAAAAGTAAAGACCATCGGAGTAACCTGGAGTTCTCATGCCTAGCCTGTGCTAGAAACGATAAAGGTTTGTGGTCTGTTTGCAACTTAAAGGCCTTCCCATACAGATAAATATTGAATTTCTTTATTGCCCATATTACTGCAAGACATTCTTTTTCGCTAGTTGAGTAATTGATTTCTGCTTTATTCAATTTTCTGCTAGCATATGCCACTGGGCTTAATTCCCCATCCAATGCATCTGATTTCTGTAGTAGAGTTGCACCTAACCCAATATTACTTGCATCCGTCCTTACAATGAATTCTTGACTTAAGTCAGGTAATTTCAAAATGGGTTTACTTGTGAGCTTTTCCTTCAATTCTTGGTAAGTCATTTCACATTGTGGTGTCCATGTAATGCGATCTGGATGTCCTTTACGTGTCAATTCAGTTAACGGTGCACATATGGAATTAAAGTTTTTGATATACTTCTGGTGAGAAACCACATAATGAGACAAAGGATCTCACGTCCTTCTTGGTTTGTGGTCTCGGGGCTTTCTGTAGTTTCTCTAAATTCTTTGGGTCAGGGGTCATGTTTCCCTGATAAACTGTGTGTCCCAAAAATTCCAATTCTTTACATCCAACGCAACATTTGGTTGGTCGGGCTGTTAAATTTGCCTCCCTAAGTCGATCAAACAGCATGTTCAGAGAGTCAATGTGTTCCTCAAATGTTTCTGTTGCTATAAGGATATCATCCATAAAATTTGTTATACAGGGATTATTCAGAGGATCCAATAATTTTCTCATCATTCTAGAGAAGACACTAGGCGCATTCTTCAATCCAAATGGCAATCTATTAAACTCATAGTGTCCTTCTGAGGTACTAAAAGCTAGGTATGGTCTAACCTCATGCTTTACTGGAATCTGATAGTATCCTTTACTCAGATCCACTTTTGAGAAATATTTAGCTTTATTTAGTCTGGCAAACAGCTGATTTGTATCCGGCAATGGATCCACCTGTCCTTCTGTAATAGTGTTCAGTCTCCTGTAATCTATACAGAGTCTATGTTCTCCAGAGGGCTTCCTTAAGAGTACAACACCGGAACTATACGAAGACTCACTGTGCGAAATAATTCCTTCCTTCAATAGATAGTCTATCTCTTCCTTCAAAGCTTTTTCCTTAGCAAACGGAATCGAATATGGTTTCATACAGACAGGTGTGGAGTCTATCAGTTTCATATCATATTCCAATAGGTTTGTATGCCCTGGTCGGTCTGTTAACACCTCTGCATGATGATTTAGAACCTGTTGCACTCTCTCTTTCTGAGTTTTCGTTAAATGTGTACTGATTTTCACCTGTGCTGCTGTCTCACAGGGGTGTAATGGATATTCAAATGATGAAAGTGGTTCCTTTTTCATCTCCATGGCGATGGTCAAGGTCAACAAGTGTGTCTCTTCCTGATGTTCTCTTTCCAAATATTTCTTCAGGAGATTCACATGATAGATTTTTTCTTTCCCCTTCTTATCTATCTTATAATTTGTTCTAGACACCTTCTCTAGAACTGTATATGGACCCTGCCATCCAATTTGTAACTTATTCTGACTCCCGGGCAAAAGAAGCAGTACTTTCTCTCCCACAGCCAAATTTCTGTCTTTCGCCTTCCTGTTATAATAGGCAGCATGTTTCTTCCTGGCTTGTTTCAAATTTTCATTGGCAAGTTTCCAGCCAGTTTTCAACCGAGTGGTCAGCTCATTCACATATTGGTATGAAGATGTAATGTTTTCCTCTGCCTTTTCATCAGTCCACGTTCTTAACAAAGCTTCGAGTGGACCTTTTATTGTGTGGACCTATTTGTCCATGCACCGGTATGGTCTCTTCCACTCGAAGCTTTATAGTGATGATTTTTCCTCCCAGAATTATCATTCACAAAACGACCGCTACCAATTTTTTTTCTTGGGGCTGTCTCCCCTCTTAAAATTCTTGATGAGAGATTTCCTCTCTACATCTTCTTCCTCCAGTTGGTTTAAGTCCGATTGAGGGATTGTCGGCTTATCCTGGGGTAAGACATCTTTTTGCACTCTCCGCATAGTGGCCATTGTAAAACAGTTAAGTGAAGCTTGTCCGTGAAAAGGGGCTTCCCATTCCATTTGGTCCACTTTATCAAATTTATATCTCTTTTTATTATCAGGCCTAATTTTGCCCCGGGGCGTGTCCAGGTCCTGATCCATGTTCCCACTTGTGGGTGTTCCCTCATGTGCTATGCTACACCTTTCTACAAAATTTCAATGTCCCATCTTGCTTTGGGCCAATAATAATTGTGAGCCACCTTTTGAATGATGGTACCTATCTTCTCATGGTCCCCATCTGGTTTCACATGTAGGCTCCTTATTAATTCTGTCCTATATCGCTTTGGAAGAACCAGCTGTCCGTGACCTTTGGATCTAGCTCCAGTCTTCCTATACATCAACTTGTTTTTCATGTAAAAATCTCCCTTGCCTGGAGTTGTATGACAAGTTGACAATTTTCTGAAACAAGGCTTGAGTGTTTTATCCCCAGCCTGTGCCTTCCTCATCTCTTCTGGAGTGGTATCTAACATAATATCCTCCTCCTGTCTTGAGGTCGACCTGACCTGAAGGGTTGCCATATACACAGGTTTCCTTCTGCAACGGTCAGTGTCATGATTGTCCATCTGACAATTCTTACACCACCTTTTTCCTTGGTTGAAAGATTTTCTTTCATCATATTTCCTTTCATCGAATTGTGGGAATTTATTTTTATTGTCATACCGTGGCCTATCAAATTGGTGCTTACCTTTATTTTGATCCTTAGGATCAAATTTATTAAAGTTCTGTGGTGCCCTAAAGTTATCCACTTGTTTCTTTTTATTACCTGTTACCTCTGCTTGAGCTGCTTGATACCTTTCAGCAACATTTAGCAACTCATCCAGCCTCTCTGCACCTTGTTCCATGAGAAACTTTCTCAGGTCTGGAGCCATGGACTCTCTTAATTGCTCTATAAGGACCATTTCCTTAAGATCTTGGGTTTTCCCCAGAGAAGTCCATTTCTCCAAGTATGTCTCTATTCGTGCAGAGAACTGGTGATAGGTTTCACCTGACAGTAGTTTAGCATTCCTAAATTTTTTCCTATAAAATTCTGCATTCTTTTCATACCTTAACAAAAGAGCCTGCTTTAGCATGTCATAATTTTCCTGATCACCTCTGCTCATTTTTGCAAAAACTTCATAAGCTGCCCCACGAAGTCCCTGAGATAACTTTAAGCTCCACCTTTCTCTCTCTAACCCATACGTGGTAGCTAATAGTTCATATCTATTTATATAGCTCTCAATATCATCGTCTTTCTCAACAAAATGATCTAAATGAAAATTCATAGCTGAGGTTGAGGCTCCTTGGCTAGCAGTGGCATCAGAGGCAAAGGGACTGGCACCATTTTCAGGAGCATGGCCCTGAAACTCAAACTCCCTTAGTCGTAACTCATGTTCCCTTTGTAATCTCTTCTCCTCCTTTTCTGCTTCCCTTTCTGCAGCCTGTCTTCTTTCCTCGGCTTCCCTTTCTGCAGCTAATCTTTTGTCTTCTCTTCTGCTTCCAATTTCTTAGCCTCTTTGTCAGCCTCAATCTGCAACCTCTTAGTCTCAGCCTCAGCTTGCAACCTCTTAGTCTCAGCCTCAGCTTGCAACCTCTTAGTCTCAGCCTCAGCCTCAAATTGCAACCTCTTAGTCTCAGCCTCTAACTTTCTTTCGGCCTCTTTTTCTAATCTTCTTTCTTCGCGTTCAATAAATTTGTCACATTCCGTAGTGACATAGGCAACCATAACTTGCCCATCTAATCCTAACTCTTTTGCAGTCTGTACAGCAGCAGATCGAAACTTGGCCAGGTCCGCCATTGTCTATCAGGTAAATTTCTACAATGTCTAACCAACAATTCAAATTCAAAATATATATAATGGACAACACAGGCACCGTGAGCTCAACCTTATTTAATTCCACCCAAGGATACCTTTTAATTCTTATATTCCCTGAAGTGAATTACCCCCAATATTTTTAATAGGGAAAGATTCAAAATCCCAAGAGCGAGACCCCAATATATGTGGTGAAGTGGGATGTTATAAATATTTATAGGGGACTTAGTGTACTGACTGAGATCAGCTGTGAAGGTATCTATATCTATTAAGAGTAGTGTATTATAGATAACCTTACTTGCTACCACATATCTATATATCTCAGTCAGAATTATTCTGGAATAGTGTGATGACTACGTTATGTGTCTAGGGTATGTGTATGATGAAGTGTAAGTCACAACAACAGACAGATAAACAATTTAATTTAATCCACTACTCTTGACAACACTGTGACACTCACATACATATAACACTCTACAAGGATATCTTAAAAGAGTCACTGATAACTTTTCAAATAACAATATGTATTCATTACTGGCATGAATGAATATGTGTCCTGATTCAACTACAAGGGAACCAGGAATCACAATCAATTTAAATTACAAGTATATGTACAGACTTTATCAATATGAATATTGTAGTGACATATATTATTAAAATATCCTATGTGTGTCAGTTGTGTAGTGGTAATATGAGGTAATACTGGTTTTGTTTTGTTCAAGCTCTGTTGGTATTTGTCATCATGACTTCAATAGTTTGTCTTTTGGGACTAGTATTGGAGATGTTTTCAGTTCCTGATATTAAGACAATTAAATTCCCCTCTGAATGTTATTTTTACAAAGTCATTTCAAGATGAGGGGACATAATGTTGAGCTCAGCTGGCCAAATCAGCTTATCTTGAGTGATGGCGGCAGGAAAGGACTCCTCTGCTCGAATTCTCCTCTGGGCTCTGGAGACACCTCACTGATAGCTAAATGGACCAAGGAGTATGCTGTCCGACTCTGGATTCAGCAAAGCTCTGACCAGGTGCTGCTCAGTACCATCAAGACCACGGTCCCACAATTTCATGGAAATAAACACAGATACGTTGATTAGCAATGAATTCTGGCACAATTACTGGCACAAATTCCCATCTGCCTATGTTCCAGGCTTTTATTTAACACAATTATGAGCTGGCTTCAACGCACTGTTGCTTTATCAAGATTATTTGCACTAGTGGTCTCGAACTAACGCTCCTAAGTGAGTATATCAGCGAGTCTAGCCAATGAGGCCACGTTTCGACAAGTGTTTGAAAAAATGTTACCTTTTCACGTCTCCCCTAACAACGAAAGATAGTATTTATAGCCCGACCAATCGTGGTTAGTCTTTCATTTGTTGCGCTCCAATCAATTTGGAGTTTACAGGGTAGGCTATTTATGTCACGTAAGGTTTTTTTAAACACGTTATAAAAAATTTTATGAGCAGAAATGATTTTATGTTGTCAGGCATCCCCACTATTTTATTTTGGTTATAATTTATTAATTCCTGGACTATTTGCGTAACGTTTTACATATTCTTTGTCAGCAAGCCCTAAGGAACCCAAATATCCCAATTTAAAAGAGCTACGTGGCTGCGTTCAAAATATGTATTTTCTACCTCCTGTTTCGAAGATGTGCTGTCTGGGAAGGGTAGTGTATTTTATCACTGTCCGTCTGAAAAAAAATTAGTGCATGTAGTCTTACACGCGTGATGGCAGCATTTGTGTATCGCGCGACGCGTGTTGCCTGCGTTCCTGATTTTCAGCCCTCCCTCTCTCTTTATCCTTTTGTCCATCTGTTCGTTCGTTTTGGTAACGCAGTGTAGAAAAAGACATGAATGGAATTTAAAATTTAGGTCAACTTGCATATTTCAAGGTTTTTCTTAGAAAGGCAGCACATTTTATTGTGTGTTTGGGAAACGCGTGTATGTTGCAGAAGGCCTATATTTAACGTGGAAACGTTACAATTTGCAGACGAAGCATAAAACAAAGGGGATTTCGAGTACTGTCATTGTGACAGCACTGTTCTTTACCATTCTTCTTCCTTTATTTATTATATGTATTTATTAGGCTTTATATTTACTTGATAATTTATATATGTGGATTAGAATATTCCACGACAGTAATGATGATGATGATGATGTTGAAAGGAGGATGCCTTCCTCATTCCTTTCATGTCTATCTCCAGTTCTCTTCTCCTTGTGTTCCTGGGTCTCCTTCTACCTCCCTTACCCTGAGGAGTTCATAACAAGGACTGCCTGGTAATACTATCAATAGATTTCCTCAGTGCGTGTCCTACCTCTCGCCAGCGTCTTCTTCTCACTTATGTGGTACTTGTCATCAGTTCCACATTACTGATCTTGTCATCACTTCCACATTAGTGATCTCGTCATCAGTTCCACATTGGTGATCTTGTCATCAGTTCCACATTGGTGATCTTGTCATCAGTTCCACATTGATGATCTTGTCATCAGTTCCACATTGATGATCTTGTCATCAGTTCTACAGTGGTGATCTTGTCACCAGTTCCGCATTAATGATCTTATCATCAGTTCCACATTGGTGATCTTGTCATCAGTTCCACATTGATGATCTTGTCATCATTTTCACATTGATAATCTTGCCATCAGTTCCAATTAATGATCGTGTCGTCAGTTCCACATTGGTAATCATGGCATCAGTTTCACATTGATGATCTTGTCATCAGTTCCACATGGGTAATCTTGTCATCATTTCCACATTGGTAATCACGCCATCAGTTTCACATTGATGATCTTGTCATCACTTCCACATGGGTAATCTTGTCATCCGTTCCACATTGAACCTGCATTACCCGATCGCCAGCGCAGTGTGGTAACCATTACACCAGCGCTGGCTCCCAGCCAGCACTGTAATTGTTCCTAAGAAACCTGCACTAACTTTTTCGCGTTCCTTACGGACATTGGAAGTCAGCAGTGCAACATGCCCCTAGGAAACCATCACCAATCATTCACATGCGCTTGCAGTTACAGCGGTGGTTTCTGTGGTAGTTAGTTTTACGTGATGAGGTTGCCAGCTCCACCAAAGCCTCGTATTGGTAGGTTCATTATTATACCAGAGTTAACAAAATACAAACTTGACACTACAGGGGGAATGGGGTGATTTTGGCTCATTTACATTGTATTTGACTCGTCCACCTACAAGGTAAGTCTTTCTTTCAGCAAAGCGTTGAAGCTAGGGCTATGAAGTCTAGAGTCGCTCATTTTTTAGTGAAGTCAGAGTCGCTCATTTTTAGTGAAGTCAGAGTCGCTCATTTTTTAGTGAAGTCAGAGTCGCTCATTTTTTAGTGAAGTCAGAGTCGCTCATTTTTTAATGAAGTCAGAGTCGCTCATTTTTTAGTGAAGTCAGAGTCGCTCATTTTTTAGTGAAGTCAGAGTCGCTCATTTTTTAGTGAAGTCAGAGTCGCACATTTTTTAGTGAAGTCGGAGTCGCTCATTTTTTAATGAAGTCAGAGTCGGTAAAAAATGTTCCGACTGTGACTCATGATTTTACCAGACTTAAGTCAAGGCAGATCCACGTTTAATCCATGCAAGGGAGGGGGCGCTTTAAAATTTTGAAATAACATTTTAAAGCAGCAGAACTCCTAAAACCACTTTCTTGTTAAAGTACATCCATTTTAACGTAATGTAGGAAAATTTCAGTTGCTTTTTGATGATAAATAACATTTTTATCACAATTGCAAATTTGTTGGCACATTTAGAAAAAGTACACAAGAAATGAAAATAAACTATATACACTGTCAGTTTTCCCGTCATTGTTAAAATTAAACTATTTTGCCTCATGGTAAAGCAGTCATTTGTGTGCAAGTGTGGATTTGTTATTTTGTATTACTGTATGAATGAATGAATAGTTTAAAATGCAGTCTACGAAAACCACATATTCATTTATTCACACACATGCCATACTTATATTTATATATATATATATATATATATATATATATATTATGTTAGCACCATAATTATATTATATATATCGACATTATATATATATATATATATATCAGCATATTATATATATTGTATATTCCCATATATATTGCTCTCGTTCCGTCCTTAGCCAACGACCGGCAAAGCAGTCAGTGGCCATTACGCCTAGTGGCGTCTTAAGGGCAACAGCGAATAGATTTTCTTTGCTGTTGTTCCCATCACACCTAATGGCGTCTTCAGGGCAACGACAAATCAATCCGTTTGTTGTTTCCGTAATCAAAGTGACTGGCAAACGGGTGATTAGCACGTTGGGATATATATATATATCCATGTAAATGCATAATTTTATGCCATATCACTAGTTCAAAAAAAAAAGCTGTGGTCGGACTTCTAAAATTGTCGGAGTCGGAAAATTTTGTGTCCGACTCCACAACCCTGAAAGCTTTGGAACATCTGGTAAGCATGTTCTGTAGTTTCTGTTTTGTGGCTTAGTTCTCTGCGTCTGCCTCAGAAGACGTGTGTGATCAGAGAAAACTAAAGAACACACACACAACGGGCGCGATGAGACGAGAAGTGAGGAAACACAAGGAAAGACATGCGCAAGGAATGGAACAGAGTCTACAGAACGCGATGACAGACCTGAAGGATCGGAAAGTGCATCTGGAAAGATAGGTAGAGAGCGTCAAAGAGACTATATTTGAATGGAAACATGTGGTCACTGCCGTATTAGGTAGTCAAAGAAGCTAGATGAAAGAGGCACATTTAGTCACATTTCACTTTGAATTATTATTGTCACTGTTATTGTCTGAGCAGTAATTATAAGGTATTCAGCAATAGAAACTTGTCTTTCTCTCTCATTCTCTCTTTCTCTTCCTCTCTCTCTGTCTCTCTGGTTCTCACTCTCTCTGTCTGTCTGTCTCTCTCACTCTCTCTCTGTGTCTCTCTCTCACTCTCTCTGTTTCTATCTCTATCTTTGTCTCTGTCTCTCTATGTGTGTGTCTCTCTCTCCCTGTCTCTCCCTGTCTCTCTGTCTGTCTGTCTCTCTCTATCTCTCTCTGTCTCGCTATCTGTCTGTCTCTGTCTCTCTCGCTCTCTGTCTGTATCTGTCTCTCTCACTCTCTCTGTCTCTCACTCTCTCTGCCTCTCTCTCTGTCTTTCTGAATCTGTCTCTGTGTCTCTCTGTCTCTTTCGATGTCTCTCTCTGTCTCTGACACACTTTCTCTCTCCCTCTGTCGTGTGCAGCAAGCTCAGCTACCCAGTTGACTTGCCTATTGGGCCATTTTGCAAAGCATTATTTATTCTGAATGTATATACTACACGGTGAATGAAAACTCGCATCCTATTTATAAATGTTTATATCCACACTTATATACACTGGATACACGTGAAACAAAAGTCAAAACAGTACGCAAAAACTGCCTTGTGACAAATAAGTTTTATTTCTTTTGTTAATTACTTTGACGAAATCAGTCATGCACTTTTGATAACTCTCATCCACTACGGCAGTATCACTTCATTTCTTCATTTTTCTCACTCATCGTCCCATTATTTGGCATATTTATTGCCGTTACATTCTTTTTGCTGTGACTGCACACCAGAGTTGCTTACGATCCGCCAGGTGAATCATAACAATACCCAGTTAATTACACCGGTCAGCGGGTGATACGTTTATCAGTTGAGTCGCCTAGCCACCTTTGTTAGAGACACTCTTTATTGACACAATATGGTCTCGCAAGCGATGAATAGGATGCCACATTGTCTGAGAGATCCGCCTGGCGGAGGCACGAAAACACAGGTGATAATGAGATAATCGTTTTCACGGGACCATCCCTGTGTAATTGTTACAGATAACCTGTCTGGGGGAGACAATATTGGAAGGTAGCATCTGGACATCAAATAAGTTCACAGATTTGTTTGTGAGTTGGCGGAAGTATTACAGCATTATTAGAAAGAGGTCACGAGTTGGAATTTTAAAATGTATTATTTTAAAACACGCGGGGGAACGTAATGATTTAACACCCTGTTGCGCACATATTCTTTTGTATGGAATTATGCGACGCACGGATTACTGTAGGTAGGAACGTAGGAAACAGTATGACTATTTGATATGAAAAGAATTGCTCTCTCGGTCAAAGTTACACTACCCATGATTAATTTATACTTTTGTTGTATGGGTGATCTCTCTTGAATATCGATCTAGCGTATGAATGCTAGGTCTATGTCATTTATCATTTGTTATGGCCAGAAAACAAATTGGTCTTGCTTATAATGTTTATGGCCTGGACATATATGTATTCCGTGTCTATTTAAGAAGATTCGGTCTTATATCGTATATTTTTGTATTTTTATGTCGGCCTATTTCTTGGTCTAACGCTTAGGGGTGAATAGGCTTTTCTACGCATTCGTCGAGAGTGTCGACGAAAACTGCCCGATGTCATGGCGGTGTGTTTCTGGGCTGATCCTTTAGGAATGTTGAAAAGTGATCTCTGTGAATGATTTTTAGGAAGGAGATAGTGTCTCTGCAAGATCATATGGTCAGACATTCTCCTAATGTTCTATATTGGGTTTATTCCTAAATCAAGGTAATACCAGACCCTTTGTTTTGATGAACTCTGTTTTGCTAGGCCTAGATGGCAAGCTTATCTTCGTACAGCTAGGATTGTTTGAATGCTGATGAAGATGACAGGTTATCCAACAGCTCTAAGGTATTTTCATGAAGCAACCTTATAGATTTCAGAACTGGATGGAAACCCATTGAGAACATTTATGTTCAGATTTTGAATTAATTGCGGCTCATCATTTATCCTCCTGGGTGAGTGAAACTCAAGGAGGTAGCCATTTTGAATTCCCGTTACCACAACGGATCATTGTCAAGAGAACAGAAAACAACTCTTATTATCGGACGATGATGCAGAGATCTTCCTATTATGAAAAACCCATTACTGTGGTTGAACATGGTTGCTATGAACTTTCGATGAATGTACAACTTAAGAAAACTTAGCCAAGAAAAGGTTCGATCAGTGAACCATTATTGATGTTTACATATTCATTTTCACTGACGCGTTCAGTCAGCTGAAGTATGAGGCGATAGCCCACCAGTACAGTGAATGCTTGACTTATATCGCCCATTGTATTTATATGCTACATGAAATATGTCTGATGTTGCCACCTACTATTCAAGTACCTAATGATTTACTGTGTCAACATGTACCTATGACTGTATCCGTGCTGTCGGAATGTGTGTCACCTTATTAAACATATGAAATGGTCAACAGCAGTTCAAACATCATTGACTTGCATACGAATGTATGAATGTACCATTACTAAGTTGTCAACTTCACCGAACAGTCCATCATTCGCGTAACTGACACTTTACACCTTCACTCTATGTCAACATGACCTGTAGATTCAACGCTGTGTAAGGTTGGGAAGTTGACCAGTATAACCACATAACTTACATTGGTCAGTAACGTCCAGTGATAAGCATCAAACAGTAACCCGACATCTTCACACCCCTACCAATATAGTTCAGAGCGTTCGATTGGATTGATGTGAGAAGCCGGAATAGACTTTGACTTTCATTGGAAAATTCGTCGGAAGTACAATCTGGGATTTGAACTTAGAATGAGAGATATACTCTAACGAAATCGGAGTCAAAAGACAGACTGCATCGCAACGTCAAATTAGCAACTCCCAGGAGCCAGTGAAACATAGGACTAAGGATTCCAAAATTATAAGTGACAGATCGGAAGTATTTGGGCAACTTTAAAACTTAAAAGTAAACCCGCATTTTGAATACGAAGTCTGGATATCTAAGGAATCAGATTCACCCGTCATAAGAGGAATCATAAAATTTCCCATATCAAGTGATTCGAAGCATCTAATAAAGTGCTGTGTCCATTCTAAACTGTGCGAAGAGATTGTGTTCTCAAAAGTTACTTTGGGGTAAGTGTAAACATTTATTTTACAAATGTGAATTTGACATTTTTGTTTGTTTTGCTAAGTGGTTATATATATATATGAGACTGGCAACCTCAACCTATGAAAATAGTATATTCATAAACCACTACAGCAAGCGCTGGTGATCGCTTCTTGCTAGTCGTACAGAAAACCGACAGCAGAGGTGACTCCAGACTCCGACTGGAGCAGTGATGAGTAATGATTATATCATGTGTGCATCAAGTGTATCATATCATTTTGTGAGATATATGTATCTTGTTAAGTGCAATTCAGGCAAATCATTGATTTTTCGCTATCCAAGCACATATTTTTCCAATTTAATACGCAGAAGAATATTGGTGGTTTCTAATCATCTTCCCTGAGTTACGCTGTGTACTCAAAACAGAATTTAATTAATCAGAGAGACTAACATTGGTGGGTGAACAGCGA
Organism: Oreohelix idahoensis; assembly: GCA_024509875.1. NCBI lineage: Eukaryota > Metazoa > Mollusca > Gastropoda > Stylommatophora > Oreohelicidae > Oreohelix > Oreohelix idahoensis. The sequence goes on from JAMPIV010018758.1 coordinate 124,588, forward strand.
GACAATGCGCCTGTTAATTTGCAGCCCACAAATATACTTAGCAGAGACATTTGTATTTATTTTGTCTAAAAGATCGTGATACTAAGCTATCAGACGGTTCGTAGAACAAAGCGATCAGACTGTGAAGTGTCATCATCACAGAAGGATTGACGAAACCCAGGCTGCAGGACTCACTCATACCAGCTAAGTGCTTGTAAAAGGCACCAGCAAACTGACATAACATTTTTAATTTAAATCCTCAACCCACGTCTGAATGACTTACTTACTTACTTAGTCGTTCCCCTTCTACCGTGAGGTGTAGAGGTTTGGAAGAGAGAGAGCGCCAGACTATCCTATCGGCTGTCTTCCTCCTGGCCTGGTTCCATTCTAGTCCTCGGTCCTTCAAAGATTGTCAAATGTTGTCCTCCCAGCGGACTCTGGGTCGTCCTGGGGGTCTGGATCCTTGGCTCTTTATTTCTCATGCTTGTCGTGGTAGCCGGTCTTCTCCCATTCTGCAGACATGGCCAAACCATCTTAGTTGGGACTGTTCTACTTGGGTCTGCAGGGGGTGGGATTTAAGGCCTTGACGTATCGTCTGGTTGCGTACCATGTCTCTTCTTGTTACTTCAACCACCTTCCTCAGATACCTCATTTCTGAGGTTTGGATCTGGCTTTTGTGGGTAGTAGTCATTGCCCATGACTCACTCTTTCAGATGTGGGTACACCACTGTATAACAGCGTGTTGCCATCGAGATCCATGACTCCTTGTCCCTTTTTCTTTGTTTCGTTAATAGCCAGGATTTCTAATTTTGCTTTCCTCATCTCTTCCATCAGCTCCTCTTCTTTCCCATTTATACTTCTTGTGTTCCAAGTTCCATAAGTCGTAGTCCGTAGTCCGTTCCAGTTCGTCGCCTTTAGAATCAGTCCAGTTTTCTCTCTTATATTGCTCGTAATCATAGTTTAAAGCAAACAGGTGATTGGCCTGTTGTGCCTTTGCATGGTGGAGGGGCTGCCTCCATACGGCCTCCATGCAGGCCGCCCTCCTCCTTTTTCATCTGGGCTTGGGACCGGCATAGGCGGAGTTTCTGAATGACGATAAATTTTATTTAACTCTAAAATTCACCATCATTTCATCACTATTTTAACTTGTTAAAACTAATTGATTATTAAATGTGTTGCATGTTATTTTCAACATAACAATCATAGTTGATTCGGTTATTATATATATGAAAGCGAACGTATGAGCAAGACTATTATATATATATATATATATATATATATATATATATATATATATATATATATATATATATATATATATATATATATATATATGAGAGAGAGAGAGAGAGAGAGAGAGAGAGAGAGAGAGAGAGAGAGCAAATACTTGTAAAAGGAAATTTCGCTGGATTTACACCAGCTGGGGGCTTGAACGGGCTAAATACCATTTCTTAATTCTTCACAAAAGGCGACGGACCGAAATAGGTTAACAATTGCCCTGCCAATGCCGCATTGTTCTTGACTTCGGAAATATCTTGTGAACACTACCTTGAGATAGAAGCGTCATTACCCTTCTATCTACAACTCTGCCAAGAGTAAACTTGTGCGAAGGTAGACACCTTTGACGACCTATTTTAGATACTCTTGAGTTTTGGCCACTGTTGGACCACTACTGCATAGCAGGGGAGGCAATCCGTGACAATTACTAGAAACGAAATAGAACAAAATTAAATCTAAAATGGCGCCAAATAAACAGACGTTACCAGAGACAGAAAAAAAATGGCTGCCCACTATGAAATTATGTGTTGAACAAGCTGGATCTTACGTTGAGTTGTGATATTAATGCCAGATGCCATTTTGTGTATTAACATGGCCGTTAATTGTCTTGTCTTTGATGTTTGTTTCAGATATAAATTAGTGGGTTATGAATGAAGGAATAGCAATTTAAAAGTAATCGGTTGTAGGAAGAAAAAAATCACAGGAAAAAAAAGTCACAGAAAAAAACATTATAGGAAAAAAAACGTCACAGCAGAAACAGTCACAATACAAACACTCGCACACACACACACACACACACACACACGTGTGTGTGTGTTTGTGTGTGTATACACCTCTATGTAGACCTACAATCTTAAACAAAGACACATCCGGTGTTGCGTGTGGAAAGTCGCGCTAATGACCCCTGTCCACGAAGCACTGTTTGTGTGGTGCCTAGTTGGCAAGGAAGATAGTGTGCCTATCACTTCTATTGTTTTTCTGTTGTTTAATTTTCTACTTCTTTATTTCTCACGACTGCCTGAAACATACCTTTATGTATGTAATATTTATTTACAGTGTGATTCGCTTTCGTAGCTAGGCGATGTTGCCGTTCGGATGGTCATGGGTTCGATTCTCCGGCGAGCCTATCACTTCCGTTGTTTTTCTGTTGTTTAGTTTTCTACTTCTTTATTTCTCGCGCATGCCTCAAAAACCTACCTTTATGTGTGTAATATTAATTATGTTCCAGCGTCTTTCTGTAACGGAAAGGTTAATTGTTGAAAAATCTTCTGTGCTTTGTTGTTGAAATGTTAACGGTCAATCAGTCTCAAAAAGTAATGTACAGAACGGATAGTAGATTAATGGAAGTGTTGCTTAAAAACTTCATAATAAGAGAAACATAAGTCAGGTGGTCACTATCGCAAACACTGCTTATTAGAAGGTCAAGTTTCACGATTTAATTTATAAGGTGTTTTCAGTCTGTGCAAGTCATGTATTGTCAATAAATGACTGACTTAAAGATTTTTGTTTGATTACCTTACTTAGCTTAAAAGATTGAATAAATCTTGTCTTTTTTCTTCATGTAAAGTGTGACTTTTTCCCTCTGTGACTTATTTTCCTAGCCAAAATTGTGACTTTTTCCCTTTGACTTTTTTTCTCTGTGATTTTTTTTTCCTGATTTATTTCCGCTCACCTTTCAATCACCATGTAGATCTCAACTTTATGAGGTGGGATGATCAATTCTTCGCTGCCTTTGCAGTCACTAACTCAAGAGCCGAGTCAGATACCCATTAACAGCTGGGTAAACTGGTGAATGGCGCTACCCAGTTTCGAGCCCGGTAACTTTCCCTCGAGAGTTCATCAAAGAACAATAGAAACAGCACGAGATTCATGTGTGATGTACATCGTGGTACGTCTAAATGTAAAGAGCTGATAGACTAGCTTCAAGAGAACCTATAGTAGGTGCATTGATGATGGACAAGGGAGAGATACTGAGTACAATTAATGATCGCCTATTAGAGAATGACACTGCAATCGATGAAGCATCAAGGCTAAGATTGCTGGAGTTTGGCATTAGGCGTAAGACTGGCAGGGATGAACGTATGAGAGGACGTATCCGGTGTGTATACAACCAGCGCGCAACAGGAACAATTAGCATTCATACCCTTCGACATTTGCTGAGGGAGACTGAGCACTTGTGGGTTTGCCCGGGGTGCAATGATGTCCATGCTGCACAACAATAACAACAATGTGTAAATGGGTTTTTTTTTGGTTTTTGTTTTTGTTTCTGTGGTGCATATAGAAGTCTTGGTTTTAGTGGTACGTATAGATTTCTAAATCGGAGTCGGAGTGGCTCAGAGGTATAGTGTCCACCTCTAATTCTAAAGGGACCGGGTTCGCTCGCAGCACAGGAAATATAATTGATGGAAATTTTTTTCAGAACCAATGGTTCCTAATGATGTCTGCTCCCCCTGATCTCCTGGGTAGTGAAATCGGATGCCTAGCCTTCTCGGATAGTGGCGAAAAATAGGATGTCCCATGTGCAAGATGCGCACGTTAAAAATCCCTCTGCAGTTAGAAATCATAAAGAGTAGGCCATACGGCTTCTGCCCTGGCAAAATGTAAAAATTTGGAAACCTACCCACTATAAAAATATTTATAGAATGTGTGATTTCTCTACATACGTTGGGATCCTCGCCGGTGTTGCGAGTTCGTGCACTGTGCTGAGATCCTCCGTGTGTGATGTAAGGGAGGAGATCGAAGCACTGATGGAGTTGTCCTTGTGCAATGAAGATGATCCTGTAAAGCCAAACCATATAGAAGTCTTCTATTTAGTGCTACTGTACGTATAGATCTCTTGTTTGTATTTAGTGGTACTGTACGTATAGATCTCTTGTTTGTATTTAGGGATACTGTACGTATAGATCTCTTGTTTGTATTTAGTGATACTGTACGTATAGATTTCTTGTTTGTATTTAGTGGTACTGTATTTAGATCTCTTGTTTGTATTTAGTGGTACTGTACGTATAGATCTCTTGTTTGTATTTAGTGTTACTGTACGTATAGATCTCTTGTTTGTATTTAGTGGTACTGTACGTATAGATCTCTTGTTTGTATTTAGTGGTACTGTACGTATAGATATCTTGTTTGTATTTAGTGCTACTGTACGTATAGATATCTTGTTTGTATTTAGTGGTACTGTACGTATAGATCTCTTGTTTGTATTTAGTGGTACTGTACGTATAGATCTCTTGTTTGTATTTAGCGGTACTGTACGTATAGATCTCTTGTTTGTATTTAGTGGTACTGTACGTATAGATCTCTTGTTTGTATTTAGTGGTACTGTACGTATATATCTCTTGTTTGTATTTAGTGTTATGCTTAATTGTTTTGACTGCATTTACTTAATAAGTACGGTAAACAAAGTTGAAACTGACTGCACCGAACGGTCGCTAGCTTTGCATTTGTATCTGTCTGTGTCGGGACAAGTGATAGACGAGCCAAGTTGGATTCCTGACATTTGAGTGGTCATTTACCGAGCTGTTGTGTGGGCAAGGGTCCCCTATCGGGGCCTATCGTACACGTAAAGATGACATTGATTGATAGTTGTGGCAGTTAACGGGCATCTTGTTGATTGTGCTAAATGTGCAGGTGGTGGATAAAAAAGGGCGATTTAGTAAACTCCACAAGAATGGCTTGTCATTATTTCAATCTCCAAACCTTTGTTTCTTTGTTTTTCTGAGTTTATTTGGCTGCTTGTTAATACCTGAATCAAAGGTTGCTCATCAGTCTACACAAACGTGACATTTGTCTTTTGGTCATGGTTTTGAATTATCATTGCGCATGTTAATGCATCGTTTTGAATGATGCAGGTCGTTCATTGATAACCCTCTTAGAATTAAAAACCCCAGTTGTGTCTGCTTGACAAGTGCCTAATCTGAAATACCGAATTACAATCTACCAGGTCTAGAAGAAAGCACAGATTGCGAGATATTCAAATTTGAAGTGCATGGTAGGAAGTGTGGGCGTCTCTTTGTCTGTTTTTGTATTATAACTACCACCTTTTTTTTATTTTTTTTATTTAGAACCTTCTTTCTTTCTTTCTTAATCGGAACCTCTTCTACCCCATAAACAGAGTGTAGAGGTGACCCAGAGAGCACAAGGCTCACGGGTAAAACATGCAATCAAAGTGTTTGACAAACAGGTGATTAGCCCATTGTGCTTATTTAGAACCTCTCAGAATAATTAGTCATTCATTTTTTTTTTTCGTGTATTCAAGCAAACTTTCTTCTGTTCATATGCAAGGTGTCTACTGTTGTGCGTTAGGGCACGGGTTCTCAGCCTGCGATACGGGTACCACCCGGGTGTACGAGACGCTAGTCAACTTGGGTTTGGGGAGTATTTACTAAATAACTATATTATCATATTGACATATTTTACAGTGTGAAATAAGTCTAAGTGAAATAAGTCATAGATTGTAGAGACAACTGTAGGTCATATTTTACAGTGGTTGTCTCATTGAAACAAGTCATAGATTGTAGAGGCAACGGTGGGTCATATTTTACAGTGGCTGTCTTATTGAAACAAGTCATAGATTGTAGAGACAACGGTGGGTCATATTGTACAGTGATTGTCTTATTGAAACAAGTCATAGATTGTAGAGACAACGGTGGGTCATATTTTACAGTGGTTGTCTTATTGAAACAAGTCATAGATTGTAGAGACAACGGTGGGTCATATTTTACAGTGGTTGTCTTATTGAAACAAGTCATAGATTGTAAAGACAACGGTGGGTCATATTTTACAGTGGTTGTCTTATTGAAACAAGTCATAGATTGTAGAGACAACGGAGGGTCATATTTTACAGTGGTTGTCTTAGTAAAATAAGTCATAGATTGTAGAGACAACGGTGGGTCATATTTTACAGTGGCTGTCTTATTGAAACAAGTCATAGATTGTAGAAAAAACGGTGGGTCATATTTTACAGTGGTTGTCTTAGTAAAATAAGTCATAGATTGTAGAGACAACTGTGGGTCATATTTTGCAGTGGTTGTCTTAGTAAAATAAGGCATAGATTGTAGAGACAACGTTGGGTCATATTTTCACTCAGATACAAAGCAGGAAACAGAATGGAGGATGAACATTATGTGGGCGTATCTCTTTAAAAAAATTGTACCAAGAATAAAACTAAACCAAGAACTAAACTAGACCTCCAACGTTCGATGGGAGGACGACATTAGACAATTTCTAAAGGATCGGGGACTGGATTGGAACCAGGCCAGGAGGAAGACAGCCGATAGGATAGTATGGCGTTCTCTCTGGCTTACCTCTACACCCCAGGGTAGAAGAGGAACGACTAAGTAAGTAAGTATAAAACTGTTTGTTGACAAGAAACGGAATCAAGGGTCTCAATAAATTTGTTAAACTGTGTCCTAATAACATTTAATAACTTTATGATACTAAAACGTGTTGTTTTGTACCCAGTACAGTTTTCTTTATAATAAAGTAATTAGTCCGTTTATTTATTTCCCCATGTGCAAAAACATGATAGAATCTAATATTTACTTCCTGTCATAATGAAAAGGTTGTACGGAAAGTTTTGCCAAAAGCCAAGGGGGTACTGGTACCGAAAGAGGTTGTCACTTTGCATGATGAAACCCAGAGAAGAGGTAATAGAGCTTGTCTCATAGCATGATGAAACCCAGAAATGAGTTACTAGAGCTTATCACATAGCATGATGAAACTCAGGAATGGATTACTAGAGCTTGTCACATAGCATGATGAAACTCAGGAGTGGATTACTAGAGCTTGTCACATAGCATGATGAGACTCAGAAATGAGTTACTAGAGCTTATCACATAGCATGATGAAACTCAGAAATGAGTTACTAGAGCTTGTCACATAGCATGATGAAACTCAGAAATGAGTTACCAGAGTTTATCACATAGCATGATGAAACCCAGAAATGAGTTACCAGAGCTTATCACATAGCATGATGAAACCCAGAAATGATTTACTAGAGCTTATCACATAGCATGATGAAACTCAGAAATGAGTTACCAGAGCTTGTCACATAGCATGATGAAACTCAGAAATGAGTTACTAGAGCTTGTCACATAGCATGATGAAACTCAGAAATGAGTTACCAGAGTTTATCACATAGCATGATGAAACCCAGAAATGATTTACTAGAGCTTATCACATAGCATGATGAAACCCAGAAATGAGTTACCAGAGCTTGTCACATAGCATGATGAAACTCAGAAATGAGTTACCAGAGCTTATCACATAGCATGATGAAACTCAGAAATGAGTTACTAGAGTTTATCACATAGCATGATGAAACTCAGAAATGGATTACTAGAGCTTGTCACATAGCATGATGAAACTCAGAAATGGATTACTAGAGCTTATCACATAGCATGATGAAGCTCAGAAATGGATTACTGGAGCTTATCACATAGCATGATGAAACTCAGAACTGGATTACTAGAGCTTTCACATAGCAAGATGAAACTGAGAAATGGGTTACTAGAGCTTATCACATAGCATGATGAAACTCAGAAATGAGTTACTAGAGCTTATCACATAGCATGATGAAACTGAGAAATGGGTTACTAGAGTTTATCACATAGCATGATGAAACTAAGAAATGGGTTACTAGAGCTTGTCACATAGCATGATGAAACTCAGAAATGAGTTACTATAGCTTATCACATAGCATGATGAAACTCAGAAATGGATTACTTGAGCCTGTCACATAGCATGATGAAACTCAGAAATGAGTTACTATCACATAGCATGATGAAACTCAGAAATGAGTTACTGGAGCTTGTCACATCTTCTTCTTTTTGAATCCTTAGCCCCTGACTGACAGAGCAGTCAGTGGTCATCACGCCTAGTGGCGTCTTGTATGGCAGCAACAAACTGTCCCCTTTTTTCTCGGTCGGTAGCCATCCTTCGTGCCCTGCCCCAACTCTGGTTCATTGGTTCATGCTTTACATCTCAGCCTCCACTGTTCTCCGCCAGGTTGTCTTTGGTCTGCCTCTCTGTCGCCGTCCATCTGAGTTCCATAGCATAGCAGTTCTGATGATGGTGTCAGGGTTCCTTCTGAGGACATGGCCAACCCAGTTCCAGCATCTGCCTGCAGTGATGGTGTGCATGCTTTTTTGGCTGCACCGAGTAAGCAGTTCCTGGTTGAAGATGGTATTCGGCCAAAAAATTCGATGAATATTCCTTAGTTACTAGAGCTTATAGGGAGCCGCGCTAGCGTAGTGGTTACCACACCGCGCTGGCGACCGGGTGATCCAGGATCAAACCCGGGCGAGGGAATTTGAAGATTTTTCGTCGACCGGGATTTGGACTGGATTAACTCGAGACCTGGCGAGGACATTTGAAGAGGTATCGTCGACCAGGGACTGGCGGCTCCTGAGCCGACCCAGCTCTGAATGGTACCTCCGAAATCGGCGAGTATCTGCCTGAATGACGAGGGACACCTGTCTCTGTGCAAGATAAAAGGGATACTCACCTAAAATCAGTCTCGGGTTAGACATTAATAATAACCTGAGATTCGCCTCGAGTATTAGCGGGCGTACGAAATACGACCTCAAACAGACCTATTCTACTATAATGAATGTTAGCTACGTTAAAAGTCTAGGGTACTGAATGGTGATGTGTAGGTAATAAAATACACAGACACACACATGTAAATTCTAAGTCTAATAATGATAATAATAAACTCTATGATAAACTGAACTAACACTGGCTGTTATAGTTTAAGTTTGAAAATTTTTTTAAAATTTATTAGTCCTGAACCAATTGTTTCTTTTGGTCAGAACATATGAAATAATATGTATTTATCAATAAAATGCATATATATATATTGCATAATCAAATGAAATTTGTACATAGGTATATTATTACAATGGTTAATATTAATAATATCTACAATATCTTGGGAAAAACTAACACTGGATGTTTAGTTGGGGTGGCGTCATCATGCCCAATCTATGAATATAAAGTTCCTTGTCCTTGACATATGGACTGATATTAATGTTTATATAACAAGATTTTATTTCTTTATTGATGGTAGACACAGTTGATGAATCAACAGCAGGCCAGGTTTGCACTTAACTGGCCTGTGACGATGTAGTACAGAATTCTTGTGGCCCACTCCTCTCAGTAGCTGGAGTAAAATGTTAGGCTGCACAGACCTCCGCTCTTGTACTTCTACAAAAGCCTCTGGCACAATAGTAGTGCCAGATCAGAAACTCTGAAACCAAAATTTGTGCCATGTGTCAACACTCTATTTACTGCGCCACTCTTACACACAACACAGCAAAACAACATTACACTGATTGGGTCAGATCTCTCTGACCAACTTAGCACATCTCACACAGTTGTTATCAAATAGTACCAGTTTTCCCAAGACTGCATTGCATCCGAAATATGTTCAATAGTTTCCTCTTCCATCCAATAAGGTGGGTGATATGTTCCCACTGATCTCAATTATAGATCCGCCTTCCATAGTCTTAGATAGGTTTTCATATATTATTTGGTTGTCTCTAGGCCCTGGACTGCTGCTGGGGACCTAGAGCAAGCACTCACTTGTCGTAATCATTTTTCATGATATGGCAGTATCAATCACTCAAAATATTAAAATAAACAAGATAAATGCTTTTTCACTTACCACAATTCAGAATTGAGAACACAGTTACTTAGTACTAGCAAAACTCAGCTGAGCTGCTGGCTAGATTAGGGCGTCCCACTGATTTTTATTTAATAATTCCTGGAAATCACCTCTAGCAGTAATGTACTGTGTCAATGGACAGTCTTCTATACAATGGCACAAGCGTGCGTCTCTCATTCAATATTATAAATGCTTTTGTCCAATCAGCGGACTTCCCCTCTAACTTTTTCAAATATTCAAACTAAAAGTCAAATTTCAGTCCAGTCTCAGTCTAGTATGTAGTATTTTTCCCAAAATTACACTTGTTTTTTGGACTAACTACATGAAAAAACTACACAAACCTGCCCCACTAAGTTATTTTTAGCTACTATCCTCCGACTTTGCCCCTAGTTCATTGCAGTTTGATTTTTGCATTTTTAGGCTCAAGGACGCCAAAATGTAACTTTAGTGAAAATATGCACACAAAAACTGTTCGCTAGTCTGATTTGAACAATACGGTCTTTCGTCAATATCTTCCGTGTTATCTACACGGAAGATATTGACGAAAGACCGTATTGTTCAAATCAGACTAGCGAACAGTTTTTTGTGCATATTTTCACTAAAGTTACATTTTGGCGTCCTTGAGCCTAAAAATGCAAAAATCAAACTGCAATGAACTAGGGGCAAAGTCGGAGGGTAGTAGCTAAAAATAACTTAGCGGGGCAGGTTTGTGTAGTCCGTCTGTGTAATTAAAAGTATATTATTTGTCAGCTTAAGATGGGCTATCAAACTAGCTAGGTTTTATTTTCATAACTTTATTATTAAAGAAAACCCTACTTTTCTCAAGGTTAGTTTTTGAAATTTGTTTTTGAACCTTCGTCCACGGCGTTTGCCGCTGTATTCAAACAAAACAACTAATTACCGTAAAACGTCCAAGATACGACTGTTTCTAACAAGAGCTAAGGTCGTTTTTCTACCAATTCCTTACATTGTGTCAACTAGTGGCGTGATTTTTCCTTTAAACTACAAATTGCGTCTATTTGCCTTTTAGATTCAAACACGTGTTCCGACCGTCATATTTTTTTTTCTTTTATCTCCGTTTCCCTCCCGTCTAAAAGGGTAAACCGTTTAGTTTGCATGTTCCAACTAGTTAGTTTCAATGGCGGTAGAAAGCGCTGGCGTAGGTGAAGAAGCCTCGGCATATCTTGGCTATATTTTTATCCCTACGTGTTATTTTACCCGTTATCTTTATAATTGGAGATATTTTAACGTTGTATCACGGTAATTTCACCACACAATAGCATGATGAAACCCAGAAATGGGCGACTAGAACTTGTCACATAGCATGATGAAACCCAGAAATGAGTTACTAGAACTTGTCACATAGCATGATGACACCCAGAAATGAGTTACTAGAACTTGTCACATAGCATGATGAAACCCAGAAATGGGTTACTAGAGCTTGTCACATAGCATGATGAAACCCAGAAATGGGCTACTAGAACTTGTCACATAGCATGATGAAACCCAGAAGTAGGTTACTAGAGCTTGTGACATAGCACGATGAAACCCAGAAATGAGTTACTAGAGTTTGTCACATAGCACGATGAAATCAAGAAAAGAATGAGTACTGAGAAAACCTACTGCATGTGATTCCTCGGTAAAAGGTATGTGAGGTGACAACATATGCATAGGAATATTGCTTCCTCGGGCATGTCATAAGAAGTGACTAATATGAGGTTGGGCATGAGGTTGTATCAACCTCATTATGTCAAGCAAATTGCTTCATAAACCACCACAGCAAGATCACATGAATGCTGTGGTGCAAGGAGACCAACTACAGTGGTCTGGGGAAGCAGTAATTATGTTTGGTGTTTTTTGTATGCAAGGGATACCCGGTTCAACACCATGTGGGTTATAATTTGGGTATATAGTGTTCATCATTCCATATAGTGTATTATTTTGTTGTTTGTCTTATGTGTTGGCTCTTACATGCTGTAATTTATCTGCCGTTAGTTGTGGTATTGTTTAATGTCTATGGTGTTTGTAATGTATCTTCTTCCATGATACCATATTGATCTCTCTCTCTCGCTGACATCTTTTTATCTGCTCGGCTTTTGTTGGTTTTGGATTGGTGGTTTTTGTTTGTTTTTTATTTATTTATTTATTTTTTAAATTTAATTATTCTACTGATATTGAATGGAATTTTTGGTTTGTTTTTCCTTGTCATTCTAATTTGTTCTTGTTGTTATATGTTGATTCTTGTTTTGGTAATATAAAAGTTTATTATGTTGTGCAGCTCCCTGGGTAGGTCAACTGTCGTGAAACGAGTGTAACCCACTACTTTGTTAATCACTATGTCGAGATACAGATTTGCTTCAACCAATTAACGAGCAACGTCCACCAGTCTCTGAGACAGAATAAATTAACGGCCATCTTGTTCACGCAAGATGGCGGATGAAAACTGAATAAAATTAGGCTGTACAGCGCTTGAGACTAAACCGGAGGAAACCAATCATTTTGCTCCGCCAGGAACCAACCAAACGCTTTCCTTAAGCATTTACCTACCTATATAATCGGGCGGATTTTATGCATAATCACACATCACCGACACGACGCCAGAGATACCGACCGACTGAAGAGGAGAAGCTGTCACCTTGATTTATAGCTTACCTGAGGGCATTGACCTGCACCTGCTTTGCTAAGTCGAGTCAAAATCTGGCCGGTTTGAATCTTAGAGGGTAAATATATTTACGATAACCTTTAGGAAAATAGGCTTTCAGCAGGTCTATAATGTTGGTATTTTTTGTGTGTGTCATTTATACTACCTATCAGGTTACTGATATCTTGGGGAAATTAAGTATAATGATTGTATTTCCTATTATGATTGAATAGACAAAGACTAATAGGACTCATACCTCAATCTATTGTCTCCTATAACTCAATCTATTGTCTCACATGACTTCAGTCTATTATCTCCGATAAGACCAACTGCCATATAACCAAAAATAGTCCTTGTTAGGACTCAACCTATTGTCTCCTATACTTCAATCTGTTATCTCAGACCAACTGCAATATAACCAAAACAGTCCTTGTTAGGACTCAATCTATTGTCTCCTATAACTTCAGTCTATTATCACAGATAAAACCAACTGAAATATAACCAAAACAGTCCTTGTTAGGACTCAATCTCTTGTCTCATCTAACTCCAATCTATTGTCTCCTATAACTCCCACCTGATATATCACCAAACAGTCCTCGTCTCACATACTCCTATCATAAGAACATAACGTTATTGTTAGGATATATTATAGCACTTGTCAGAGAGGGCCTGGTATATTATAGGGGGAAGGACATTGTTGTATCACACCTAGGTGTACATATTATTGGACGTATTCATGTATTGAACTTATATTATGGGATGTATTCATGTATTGAATGTATTCATGCATTGAATTTTGTCGTAAATTTATTTTGAGAGAAAAGAGTCTTAGAAATAGTGGTCCGGTTTAGAGTGAAACGATGTTGGAAAACTCAGTGATAGAAAATGTAGAGATTAAATAGTTGCTTCACAGCGTGCTGGAGGAGAGTAAAGACAGACTTATTTACGACAAATCGTTTCTCTCAATCTTCTCTTCCGCTCACCTGGTCAAACAATTATTTGCCAGTTTTCCAGACACACCTCTGCGCGCACACCAATTTGGTGTTTTCAAACACACAGACGACGTAGATACAAACTATATTAAACGAATAGGGGAAAAGTTGGGCTTTGGGTATCTCCAACACAGTACTCAATGAGTTTATGTGATTTTATTCACCTTAAACATCAATCACTAACAAATATCAGGTATTACATAAATTATCATAAGTACACAAATGCAAATAACAAGTTTGGGAGGGGTGAAGAAGATTGGTATCGACTAAGCCCTTCCCGCTTATTAGACAAAGATAAACCCAGTCCAGAGATAGATAATATCAGGAACACGGGTACGTTAACCTAACAGTGAAGTTAATTGCTCTGAAAGAGGTGTTACAAAGTTAGGTATAGGTGATAGAAAAAACCTGTTCTTCCCAGCTGTTCTTCCCTTTACTAAGCAAATGGAAAGGAGGGGGGGGGGGGGTTTAAACAGAGTTAACCAATTATCAACTCCCCCTTAAAGGAACAGTGCAGGGAATACAGAAAAATTATATTACCAGGCACGAAAGTTAACAGAAGGGTTACAAGAGAAAAAAAGATTAAATTTCCTGTCATTCATGCACACGCGTGAGGATCCACACTCATATACTCACACACTTACCGAATGCAGCCTCAGACGATCCATAAAAGTATATAAAACAGCAAGTATTCTCTTGACATGTGAACTGTCTAGTCCTTCGATGTCCCGCCCCAGATGTTTGCGAGATTTTGCTGGTAACAAATATTCTCACTTATCGCAAGACTTGAAGACTAAGAGTTCTTGTGTTTTTATTATACAAAAAAAGGAGTCTATGGGATGGCACTGACACAGTTCGGCACAGGGGTGAAAATGAAGTGGTCTCTTTTAATCTTCCGCTATGGTAAAATTCCTTCAATGCGTGATGATAGTAACTGACCGGAAAGTTTTATTAAATCCAATTGAGGAAAAACTAGGCTCAGTCACAGTCAGGAAAATATGTACTCTCTCACAGTAAACAGTAAATATAATATCGCTACTGGCGATGATTACCTTCCAGTTTATCTTACAGGTTTGTAATGGTAATTTGAGGATTGTTCTTTACAATGTTCTTGGGTGGGCTTTATTTCATTTAATTCTGACAGCTAGGTCGCAAAGGACCGCCACAAGATTATATTTAAAAGAAATGTTTCTTCATTATGACTGGAAGTTTATAGGATGATTTCTTTATTTCTTTCTTTATTTCGCTGGGACCGCAGGTTACGATCACTCTGTGTGAAAGAAAAAAGACATGTAACATACCGAAAAATCAAGCGCGATAAATTTCCCGTTAAGCCTATAATACACTCGAGTATTTAATTATGTATTTAATAAACACTGCGCGAATTCTAGTGGTTAAAAACACACATCTATAAAACTAGCACTTAACTGAATTTATTAATTATAAATTCCTTCGCGACTTTAAAAGTTAATTTAAGCATCTATTATCTTTTGAAATAATATAATAGATAGATCATTATATTTACAACTGGAACTATTGAGATGGTTTAATTTAATAGATTTAAATTAACACAAAATCCATTGAAATAGAATGACTGAACTAGACCACTGATCACTTTACACAATATATTACCGCTTTGCACAGAATAGAAATCACTGCAAATATATATATAAAATCCAGGGGAAAATCTATAACAAGATTTCAATAAAGCTAGTGCTTCTGTAAAGGTCTGGCCAGCGAGTGATAAAGTGTCTATTCTTCATGGTCTATTTATCTAAAATGGAATGTAAGTTGAGTGGGACATGAGGAACTTGACAGTTTATTTCATCCCAGGAACTTTTGGGGATCTGACCGCCAAATCAAGGGGAGAAGCCGCCCCCTGGTCTTCGTATCTCCGCTCGCTGCTGCCCGTTTCGGCTTTCCCCGTTCGCTCGGTTCTTCGGTTGACACCGAGACGCGAAAATAGCGGCAAGAAACTGCGTCTCATATCAGGGACCACTACTGTCTTTGATAGCGCCGATAGTCTCCCCTGAAATCCCTCAGTCTGTCTCTTTGATCGTGGTCGCATTATCTGTTTGATTCTGGCAACGCCCCCCACTGGCCAAGTTAATGAAAATAACTGCCTATGATTGTTCAAGAGATGTTAGTGGGCGTGATTTAATCTCTCCTTAAATCAATGCGATGACCAGAATAAACGATAGGTAAACTCTCCGCATATCAATCAGCAAACGTGTTTGCCCTCTGTGTGGAACAGTTGCATAGCTAATGAATCCACGTGAAAGAAGTCCCGTTTTTACAAGAAGTTACAACAAAGTTCAGGGTCAGCCGAGTTCGTTCATCACAGATTTATATTATTGAATGATATCCATGTATTAGTTTATCAGAAAGTGCAAGTAGACACCTGTCTTGTCTCGCTATTGCTAAATCATACTGAGCCATGTTGTCATTCATCCTACATGCAGACACTGAGACACGCTCATATCATATACAATAAAAATAGGTGGGCTTGAGGACAGAAATTAGCCCCTATTTTTCCTTGTTACAGGTTTTATTCGTGTCCTAAAACCTGAGATCGTGGGTCGTCAATCCAGCTGCCTGGAACTCCGCAGGAGCATAGAGGTTGTCCTGACTCTACATCTTTGGTCCCCCTCAGTCTTGGGTGGGCTAAAGGAACGATACTCAGCCGATGTTGTGTGAACCAACCAAAGAAGAACAGACCTTAGAGAGATGAGTACACATTAGTACCATTTCTGTCAGCATTGTGAGCATAGAAACTGTCAGTGATGAGAAAGTGAAGTAGCATAGCAAGAGACAAAAATAACAGCATAGCTGATAAGTGTTATATCCTTAATTAACAGCACAGCTGATACATGTACTATAATTGAATAACAGCACAGCGGATATAGCATTTTTTTTCCTATAATTGGCATTAAAACTTGTTGATAATATTTATCTAGGCATATCTATATATAAATATGAAATATTTGTAAATCAATGTAAACTTACAAATTCATTACATTCCATTTTTCAACATTCACCCTTCAGCACAAGAGTAGATAGTGTATATACTAAATAAATAATAAGGAAATTGTATTTGAACGACTTGTCAATTTTATCATTGTTAAGCAAAATCTGTTTCCTTGTTTTTTTAATATCACAGTTGGTTACACAGCGGAGGTGGCACTTTATGTCGGTCTCCTCTCTACTATTGTTTCGAGATCAGATCATTCACAGCCGTAACTAATTTGTGATACCAGTAGTCCTCTCAGACACTGGAACTTCACCATTTTCTGCAGAAATTCTATTTCTGTAATTGTCAGTACTATACTGATCCAAGAGCCAAATAAAACCTCTCGCCACACTGGGGGCTCGTTCCTGGGATATTTCTGTATATCTTGAGCCATACTTAGTCTATTCATCTATCTACTAACTCTATCTTGTGCCACCCATAGATAACATAAAAAACAGATTTTTGAAAAAAAATGCTATAATAGGATTTTTAAAAAAAAAATTTCTTAGGAGGAGTACCATTTAGTACTCAGTAAATAGTTGATGCTCACAAAGTTGCACGGAAATTTTTGTTCATTTAAATTAATTAAGTTTAATTACAATAACTTGGTTATAGTAAATATACATACCCTATCTAAGTAACGCCATGGCTGATCTAGTGAAGTTCAGAACTGCGATCATGCAGATGGGTAAGGAATTAAATATGACAGGTGATGCTCTCACTCAGTATGTCACAACAGAAGTGGACAAACATATGGATAGGGAAGAAAGAAAGTTGCAATTAGAGACTGAAGCAAGGAAATTAGAGGCTGATAGAGAAGCAAAGAAATTAGAGGCTGAAGAAAGGCGGTTGCAAGCGGAAGCTGAGAGAGAAGCCAAAAGACTGGAAGCTGAGAGAGAAGACAAAAGACTGGAAGCTCAGAGAGAAGACAAAAGACTGGAAGCTGAGAGAGAAACCAAAAGATTAGAAATTGAAGCCAAGAAATGGGAGGCTGAAAATGAGGAAAGGAAATTACAAGCAGAGAGAGACCATCAGTTGAGATTAAAAGAGCTTGAAATTCAGGCAAATACTGGCAATAATGGTGGTAGCTCACCTCACTCTGAGAGTAGCTCCAGCCAGAGCACCTCAAGTGGGGCCATGAATTTTCATCTGGACCCATTTGTTGAGAAAGAAGACGCCATTGAGTCGTACCTGGATAGATACGAAAGACTAGCCACTACCTATGGCTTAGTGAAAAAAAATGGAGTCTTAAACTATCTCAGGGATTGAGAGGTGTGGCCTACGATGTGTATTTGAAGCTCTCAAGAGATGACCAGGAAGATTATGAAATCCTGAAGCAGGCACTGCTTGTGAGATATGAAAAGAACTCAGAATCATATAGAAAGAAATTCCGAACAGCTAAACTTCTTCCAGGAGAAAACTATCACCAATTCTCGGCTAGATTGGAAACCTATTTGGAAAAATGGAGTAGTTTAGGGAAGTGTCAGGATCTGAAAGAAATGGTAATGATGGAGCAAGTGAAAGAGTCCATGCCTCAAGAAATGAGGAAGTTTATCATGGAACAAGGAGCAGAGAGATTGGAAGATATTGTAACTGTTGCTAAGAAGTATCAAGCAGCTCAGGCAGAATTATTAGGAAATAAGAAGAAGCAGGGTGAAAACTTCAAATCATCACAAAACTATACCAAATATGAACAAAAGGACCATACCACAAGGAACAAACAAAGGTTTGACCAAAAGGACAAAAACCCTCTAAGATCGGATAAGACACCTTACCGGAAGGAAGGAAAGTGGTGTAAAACTTGTCTAATGAGTAACCACAATACTGCAGACTGCAGAAGGAACAACCCTCCTTATTACGCTGCGTGTCTCACAACAGGGAAAAAGGTAAGGAAGGAACTGGCAGGTAGTCAGAATGACCTCCATCATCCCCCTGTCTGTGAGGAAGTGACATGTAATGGCACTAAAATTCAGTGCTTATATGATTCAGGTTTGGAATTCGACTCAGTCGTGAGTGCAACCCTAGTGCACCCTGACCAACTTACCACAGAAACAGTGGACATACAAGGGGCAATGCAGGGAACCGGCACCATGACACTTCCCATAGCAAGGATCAACGTGAGAACTCGCTATGTAGAAGGAGTGATAAGAGCAGCAGTAAGTGATGATCCTATATACCCGCTGGTAATAGGATGTAAATATGTCTTTTTGGGTGACCCAATAAAACCTGTTGTCATGGCAGCAAACCATACCAGGTCGAGCACCAAAAAGGGGGGGGAGATCCAATAACCATTCATCGTACAAAGATGAAAAAGGCTCAAACAGCAGACAGCACATTGAAGCCTTGTTTTGGCAAATTGCCAAAGGCCCATAACCCTCCAGAGAAAGGAGACTACTATATGGAAAATGGCCTACTCTACAGACAAGCTGGAAAAGGACCTAAAGGGCATGGACAGCTGGTAGTGCCAAAATTCTATAGGGAGGAAATTATGGAGCAAGAGCATGCTACATCAGGCAGTGGCCACAGAGGAAAAGGGGCCACTGGTCAAAATATAGCATTGCGATATTACTGGCCAGGAATAATTGAAGACATAAGTCGGTATATGAAATCCTGTTCAGAATGTAACCAGGTAACCTCATTCAGAAGCGTAGACCAGTTACAGGACCTAGGGAAGCATTGTTGCGGACGTAGGCCCACAAAGAAGATACACAAGAGAAAACAACAGGTAGAAGCAGTGATAACGAGAAAACGAAATCACAACAAATCTACTGTTACACCAGTAACCATGGCAACTCTCCGTATTGTACAGAGAGGGGACGAGAGACATCCCACCCCGACTAGATATTTGTCGGAACACCATGGCCTGGATCATTTGGAAAATTTGGTTAGTCAGCAACCAGTATTAAAAAAAGCTGCAGAAACAAACCCGAACCAAAGGAGGTAGGAACCAGGGCTGTACCAAACAGTTGAGGGAGACAGGCCCCACTTCGGTATACTGCCCCTTACAATAGAAATAGGTGTGGGTCCGGCAACGTTGTAGTATTGCCGTCCCCATACACAGTCCACTGGAAGCATTGCTGCGGACATGGACTGAACAATAGCAAGCACAAACACTCAAGGATGAGATTGACTATCTCTTAAAAGAGAATTATTTCAAAGTCTGAATCTCCCTATAGCTCAAGTGTGGTGCTATTAAGGAAGCCTAGTGGTGAACACAGGTTATGTATTTACTACAAGAAGCTAAATGCGATCACAGAATCTCAGGTGGACCCATTACCTGACACCAACCAGCTGTTCTCTACACTGAGTAAGGCTAGGTATTTATCGAAGGTAGATCTAAGCAAGGGATACTACCAAATACCAGTGAAACCAGAAGTTAGGAAAATGCTGGCATTTAGTACATCAGACGGACACTACGAGTTTAATGTACTACCCTTTGGGCTGAAAAATGCTCCCAGTATCTTTTCAAGAATGATGAGGAAATTATTGGAACCTCTACAAAATCCCATATCACTAACTTTATGGATGACATTCTTGTTGCTACAAACACATTTGAAGAGCATATAGTAGCGCTCTCCATGTTGTTTGACAGACTGAGAGCCACTGGATTGACTGCACGTCCAACCAAGTGCTATATCGGTTGTAAGGAGTTGGAATTCTTAGGTCACACTATTTCTACAGGTCATATGTCTCCTGACCCAAAGAATATAGAGAAGCTAAAGAAGGCACCCCGACCTCAAACGAAGAAAGATGTGAGATCATTCGTGTCATTATGTGGGTTCTATCAGAAGTACATACCCCACTTTAACTCTCTGTGTGCACCATTAACTAACTTAACGAAGAAAGGACAGCCTGACAAAATCCAATGGAATGCTGATTGTGAAAAAGCTTACACAGAGCTAAAAGCAAACTCACCAGCAAACCTATCCTTACGCTACCCGATATCACACAGGAATTTGTATTAAGGACGGACGCTAGCAGTATAGGGATTGGTGCAACTCTCTTGCAGAAATCAAAAGCCCAGCCGGAGGTACTTTTACCAGTCGCCTACGCCAGTAGGAAGCTGAATGCAGCTGAGTTGAACTACTCGACCATAGAGAAAGAATGTTTAGCTCTAATTTGGTCCATCAACAAATTTTCACCTTATCTGTATGGGACACACTTCATTGTCCAAAGCGATCACCAACCTTTAACATTCTTGGCTGCATCTAAAAAGCTAAATTCGAGATTGTTAAGGTGGAGTCTGCTTCTGGCGCCTTATTCCTTTACCGTGAATTACATTCCGGGAAGAGACAATGTAGGAGCTGATTTTTTAAGTCGACACCCTAGTACTCTGGAAGGACAGACGCAAAAGGATTAACCACAGCAGGGGTTTACACGTCAGCTATGACAAGTCACAGCTAGGAAAGGAGGGGGCTATGTCGTGAAACGAGTGTAACCCACTACTTTGTTAATCACTATGTCGAGATACAGATTTGCTTCAACCAATCAACGAGCAACGTTCACCAGTCTCTGAGACAGAATAAATTAACGGCCATCTTGTTCACGCAAGATGGCGGATGAAAACTGAATAAAATTAGGCTGTACAGCGCTTGAGACTAAACCGGAGGAAACCAATCATTTTGCTCCGCCAGGAACCAACCAAACGCTTTCCTTAAGCATTGTGTGTCATTTATACTACCTATCAGGTTACTGATTGTATCTTGGGGAAATTAAGTATAATGATTGTATTTCCTATTATGATTGAATAGACAAAGACTAATAGGACTCATACCTCAATCTATTGTCTCCTATAACTCAATCTATTGTCTCACATGACTTCAGTCTATTATCTCCGATAAGACCAACTGCCATATAACCAAAAATAGTCCTTGTTAGGACTCAACCTATTGTCTCCTATACTTCAATCTGTTATCTCAGACCAACTGCAATATAACCAAAACAGTCCTTGTTAGGACTCAATCTATTGTCTCCTATAACTTCAGTCTATTATCTCAGATAAAACCAACTGAAATGTAACCAAAACAGTCCTTGTTAGGACTCAATCTCTTGTCTCATCTAACTCCAATCTATTGTCTCCTATAACTCCCACCTGATATATCACCAAACAGTCCTCGTCTCACATACTCCTATCATAAGAACATAACGTTATTGTTAGGATATATTATAGCACTTGTCAGAGAGGGCCTGGTATATTATAGGGGGGAAGGACATTGTTGTATCACACCTAGGTGTACATATTATTGGACGTATTCATGTATTGAACTTATATTATGGGATGTATTCATGTATTGAATGTATTCATGCATTGAATTTATATTATTGAATGATATCCATGTATTAGTTTATCAGAAAGTGCAAGTAGACACCTGTCTTGTCTCGCTATTGCTAAATCATACTGAGCCATGTTGTCATTCATCCTACATGCAGACACTGAGACACACTCATATCATATACAATAAAAATAGGTGGGCTTGAGGACAGAAATTAGCCCCTATTTTTCCTTGTTACAGGTTTTATTCGTGTCCTAAAACCTGAGATCGTGGGTCGTCAATCCAGCTGCCTGGAACTCCGCAGGAGCATAGAGGTTGTCCTGACTCTACATCTTTGGTCTCCCTCAGTCTTGGGTGGGCTAAAGGAACGATACTCAGCCGATGTTGTGCGAACCAACCAAAGAAGAACAGACCTTAGAGAGATGAGTACACATTAGTACCATTTCTGTCAGCATTGTGAGCATAGAAACTGTCAGTGATGAGAAAGTGAAGTAGCATAGCAAGAGACAAAAATAACAGCATAGCTGATAAGTGTTATATCCTTAATTAACAGCACAGCTGATACATGTACTATAATTGAATAACAGCACAGCGGATATAATTTTTGTTCCTATAATTGGAAAACTTGTTGTAATATTTATTTACATATCTATATAAATATAAATATTTGTAAATCATATGTAAACTTACAAATTCATTACATTCCATTTTTCAACATTCACCCTTCAGCACAAGAGTAGATAGTGTATATACTAAATAAATAATAAGGAAATTGTATTTGAACGACTTGTCAATTTTATCATTGTTAAGCAAAATCTGTTTCCTTGTTTTTTTAATATCACAGTTGGTTACACAGCGGAGGTGGCACTTTATGTCGGTCTCCTCTCTACTATTGTTTCGAGATCAGATCATTCACAGCCGTAACTAATTTGTGATACCAGTAGTCCTCTCAGACACTGGGACTTCACCATTTTCTGCAGAAATTCTATTTCTGTAATTGTCAGTACTATACTGATCCAAGAGCCAAATAAAACCTCTCGCCACATCAACTTTCAGTACATTTTTCAGTGACAGTGATGTCGAGTTTTGGGTTCTCAAGTATTCCATTATTGGTTTTCTGTGCAGTTCAAATTTTTTTGCAATAATTATGTTCTTTCTTCTGTCTCTTCAGAGATCGCATGGAACTACACAGCGCCATCTTTAGCTAGCTTAGCGAGTGTGTAATTTCCGTAAAGTTTATTTGCAACAAATCATATATAAATTACGTATGATTTGTTTCCCATGCTTGTCGTGACATTGCGAAAACCTTATGCGAAACCTCATATCAATCGCTTTCTACGACATGCCTGAGGGTTCCGTAGTCCTATTGTTTCTTTGTCTAATTATAGGCCCATGGGAACTACACAGGGCTTTGATAATGTTTCATTCATTCATTCATTCATTCATTCATTCGGGACCTCAAGATGCAGCAGTAGTGAATGCAGCCAGCGACTCATAGCTTGACTGCCTGCGTCAGGACCAGCGAACCAGAGCTGGTCAAGACCGTGCTCCACCTCCACGTGGTGGTCCTGGAAACAGTCTGCAGCAGTGCAGGCTGGCTGAGCGAGCATGGATCGAAATGGGAAGGCAAACCCGGTCCTTAAAAAATGCCGTGCAGAAGTCGGATGTGTCGACCGAAAGGTGCAGATATCACAGCTTAGGCGCAAACAGACACAACGCAACCACCGTCCTTTTCAGGACTGTAGTGGTTTTTGATGTTATTGTATGATTGTTATGTTACCTAGTGTACTGTATGAGGTCAGCTGTGAAGGCTCCTGAGATAAAAGTTTATGTAAATTACAGGAGGCCTTTCTGCTACCACTTACGACCTCAAACAGACGTATTAGACTATTATGAATGTTAGCTACGTTAAAAAGTCTAGGGTACTGAAATGTAATGTGTAGTTAATGTAATATACAGACACACACATGTAATCAATAAGTCTAATAATAATAATAATAAACTCTACAATACACTGAACTAACTCTGGCTGTTTTAGTTTAAGTTTTAACAATTTTTTAAATTTATTAGTTCTGAACCAAGTTTTATTTTGGTCAGAACATATGAAATGATATGGATTTATCAATGAATTGCATATATATATATATGGCATAATCAAATGTAATTTGTGTACATAGGTATATTATAAGAATAGTTAATATTACTAATATCTATAATGTCTTTGGGAGAACTAGCACTGGATGTTTCGTTGGAGTGGCGTCATCACTGTTGGAGTGGCGTCATCACTCCCAATCTGTGACTATAAAGATCATTGTCCATTGACTTATGGAATGAAGTAAATGTTATATTTCTCAATAGTTAATTCTTTATTTGATGGTGGAATAGTTGTGAATCTCCAGCAGGCCAGGTTTTCACTTATCTCGCCTGTGACGATCTGGAATAGGATTCTTGTGGCCCACTCATCTCCGTAGCTGGAGTAAAAAAGTTAGGCTGCACAGGCACCAATGTTAGGCGGCACAGACATCCGCTTGTGTACTCTTACAAAAGCATTTGGCACAACTTTAGTGCCAAAACAGAAACTTCTGAAACAAAATTTTGTGCCATGTGTCAGTACTCTATCTACTGCGCCACTCTTATACACAACACCACACAACAACATTACACAGACTGGGTCAGATCTCTCTGACCAACGTAGCACATCTTACCCAGTTGTTTTCAAATAGTACCAGTACCCCAAGACTGCATTGCATCTGAGATATATTCAATAGTTTCCTCTTTCATTCAATAAGATGGGTGATATGTTCCCACTGATCTCAATAATAGATCCGCCTTCCATAGTCTTCGTTAGGTTTCCATATATTATTTGTTTGTCTCTAGGCCCTGGACTGCGGCTGGGGACCTAGATCAAGCACTTACTTGTCGTAATCATTTTTTATGATATGGCAGTATCAATCAGTCAAAATATTAAAATAAACAAGAGAAATGCTTTTATCCTTACCACAATTCAGAAGTGAGAACACAGTACTTAATACTAGCAAAACTCAGCTGAGCTGCTGGCTAGAGTATGGCGTCCCACTGAATTTTATGTATTATTTCCTGGAAAACACCACTAGCAGTTAAGAACTGTGTTACAGGACAGACTTCTATCGAATGGCACAAATGTGCGTCTCTATCTCGCTAATATAAAATTGCGTTGGCCAATCAGATCGGAAGACCAAGCTTTTCAATTTAAATTTTGAAAATAAAGTCAAAAGTACATCTCAATTTTTCAAATGTACGTCGGTCACATTTTGGCTTTTCCCCAATTTCACTTGTTTATTTGGACTACTACATGTAAAAACGGCAGAAACCTGCCTCCTAAGTTATTTTTAGCCTCTATCTACCGAGTTTGCCCCGCTAGTTCATTGCAGTTTGATTTTGCATTTTTCTGTCTCAAGGACGCAAAAATGTGACTTTAGTGAAATACGCACAAAAAAACCTGTTCGCTAGTCTGATTGGAACAATACGGTCTTTCGTCAATATCTTCCTTGTTATCTGTCCGTCTGTATAATTAAAAGTATATTATTTGTCAGCTTAAGATGGGCTATGAAACTAGCTAGGTTTTATTTTCATAACTTTATTATTAAAGAAAAACCTACTTTTCTCAAGGTTTTTGAAATTTGTTTTTGAACGTTCTCCACGGCATTTGCCGCTGTATTCAAACAAAACAACTAAGTACGGTAAAACGTCTAAGATACGACTGTTTCTAACAAGAGCTAAGGTCTTTTTCTGTCCATTTCCTTACATTGTGTCAACTAGTGGCGTGGTTTTTTTTTTTCTTAAACTACAAATTGCGTCTTTTTGCCTTTTTAGATTCAAACACGTGTTCAGACCGTCATAAAGATTTTTATCTCCGTTTCCCTCCCGTCTAAAAGGGTAACGTTTCGTCTGCATGTCTAACTAGTTAGTTTCAATGGCGGTAGGAAACGCTGGCATAGGCGAGCATGTATCCTAGTATCTTACGCATAATTTTATCCCTACATGTTATCTTACCCGTTATCTTTATAATTGGAGATATTTTAACCTTGTATCACGGTAAATTCATCACAAGGACGAACGAGGAAGAAGAAGAAGAAGATTCATTCATTCATTCATCACCCTTCTTGTCCCCAAGGAGCATAGGCCTTCAGCAAGTTTATACTTATGCCAGGTTTTCTTGGTAACGTTTACTGAATTAAAAATGAAGGCCTAGCGAATTTTTGAAAGTCGTTAAGACCAAACGTGAAGGCAGTCTTAGAACGTAGAATATAATGGTTGAAGTTTTGAATTCGTCGGGGCCAGTTTGGCACGATCTGTAAAATTCTTATCTTTTTGGTTTCAGCGAAATTTTTGAAAGTCGTTGAGACCAAACATGAAGGCAGTCTTAGAATGTAGAATATAATGGTTGAAGTTTTGAATTCTTCGGGGCCAGTTTGGCGCTATCTGTAAAACTCTTATGTTTGTGGTATCAGCTGGAACGGATTTAGATTTGTGATAACCGGCTCACAGCTTCTGACCCATTTCAACACCTACACCCATTGTTCAATCTTAAGAATGCAGTTTCCTCTCAGGATCCATTTTCACAAATAACTCCAGTTGAACCCCCCGGAGGGTTAAAGAAAAAGGATAAAAAGCATTAACTTTATTCGGAAATTATTTTTTTAATAAAATTTATAAAGGTTGGGAAATGTAGAAAAGTTTGGGGAGGGGACACTTTTCTTGCGTCACCAAAGAATATTTTAATCGCAAGCTTTGATGAAAAGCAGAAACCTTTCTGACGTTGCGTCTGTTTTTTGAAGATCGTGTATTATAAACGATTTTTTTTTTTCTATGTGGCTCAGAAAGCTTCCCCGTGGTCTTTTGTCAACGAATAAGAAAGGGACACGTGAAATTCTGTTTATCGCTACTGTGTATACCCTGGCGGGGTTTAAAGGCCTATCAGCCTTTCAAAAACTGACGCCAGCGGTGTGGAGTTCAATTCAAGAAGCTTTGTAATTATGTTAGCAAAGTTGGTGAATCAACTTCCATTCATTGTATGTGTGTTCATCAGAAACAACTTATCGCATTCATTATAAACAAGTTTTCCCCCCAATAATGTCCCCCGCGCTATATTTGTTTAGATTTTGCTTTGCTTTTTCGAAACCCCCAATCCTGTTTTTTTTTAAATTTTTTGTGTGTTAAATATGAAATTCGTTGGCTTGGTGTTTTTTCCCTCAGTATTTCATGCGTAGTAAAGATTGAAGGATACGCAGCGAGGTGTT
The DNA here is from genome assembly GCA_024509875.1 of Oreohelix idahoensis. NCBI lineage: Eukaryota > Metazoa > Mollusca > Gastropoda > Stylommatophora > Oreohelicidae > Oreohelix > Oreohelix idahoensis. The sequence continues at coordinate 151,708 of JAMPIV010018758.1, forward strand.
ATTTGGTGGTGTTCATGCGTGTGATGATTCGTTTGTGATGATTCGTTTGAGGATGGTGCTGGAGGCTGTTGGGTAGGTGAACTGGTCATGGAAACTTGTGGTTGCTGTTGAGATATGCGGTGCTGTTGGATGGTACAAGCGATGGTGGCTGTTCCTGCTACATTTACTTCTTCTGCGTTCAGTTTGTTTGTCATGTTAAATCTGCAAGTCATGTTGCCAGGTGTCATGAGTTGGTCTGTTTTCACAACACGTCCTTCTGTATACTCTGACGAAACCGCGCGCCATACTTTATGATAACTGCTTGATACACTGACCAATCGGAAGGTACCGTTCTGCAGTGTTTACTAAAGCATTGAACAGGCAAAATGGCTAGGACTAATCCGTGCAACCGAGTGAAGGATGCCATTTAATTACATAAGTAGGAAAGAAGTACCACCGGGAAGAGGTCTCTAATTCTACAACGGGAATGTTGCTATGCACGTCTGTGCAGAGACTTTCACGATCAGTAGTATAGGACGGGAGAAATCTTTGGTTGAATGCATCGAGGCCTCAGGTTAGTCCATAATTTGACTGTTTAAAAAACGCATAGAAATAAATGCATTTAGGAAGGTAACAGATTAGTAGCTAGGAAGGTGTAGAATAATACAGAGCGTATTTAAAGCTTTAGATGAAGAAAATCGCTCCAGGAGTAACGTAGATAAATAAAATCATAGTTTTCCTGATTTGCACAACTAGGCAGATTTTACAAAAAAAAATTCGGATGCAAATATTAGCGAGCAGGGAAACCCCTCGGACGCCCGACCTCACACTATAAATAACGTGTATGCTAACGAAATGGGGCCAGTCATTCAAAAAAAAAATCACGGTGAGCGGTAACACAAGTGTTAATGCGTAGTGCCTTTGCCTTATGTATCTGAGAGCAGACCATTACAACCATTAACAGCTCGACTGTGTGTGCCTGAGGGTAAGAAAGAATGTATATATATATATATATATATATATATATATATATATATATATATATATATATATATATATATATATATATATATATAAAATTTTATTTTATGGATTAATTACAGTGTGCGTTAGAAAGTGTGTAGAACGTGTTTGAACTACTGCGTAATTTTCTGGAGGCAAAAGCCAAGCTTATGAAAATATTCAAATCGATTGAGAATGGTAGCAAGGTTGTGTCTATAGTTTTAGAAAAATATTTAAAGAACTATTTCTTGATGGAATGGATCACATACCAGGAACATGAGGGAGGATAAAAGGTATTGTTTTACTGCATTGATTAAGATATCACTTGGTATTTTTCCACAAAACCTAATAACTCTATGGAGGCGAATCATGCACAAATAGCTCTAACTAAGGATTTGAAGGAAAATTGTATTCACAGTGAACTAAATGGTATTAATGCTGACTTGATGTGACCTGTTCATCTACCTGCACTCTGTTGTCTGAAAACTATCTCATCTCCTACTTCTGTGATAGGGAGATAGAGATAGGCAATACAGTGGTGAAATTAAATATATTTTCAGGTTACATCCTGCAATTACCTGCCACCTTTAGGAGCCAGACTCCACTATAGGATTCAGAGGTGCGAGTGCCATTTAATGATATAGGGCCGGTCACCCAGATCTAAAAGCCTGGACGAGACAATCTTCTTGCCAGACCCAAGGTGGAACAGATTACCAAATCAAGACCTCAAGCTAAGTAGCCACCCAAGGCTACTGTATAGTTTATTACAGCATCACCACAAACTAGATAGACTATGATGAATAAACAGTGCATTTTCGCTAGGCAAACGTCCTAGTCAGTGGTTACTTAATTCCAATAACTGTGAAGAAGATAAAATAAATCATAAAGTACAGACAGTCTACACCTACAGTGATTTCAGCCTAGAAAGGAGAACGTTCATACAAAGATAAAAGACTGTAAATAATTTTAACGATTTGCAAGTGTTTTTATTTATTTAATTTTGTAATCAACTTTTGAATTCAGTGAAAGATTTTCACAAGAAAAGAAAACGTGAAAAATAAATTGTAAATATTTACCAGCAGACTTACTTAAATTCTTTAAGTTAAGTTACAGTTTCTGTTGGTAGATAATTAAGTTATTACCCCTAGCAGAGTTATTAATAATAATAATAATAATACAATTAACAGGAGGATCTGGAGAGGGAACACGTAGGGACTTAGAGTAATACATTACCATCTTCTCTAGGAACTTATACAGTTTGATCCTACCTTTGATGTCTATACACCTTTACTCTTTTCAGAAAAGGGGGTATTTCTTATAAGACCAGACTCTTATCTGGCACTATCCTGGTATCACCTGATACAATTTTGTGTCCAGGATACTGAAGAATTTCAGTAACATCTAACCCTCTCGTGACACCAGGATGAAGTCCACAGTCTTACGGAAGCTCCATAGCCTTTGCCTCAGCTCTGTACTCTGTGGCCAGGTCCATTTTTTCAGTCTGTCTCATATGTTCTCGTATCATATCTTTCTCTTAGCCAAGCGTTTAAGACAAGCTATCGGATGACGGATAGGACAGTAGAAAGCTATCACAGCATCCGATTGACAGAGTGGTTACGCGCTGGTCTCTCGCGGCAAAGGTGCCGGGTTCGAATCACCGTACCAACACGCTCCAGTCTACCCAGCTGTAAATGGGCACCTGACCAGAGTCAGGGAAGGAAAAAGCAGCGAGGAAGGGAACTGGTCATCTCACCTCTCGATGCTGGACCTAGTATGATGAAGTCTCTATCACTTCCACGGCAGTATCTGCTATGGGACTACCTTTTAGAAAGCTATCAAGAATCTTGACCGAAATGTACTGACCAGTGGTGGGGAGCCCGGAAGCTACGAAGATCTGCTTCACTAACACTTAGCTCGCTAAAGATCTACGTTAATAAAATCATGTCCGTTTTCAGGTTTCAAAGTATTTGGGATTTGGGTTAAGTACAGCTTATATATATATTTCACTTTTGTCTCTGTATGTCCATGTACAGAGCGGTGGACAATTTAGACTAAATGATATTTTACCGAATGTTAACTTCATTTTAAAAAAAAAGATCACTTTCCTATCTTATGCCGTTCATCATCATCATCATCATCATCATCATTCCTTTCCGTTCCCCGTGGAACATAGGGCTGAAACAGTTGCTCTCAATCGATTTCTATCCAGGGCTGTCTTTTTCAGCTGTGCCAAAGTCATTCCAATTTCCTTAGCCTTCTCTTCCACAGTTCTTATCCAAGTTCTCCTTGGCCTCCCCACTCTTCTTTTCCCCTGCGGGTTCCAGTCAAGGGCACCTCTGGCTGTGCTTGACTGTTCTCTTCTGAGTGTATGTCGTATCCATCCCCACCTACTTACCTTAATTTCCATTTGTATTGGCTGTTGCCCGCATCTTTTCCTTAGCATGCCGTTCATGGATAAAATGAATTTTAGTAACCTAGTTCATGGGTTTTCCGTCGGAACGCGGGACAAGTATTTTAATTCCGGGAGCTTTACACTTCTAAGAGCCGACTGGAAAGCTTACTTCCTAGTTTAACATTGTTGTCTTCTTTCTCTCCCCCCCCTTACGTCAAATAGAAATCTATCAAACCATAGCCTGAGATGTAATGGTAGCCTGAGATGTAATGGTAGCCTGAGATGTAATGGTAGCCTGAGATGTAATGGTAGCCTGAGATGTAATGGTAGGTGGAAATAGATCGATTGCCAACCCCTGTACTAAAATAATACTTTCTTTCTTCGTCTTTCTCGTCATATTAATATACATATCTTGCAAGCAAGCCCCGCTCACTTTGAAAGTTCTCGACTAAGTTCTTCACGTTAAAAAAAAAAAGAAAAAAAGAATCTAAACACACTATCGTATTAAACAAGCCCAGCAATGGTCTCCGGAAAACATGAAACGATAAGTCAGAATGCTCTGCAGGAATATGACACACATACATCTTCATGTGATTTAAGTTAAGCAAATTGGATACAACAGCGCATATGCAACTGTTCCCGACTCGCACATTTTCTTCTCAGCTCCGCCTGTGTGTTTCTAGTTTTATCTTAGCTCCACCAAAGAACCTTGAGAGCTCTGGAACTCGTTAGACCTTACTGCCCTTAAGGGTATGTTCAAACCTTTGCTCACATTTGCAGCGGATTCTAACCACAATCTGATGTTATGTTTGCTTATTGGATTGGACTGAAAATATTATTGTTGGTTTTTTTAGGTTATGATTCTTTCTTTGTTTCTTTCTTTCTATCTGTCTGTCTGACTTTCGTTCGTTCCTTCTGTTTGTCTTTCTGTCTGTCTTTCTTACTTTCGTTCATTAGTTCTGTCAATATCTTTCTGTCTGTCTGTCTGTCTGTCTTTCTTGCTTTTCTTTCTTTTTTGTTTTCTTTCTTTCTTTCCTTCTTACGAGCGCCTACCATTTGTCCATTTCCTTTGAGTATTTACTTCTTATAGCCCTCGGGTGTTCCATCTTTATTTATTTCTGTCTTCAACCTTCATATTCTGTGCTATATATCCAATGTATTTCCTCATCTTCTTGATTCCCCCTAATGCCTGTGCCTGATTGCCTTCTCCACGTGATTTCATGTATCCCTCTTTTTCTTTTACTCTGGAGGTTTCAGAACAGTGGCTACCTTGTAACGCTATCATCTGGTTTTTCTTATTGTACGCCAGCGAACGGCACTCTTGCCTTCTGTTATGTCATTTTGATGTCACTAAATGTTCCTCCAAGTAATTTTGTATAGCATCACTATAAGGGTGTTCATATCTGGTGCTGGTAATGTGTATAACATCTCTGTAAGGGTGTTCATGTCTGGTGCTGGAGGTTATTTGTATAACATCTCTGTAAGGGTGTTCATATCTGGTGCTGGAGTTATTTTGTATAACATCGCTGTAAGGGTGTTCATATCTGGTGCTGGAATTATTTTGTATAACATCTTTGTAAGGGTGTTCTTATCTGGTGCTGGTAATTTCTATAACAGCTCTGTAAAAGTGTTCATATCTGGTGCTGGAGGTAAATTGTATAACATCTCTGTAAGGGTGTTCATATCTGGTGCTGGAATTATTTTGTATAACATCTCTGTAAGGGTGTTTATATCTGGTGCTGGAATTATTTTGTTTAACATCTCTGTAAGGGTGTTCATATCTGGTGCTGGAGTTATTTTGTATAACATCGCTGTAAGGGTGTTCATATCTGGTGCTGGAATTATTTTGTATAACATCTTTGTAAGGGTATTCTTATCTGGTGCTGGTAATTTCTATAACAGCTCTGTAAAAGTGTTCATATCTGGTGCTGGAGGTAAATTGTATAACATCTCTGTAAGGGTGTTCATATCTGGTGCTGGAATTATTTTGTATAACATCTCTGTAAGGGTGTTTATATCTGGTGCTGGAATTATTTTGTTTAACATCTCTGTAAGGGTGTTCATATCTGGTGCTGGAATTATTTTGTATAACATCTCTGTAAGGGTGTTCATATCTGGTGCTGGTAATTTGTATCATATCTCTGTAAGGGTGTTCATATCTGGTGCTGGAATTATTTTGTATACCATCTCTGTAAGGGTGTTCAATTGTTCATATCTGGTGCTGGAGCCAGTTTACCACTCTGATAATTTAGGTGCTATCTGGAAATTTCTCTACGTTATTTTGATAAATAGGAAGGTTAGAGGGACTAAAGTAATTGCCTGAAAACATACTTTTATGTTTGTCTAATATTTATTTACTGTTTACAGGACTCGGGTTTCCCTTCCTTATGTGTTGGACTAAAGTAATGCGTGGTGAAGGGTGGATGAAGATAAACAAAATTGAATAAAAAGTGGTTCGTCTTACTAGGACAAAAGACAGTGAAAATAGCCAATGTTGTGGCCACAAGGTCTTCGTCAGGGAAATGAAAGAAAACGAGAGCTAAGCAGAAAACATGAGAAAATATATAAAACATTGGCACTACCCATAAGATCTGCAATGACCTTGCGTGGCATATTTAATCGATCAGAGATCGCGCCATGAAAACGTTATTAAACCAAGGTGTCATTTTTAAAAAAAATTATCCTGTCTACTTTGAAGTTCTTTTCTTAAAAATTCTGTTGTGTTTATTTAAGAGATGACCATTGCTTGTGACCAGTTATGTTTCTGGGGCGAGGGTTTCTGGGGAGACAAAGAAATAATAAGACTGCTGCTTCATGAGGCATGTCGTAAGAGAAAGATGAGGTTGTGCATGGGGCTGGGAACCTCATCATGTTAAACAAGTACCTACAGAAACCAGCGCTGAAAGAACATATCTTCTTCTTCTTTGTTCGTCCTAAAAAGGACGTTGGTTACTGTCGTGGAACGACTTCTGACCGATTCTTTTCTTCTGTCTATTATTTTATATCTCTACTAAAATCTCTATCGTGAGATTGAAAAACTTTATTCCCTTCAGTTGACTTTTTCATTCTTATAATGAAAGAGTCTCTCTCTCTCTTTAACAGTATTTTACTAGCTCAGGATTCTCACTGTCCAAAGTAATAAATTATTCCCCCACCAGCGAAAGTCGAAGGTGGAACACGGTACAACGATTCGAACAGGAAGTCGACCGTCTTTGTTGTTCACGAACTGGACGCATGTAAAACAGCCGGAAACGATGGACGCTAGTGCGAGTTGAAATGAAGGTAACTTTATACCCCTGGGACCAGAACAGAATTTGCACACAACCCACCCCTGCCCGGAACAGATCCTGGAATATTGGAGGGAATTTTCTGCATTCTTCTTGTAACCATCATTCGGAGCAGACAGACTCTGGGCCCAAGTGGGCATTTCATGTTGCGAAATAGTTGTAGTGAATTCGTTGAGCGAAGTAAGTAGATCTAATACTGCTGATTTTATAACATGAATAATCATATGTTTATCAACAGCTTGCTATTGCAGTAACTTTTTGTTAAAGTTTAAATGCATTTCATTTTCAGTGACAATAACTGTTATTTGCATCTTTACAGATCACTCAGACTAATGTATGAGTTTGCAAAGTTCCTAAACCTAATTAACTCCTGATCTTTATCTCACAGCCTGGCAGAAATAAGACAGGGTTAAAACAATTGATGTACATTATTGTTGTTACTTTGGAATTTGCATATTGATCCAAGAAAAATAGAAGTGTATTAGTGGTTCTTCTATTTTCTATTTCTTATAAGACTTCTGTGTTCTCTGCCAAGACTACAAACTTGATAACAGTGTCTCAATCACTTCTTCTCACTTTGTCACATAAGGGACATTAATGTGTTTTTCATTATGGAAGGTTCTTTACATGTATTTAATGCAATCCTATGCATATACCAGGTTGTATGATTGAAGAACTATTTTATGTATGATTGAAGAACTATTTTATTATCAGTATATGAATGTTATTTGCTACAGGAACCAGGACTTTAAGAATGCTTGCAATTATTTAGCTATTTAATGAATTTACCACTTTGACTGACAAAATGTAAGTCTGTAGTTCTCAAGCCTTGAGACCATGACTACCTTCCAAATGATTTACTACTCGAGTAAGCAAGAATGTAAATCATTGGTTCTCAGACCTTGGCAGCAATGACACCCCACCAAGTTAAAGCAGCAAAGGAAACTATTACCCGGTGGTTCTCAAACCATTGTTGACAGTGACCCCGGAATTAAAATACTGCTCTATGGGCACTAGGTGAACCAGTGGTTCTTAACCATTTGATGACCCCAGCCCCTACCTCACAGTTTGTGAAACTCATTGCACACATGGGGAAAACCACTGCTGTAAATAAGCAGACAGCCAGATAGAGACTGAGAACTCAAGATACGCTATAATGTCAGTTAAGACGTGGTAGTTCATACCTTGTTACGGAATGATAGTTAACCTTGTGTTAATGTAATTTCTGATGGACGCTTACCGGCCATCAGACTTAGGAGATGACTGCTCTTGAAACCACTAATGGGATTTCAATTGTTTCCAGTCCACCCAGGTTGCGGTTACGAGGTACTAACCCAGGTTGCGGTTACAAAGCAAAAACTCAGGTTGCGGTTACCCAGTACTAAACCAGGTTGTGGTTACCAGATACCTAAAACAGGTCCAGGGTACAAACCAGGGTACAAGTCCATGGTACCAAAGATTACCCTTACCCACCATACCCTATCAAATAGGTTACCATACCAAACCACATCCTGTCACCCAGTAACCATACCACACATCCCATAAGCAGAAGAGGTATTCAGCAGAGGTGACTTACCCCATCCTTATCTGTGATGTGCACTGAGTCCAGGGAGGCAAACTCTGACACCCTCTGAACCCATTAACTGTTATGAGACCAACCTGCTGGGGCAGACCAAACCAAGAGAGTCCGAACCAAAATCATCTCCGCAGCTACTACAGGCCTTCGGAGAGTTGAGTATAATACCTACCAGCAACACTACCATAGAAAAGATCTCTGGTCCAAGTGATGACCACACTAGTTGATTTTTTTTTATAAACAGTAGAGCTAAACTATTTTTCATATTTATATGTATAATAACAAATGTAAGATTCTATACCCTTTTATCCAACTTTACATAACAGAGTCTGTTGTTATTTTTCTTGTTAACTTTATTTGGGTTGTATTTTCTTTTAAATATAAATCTACACCATGGGGGCTCAGCCATAATACAATTAACTTTTATTGGGTCGGGATATTTTAATTGTGGCTGGACACCAAATCTCTTTCTCACCCTTGTGTGCTTTACACAGTCCTTTTGTAGGATTCCTGAGGAAGAATTTATCGTCCAGAAAATATCCTGTTTAGGTACCAGAATTCTCTTTTAAGTGAATTTCTAGTACACCATTTCCCGAGGAGAGGCAGTTTCTTCAAACTCGGAAGCTATCAATAAGACATTATTATCTTTATTCTTCCATTCCATTCAAGCTGTCCTATCTCCTCAAAAAACCCTCGCGACAACTGGGACGCTCGTGTCCGGGATTAACTCTTATTTCATATTTAGACACTTGTCTGAGATATGAAAACTCTTTATCTTTCCTAGATCACTACTGCTGTAGGTACTTGTCACTTATTGGTGTCCAGGTCTAGGATTAGATTAAAGAGGGGACATATAAATTACCCTAGACTAAAATACATATAAATTTTTTTGCAAGAAACACAGATTTTAAGTTGTGTTATGAGAACTCTTCTTGGTGGTACTGCTGGAAATTAGTTACCTATTGTTAACTAAATTTTAATTTGATATAAGGCTGGTTTGATATAATACAGTAGAACTCCATTTATCCGAACCCCAATTATCCGAACATCCAATTATCTGAACACTTTTTCCAGAAAAAAAAATCAGACGCTACCAGTCACGTTAGACTACATTTCTGAATCTTTTGATGCGGCAAGCTTCAAATGTGTGCGAACAATTTGTAGAGGATGGTATGGGCTAATGGTCGGTCGCTTACGTACAGGATGTCAGTTAGATCATAAAGTCAGTTAATATCTGGTTTACCAATCCATTGTACGTGTGTGTTCTAGGCAGAACACTGGCTAAACAGACAGTTCAACTAGGAAAAGGTGAAACTGTGTCTTCACTTGCGAGGATTTTCAATGTTGGGAAAGCTACCGTCTCTGACATCAAAAGTAACAAGGATAAAATTATGAGTTTTGCATCGAAATTGGATAGTGAAAATGGGTCGAAGAAACGTACGTAAAACCATGAGAAATGCGAAAGATTTGAAATTGGAAGAGGCTTTGTATATATGGCTTGTGCAAAGAAGAAGCAAAGGGGAACATTTCTCTTGCTCTCTATTGTGTGAAAAGGCACTTTAGTTCAACAATCAACTTGACGGTCCTCCTGACTTTAAGGCTAGCCAGGGATGGTTAAGAAACTTTAAATCTCGTCATGGCATACGAGAATTGGAGATTCAAGGGGAATCTTTATCTAGCGATGCAACTGCCGCTGAAAATTTTAAAGAAACATTCTTGGCTTTTTTGGAAGAAGAAGTTTACTCACTCGATGATGTGTATAATGCCGATGAGACTGGCTTATACTGGAAATCATTGCCTCAAAAATCACTTGCATCTCAGCGCAAAGCAGCTGCCCCTGGGTTTAAAAAGTGCAAAGAGAGAGTAACAATTTTGGTAGCCGCGAATGCCAGTGGAAGTCATCGTTTACAGGTGCTAATGATCGGCAAAGCCAAAAAACCACGTTGTTTAAAGAATGTGACATGTCTCCCATTGTGCTGCAAAGCACAGAAGAGTGCTTGGATGAATAGTGAAATATTTCTTGATTGGTATACAAATCAGTTCATCCCAAATGTGAAGAGGTTGAGAGAACAAGAAAAGAAAACCGGAAAAGTAATTCTTCTACTGGACAATGCACCATCTCATCCAGAGACGGATACATTGAATGCAGTTGATGCAAATTTTAAAGTAATTTTTCTGCCTCCCAATGTAACAGCACTGATTCAACCAATGGATCAGGGTGTTATAGCAAAGCTTAAAAAGATGTACAAGAAGGAAGTCCTGCGTCGTTTATTGTTGGCTGAAGATGAAGAAAGTGTGGTGGCGTTTTCCAAAAAGCTTAATCTCAAAGACTGCTGCTAAATGTTAGCTGATGCTTGGACCACCCTGTCACAAGATAATCTCAACAAGGCCTGGAATAGATAGCTTGGGACAAAAAGGAGGAAATGAAACTACTGCAGTGGACACAAATGATGATTGTATAAATGAAGTTGTGGAACTGTTTCAAGCAATGCCCGGATTTTCGGACTGTGACAAAGATGATACACACATGTGGCTAGAAGATGATAATGATTCTGGTTTTCAGTTTTTGAATGACGAAGAAATTTTGTCTTTTGTGCAAGAAGAAAACCAAATACATGTAGTGACCGATGATGAAGACTCCTCAGAAATACATGATGTACTTGTAGATTATGAAGAAAACCCAAAACGTCGACCAAGTCCTGAAGAGGCCTTTATAGCACTAGAAACAGCAATGGCTTGGTACGAGCAAGAAGATGACAGCTGTCCTACACAGCTTCTGCTGTTGAAGAGAATGCGGGACTTAGCAGTCAAAAGGAGACTTTCCAGTTTGGTGCAAAAGAGGATTCCTCATTATTTTAAATAGTGGGCTACATTTGTGCATGTACATATATACGTAAGTTGCGCCTGGTTTTGAATCGTTTGTAATGTTATTTTGAAAACATTTCTCTTTATTAAAAAAAATAATTAATACAAGTAGTACATGCACTGCAGTATAATGAAAGATTTTGGTGATACAGTGATCTACTACAGTGTGGGTATTATTATTACAGTACAAGTAAATATGTTTTATAGTGTATTTTACTTGTGATGGTTAATTACACTGGCTAACAAAAAAAATTTTTTTTTTCTTTCTCTAACATTTCTATGTTTTTCTGGTCAATTTTAATGCGCTGTTTTTAAATCTGCAAACCGTTTTTCTCTATCAGGTCGGGATCTCTAGAAATACGCAATTGAAGTTTTTTTAACAACGCATACAGTATTACAACATCATTCATACAAGAAGTATTACAGTTATGTATGCTTGAATTTCTTTGCAGTCGACTTTCGTCGGTGAATGGCATGTGGTACATCGCGATGAAGCATCCAACAATAATCGGCAAGCATGGTCACACTCCACCGTCCTTGATATCGTGACTCCATTACAGCGATATCTTGATGGAATCGTTCTCCGTGTTCATCGCCGACTTCGCCAAGGTTGTCAGGGAAGAAGTCAAGATGCGAATCGAGCAAATGGATTTTGAGGGACATGTTACAGCCCATAATTCTGTATGCATCTATGCACTGCTTAACAATATGCACATAGTCGACAGATTTGTGATTTCCCAGAAAGTTATCGACGATCGATTTGAATGCCATCCATGCGCGAAGTTCACTATCATGTAACAAGTTCTCGAATTTTTTGTCTGCAATAACTTTCCTAATCTGAGGTCCTACAAAGATACCTTTCTTTATCTTTGCATCGCTAACTTGCGGAAACTTTTCTCGAAGATAAGTGAAAGCTTTGCTCGTTTTATCTAACGCTTTTACGAAATTCTTCATGAGCCCCAACTTTACATGTAACGGTGGTAAAATGATGCTGTCTTTGTTAACTAATGGCTCGTGTATTACATTTTTATGCCCGAGCTGCATACGATCCCTGATAGGCCACACCTTTCTTACATAATGTTCCTGTCTGTTGCGGCTGTCCCATTCACATAAGAAGCAACAAAATTTAGTATGCCCGTGAGAATTGCAATGACCTTTAGGTCTCCACAAATCCTCCATTGGTAGTCATTGTACTTTATTTTTGCCAAAAGTATAGCCATATTGTCATAAGTTTCTTTCATATGAACAGAGTAGGCAACTGGAATTGATGAAAATAAATTTCCGTTATGCAATAACACGGCTTTTAGACTAGTCTTGGAAGAGTCGATGAAAAGTTGCCATTCGTTGACTATGTGCTCATGACCGAGGTGCACCATTAGACCGTTTACATCTTTGCAATAACAAATGTCATCATCCATCTCAAAGTATTGAACAAGTTCTCTGTGTCTATGACGAAATTTAGATATCGGAGTATTGGGCGCTAAAAGATTCCATTTTTTGAGTCGCGAACCGAGTAATTCCGCTTGTCCTTTGGTAAGAGCGAGATCACGTATTAGATCTGAAAGTTCTGAATGGTTAATTAAGTGAACACCATCATTCACCGGTATATAATCCGAGTCAGAATTAGTTTCTAAAGCAGGTAAACTATCACTTTCTGATGGTTCATTCACGTCCAAAGGATATTGTTCTGATGGAACTGGGATCGGACACGTGATTGGATCATGAGGCACTGGTTTCGAAACCGATTCAATATTTGGATAAACCAGACTTTCTAGTTTTAAAAGTGAAACCATGGATATTTGTCAAGCAGAAGTAACAATCAGTAGCGTGATTTGTCGGTTCAAGCCATTTTACTGGCACTCCAAAAGGCATCGACTTATGCTTCGGCGATTTTCGTAACCAACCTGCCAATGTATTTGCATAAGTCGAACAAACTGCATTTGGCTTCCAAGATTTATTTGCGTCATCAACTTTCGAATCGAAATAAAGTTCATATGCTGTCTTTAGTAATGGTGTAAAGTTTTTCTGGTGAACACGATCGGTAAAATATCCGCACACGTAACAGAACAGATCAGCCGAATTTCTACAACTTCTAGAAGCCATATTTCGCTCAGAATTATTTCAAAATACAGTAACTATTTGAAAAATAGCGTACCATATGTCATGCATCTTTTAGCAGTATAAAAAGTAGAATTATTTTGCATTTTATTAATTTTTAATAAGTTATATAGTAAAAATGAAACGGAGCAAATAACGGTTTCCCACAAATATATTTATTCACAAATATCTTAAGAACCCGATGTGATCGAGATAAACGGATTTCAAATTTGAAATCAGCGCAAGAAACTGACCTAAGAACACTTATTCTTATATAAGAAAGAAAAATGTTGTTTGTCAGTGTTATTTTTAGAAATATGTGTACATGTACTCGATACATTATGTAATCCAATTATCCGAACATTTGATTATCCGAACGATGCTGGGTCCCATGGGGTTCGGATAAATGGAGTTCTACTGTAATACTTTAGTATATATGGTATTTTTGTAATATTGTTTGTTTAGAGTCATACTCGCTCAACGAACCACTACGGATATAATGGAAGAATCTGTAGAGTTGAATGAGTGGAGAACATTCTGGACAGAGTTAGCCATTGAGTGTGAACTCTCCGGAGAAGAACTGGATACTTATGTTTCACAAAGAATGGAAAAATACAGGATGAGAGAAGCGAAAAGGAAGGAAGGGAGAGCAAAATGCAAGGAAGAGAAGGTGGACCATGAGAGACAAAGACAAGAAAAATCCCTCCAGTGTAAGGAAGAAATGGAAACACAGGTTCAACCTACAAAAATGGAATCCAGGGATAAACTTGAATCTAGGAATACTCATCAGGCCACTCCTTTGCCAGTTGCATCACCATCTTCAGTGGTAAATATAACTGCACCACACGAAGCCAAGTCTATGTCTCAGAATTCAGGCTCAGACAGAGCAGAGGTATGGATATCTAAACGGAGACAACTAGACTATCCTGAAAACAAGATTAAGCACAGCTGTGCTAATAATCTGAAGAGACCTTCCTCATCCTCCGCAAAGACTCACAACAGGCATATCAACAACAACCGCACCAAAAACGTGGTAAATAGGATCGCTCAACCAAATAGGATCACTCAACGGAAAAGGATTACGCAACCCTATGGGAAGGGAAGGGATGTTCTTGAACATCACCTGTCGGCCAACTTACATCAGTTAGACTGTATGCGCCGAGACCCAATCCCACAGACTTCATACAAAGCTAAGGTCCATACCATGGATGGGAACTTGACGAAGGCCCGGAGTGGATACAGGGATTCTCAAAATGTGGAGACTGCCACAGTAAATGGAGAAGAAATCACCTGTTTTTATTATCAAGGTCTTGGGTGTGATGCCCTTGTTTCAGCCTCTGTTATCGACCTTGATCAAGTCACCGAAGAGGATGTTGAGGTAACAGCACCCATGATAATCAACAGAAGGATGATTTTGCCTTTAGCTTATGTAGAAGTTAGGTCGAACTTTGTAAACGGCAAAGTAAAGGCTGCAATATTAGATGAACGAATTTACCCGATACCTCAAGGAGGGAAATATATCATCTTAGGAGACTCAGCACGATCCAGAGATGGCGTGACTGAACAGGCTATGGAGACTCCAATGCCTAACTCATCTTCCAACATTTTCACTGAAAAGTTGGAAGAGTGCAACGGGATTGACCACCCCAGTGCACTTAATTCTGAATCAGTTTTGATAGTCTCACCCACTATCTGCGTGCAGAAAGTGAAGCCGGGCCAGAGTTTCTTGGTACCTGGTGGGATGAAACATGTTTCAGAAATACCTTCCTTTAACATGGGAGAAGCAGCTGTAGAGGAACAGGACCCTCAAGCACTAAGACTTCACTCAGTTCCGATAACCTCACCCACTCTCTGGGATCAGAAAGTGAAGCCGGTCCAAATTTCCTAGTACCTGGTGGGATGGAACATGTTTCAGGAATATCTTCCTTTAACACGGGAGAAACGGCTAAAGAGGAAAATGAGCCTCAAGCACTTAGTCTTCAGTCAATTCCGATAACCTCACCCACTCTCTGGGATCAGAAAGTGAAGAAGGTCCAAATTTCCTTGGTACCTGGTGGGCAGGAACAAATGATAGACTTATCTTTCTCTGTCACTGGAGAAACAGCGATAGAGGAACATACACGCTCTCATACCTGGGGAGATAGGTATGTGTCCTTAGACAGGTCAAGCAATATGACTAAAATAAGGTTGTGTATGAGGCTGGCAACCTCATCACGCAAAACTATTTGCTATAGATCCAATTGTAAGCAGAGTGTAGGCTTTAGGGCAAGCTCTTTGCCAGGAGGCAAGCTTCAATGGAGGATCCAGAAGGGAGAAAAGAAGAGAGGTATATTTTTGCGAGCAGGCTTGCTCAACCCGCCTCAACTACTTCTTGAAGAGGAAACGGATAGCCATGTGTGGATTACAGGCATACCATTCGACAGAGGAAAAAGAGGAAATATTTGGATTGAAAAATGGAGGACACGATACATGAATGTAGTGTCTGACATAAGAGAAGAGTCGGCTCGAACTTAGTTGGCCGTTGGCCGAACTTTCAAAAGGGGGCTTATGTCGTGGAACGACTTCTGACCGATTCTTTTCTTCTGTCTATTATTTTATATCTCTACTAAAATCTCTATCGTGAGATTGAAAAACTTTATTCCCTTCAGTTGACTTTTTCATTCTTATAATGAAAGAGTCTCTCTCTCTCTTTAACAGTATTTTACTAGCTCAGGATTCTCACTGTCCAAAGTAATAAATTATTCCCCCACCAGCGAAAGTCGAAGGTGGAACACGGTACAACGATTCGAACAGGAAGTCGACCGTCTTTGTTGTTCACGAACTGGACGCATGTAAAACAGCCGGAAACGATGGACGCTAGTGCGAGTTGAAATGAAGGTAACTTTATACCCCTGGGACCAGAACAGAATTTGCACACAACCCACCCCTGCCCGGAACAGATCCTGGAATATTGGAGGGAATTTTCTGCATTCTTCTTGTAACCATCATTCGGAGCAGACAGACTCTGGGCCCAAGTGGGCATTTCATGTTGCGAAATAGTTGTAGTGAATTCGTTGAGCGAAGTAAGTAGATCTAATACTGCTGATTTTATAACATGAATAATCATATGTTTATCAACAGCTTGCTATTGCAGTAACTTTTTGTTAAAGTTTAAATGCATTTCATTTTCAGTGACAATAACTGTTATTTGCATCTTTACAGATCACTCAAACTAATGTATGAGTTTGCAAAGTTCCTAAACCTAATTAACTCCTGATCTTTATCTCACAGCCTGGCAGAAATAAGACAGGGTTAAAACAATTGATGTACATTATTGTTGTTACTTTGGAATTTGCATATTGATCCAAGAAAAATAGAAGTGTATTAGTGGTTCTTCTATTTTCTATTTCTTATAAGACTTCTGTGTTCTCTGCCAAGACTACAAACTTGATAACAGTGTCTCAATCACTTCTTCTCACTTTGTCACATAAGGGACATTAATGTGTTTTTCATTATGGAAGGTTCTTTACATGTATTTAATGCAATCCTATGCATATACCAGGTTGTATGATTGAAGAACTATTTTATGTGTGATTGAAGAACTATTTTATTATCAGTATATGAATGTTATTTGCTACAGGAACCAGGACTTTAAGAATGCTTGCAATTATTTAGCTATTTAATGAATTTACCACTTTGACTGACAAAATGTAAGTCAGTAGTTCTCAAGCCTTGAGACCATGACTACCTTCCAAATGATTTACTACTCGAGTAAGCAAGAATGTAAATCATTGGTTCTCAGACCTTGGCAGCAATGACACCCCACCAAGTTAAAGCAGCAAAGGAAACTATTACCCGGTGGTTCTCAAACCATTGTTGACAGTGACCCCGGAATTAAAATACTGCTCTATGGGCACTAGGTGAACCAGTGGTTCTCAACCATTTGATGACCCCAGCCCCTACCTCACAGTTTGTGAAACTCATTGCACACATGGGGAAAACCACTGCTGTAAATAAGCAGACAGCCAGATAGAGACTGAGAACTCAAGATACGCTATAATGTCAGTTAAGACGTGGTAGTTCATACCTTGTTACGGAATGATAGTTAACCTTGTGTTAATGTAATTTCTGATGGACGCTTACCGGCCATCAGACTTAGGAGATGACTGCTCTTGAAACCACTAATGGGATTTCAATTGTTTCCAGTCCACCCAGGTTGCGGTTACGAGGTACTAACCCAGGTTGCGGTTACAAAGCAAAAACTCAGGTTGCGGTTACCCAGTACTAAACCAGGTTGTGGTTACCAGATACCTAAAACAGGTCCAGGGTACAAGTCCATGGTACCAAAGATTACCCTTACCCACCATACCCTATCAAATAGGTTACCATACCAAACCACATCCTGTCACCCAGTAACCATACCACTTATCCCATAAGCAGAAGAGGTATTCAGCAGAGGTGACTTACCCCATCCTTATCTGTGATGTGCACTGAGTCCAGGGAGGCAAACTCTGACACCCTCTGAACCCATTAACTGTTATGAGACCAACCTGCTGGGGCAGACCAAACCAAGAGAGTCCGAACCAAAATCATCTCTGCAGCTACTACAGGCCTTTGGAGAGTTGAGTATAATACCTACCAGCAACACTACCATAGAAAAGATCTCTGGTCCAAGTGATGACCACACTAGTTGATTTTTTTTTTATAAACAGTAGAGCTAAACTATTTTTCATATTTATATGTATAATAACAAATGTAAGATTCTATACCCTTTTATCCAACTTTACATAACAGAGTCTGTTGTTATTTTTCTTGTTAACTTTATTTGGGTTGTATTTTGTTTTAAATATAAATCTACACCATGGGGGCTCAGCCATAATACAATTAACTTTTATTGGGTCGGGATATTTTAATTGTGGCTGGACACCAAATCTCTTTCTCACCCTTGTGTGCTTTACACAGTCCTTTTGTAGGATTCCTGAGGAAGAATTTATCGTCCAGAAAATATCCTGTTTAGGTACCAGAATTCTCTTTTAAGTGAATTTCTAGTACACTATTTCCCGAGGAGAGGCAGTTTCTTCAAACTCGGAAGCTATCAATAAGACATTATTATCTTTATTCTTCCATTCCATTCAAGCTGTCCTATCTCCTCAAAAAACCCTCGCGACAGTTACGTTGTGTCGCCGTTTACAGCGGTGCTGCGATATTTGCGCCTTTCAGCCTGACATATCCGACTTCCGCGTGGCATTTTTTGAGACCGGGTTTGCCTTCCCTCTTCGATCCCTACTCTCTCGGCCAGACTGCAGTGATGCTGCCTGTTTCCAGGACCACCACTTGGAGGTGGAGTAGGGTCTTGGCCAGCTCTGGTTCGCTGACCCTGACTCAAGCAGTCAAGCTATGGGTCGCTGACTGCATTTATCTCTTTTGATGCGTCTTCGGTCCCGCAAGAACATATCAACGCTTCGGCTTGCTGCCAGAAGGCCAGATGTAGTGATGGTTCCATACCCTATTAGGTGCGAAGAAGGAAAAGATGATGATGATGATTGCTTATGCTGTCTTGATATTAGAAAAAGGTAAAGATAATCCCATAGCAGACACTGCATTAGGGGAGTGAAGCGTTAGAGACTTCACTATACTGGGTCCATCATGGAGAGCTGGGGTGACCAGTTCCTTTCCTTGCTACCTTTTCTTTCCCTAACTCAAGAGGAGAGTCAGGTACCCATTTACAGCTGGGGTAGACTGGAGCGTGACGGTACCGTGATTCGAACCTCCTCCCACACCTTTGCCGCGATGAGACCAGCGCTTTAACCACTCTATCAATCGGGTGCTCATCTTGATATTTATAAGTTATTATTATCTTCTGTCACTGTTATATACGTCACTTCCTGACATTTTTTTTATGTTTTAGTTTTTATTAAGACTACCATTAGCATATCGCAGGTGATGTATATTATAGCCGCTGACTGATATCCCTGGCATATCCTCCGTGAATCTCCGGCGTATCCTATGTGAAACTACATGTTTTCATTATACAGAGATAAAAGATCAGATGATATTACACATCCTGTCTAACGACACCACCCCCTTTTTTTTTTCTTTCTTTCTTTTCGCTGGAATCCTCCCATATCGTTGTCAATTCTTATAGCTGCTGTTTGTGACAATGCAAGTTATTTATTATCTTCTGGTTCCCGGTTGTGCTGTATTTACGCATTCTTACAGTACGAGGATTTCCTCACGTTTCGCCTTGTCCCAGTCAAAACAGCACAAGAATATATTTTTATTATTTGTATTTTTCTGTGTTTTGTTTATTTATGTTCATTTATTATATACGGCATTGTTTGTGCCTTTGCTTTCAGATTAAACACAAAAGTTGTGATTAGTAGAAACTAGTTACACCGCTGATCGATAATAACGCGCACTTCTTCCCGTTTCTAAGTGGCGTATGTTTTAGAAATGTTCAAACCCTGTAATTTTCAGAACATTTCTGGAATTTTCTCCATTTTATATTAAGCTGAGTTCTTGCTGGTAAGTTTGAATTAAGTGTCTCCATTTTCTATATTTACCCAGAGAAACATCATTGTGGATAACAAACTTTGTGCGCCATTGATTTACGTCTAAAGGAAAATGGAAATAAATTAAATCACCATAGGAGAATTCGTGACGTCAGCAGAACGTTATGAGCAGAACATAATTATTTCCAGCCATGTTTTGTCGGGTAACTTGCTCATATTGATCAATTGTTATTTTAAATACGCATTCGTCTGTCACAGTTTTAGATATCTCTCTCCTGCCTCACAGACACCATTGACCCGCTTTTGATATCTTTGTTAGCTGCCCTTTAATGCTGCCGACATCGTACTGATGGTCTTTTTAACACTTGTACGGCTTGCTCATGATAGCAGTCTGTACCTAAAACCTTTGAGCCGCATATTCGGATCTGCTCACCATTACTGCACGGGCCTTTGTAGCCGCCCTGTGTTCTCTCGTTGTTTTCCATCAAACTCTACGCTAGCAATTGATGGTGTATGTAGGATAACAGTCGGCACAATGGGAATCCGCTAGTAATGTACCGAATAATCATGTGATGTAGTTTAGTTTCTCGCCTAATGTTCTTAGCGCCGGCCATGTTTTTGCCATCAGAGTCGGCACGCCAGTGTTGTCGCATTGTGTTTCTGTTTTGCCAACATTTCCGTGCCTGGAAGGTCAGAAGTCAGAGTCTGCTCAAATACGGAACCTGAGGTTCCAGGCCACGTGTTTGCCATTTTGCATTTCGCGCCCGTTCAACCCGGGCGTCGCTTTATTGAATGTCAAAACCCGGAATATTTTAAATCTTTGCCATCGATACACGAATTGT
Organism: Oreohelix idahoensis; assembly: GCA_024509875.1. Classification (NCBI taxonomy): domain Eukaryota; kingdom Metazoa; phylum Mollusca; class Gastropoda; order Stylommatophora; family Oreohelicidae; genus Oreohelix; species Oreohelix idahoensis. The sequence continues at coordinate 172,239 of JAMPIV010018758.1, forward strand.
GATTCGTCTGCTTCAGCAGACATTTCCAGCCTGGAAGCGTTTTGTTGATGAATTGTAAGGTAGAAATATAGAAAGAGCGTTGCAGTGTTTTGAGTCATCACGTCACAAATGAAGGGTTTTGATTACAGTGAAAGCGATGTGCACAGCGTAATGACAAAATAAAAGTTGTTGATGGTATTCCTTTGTGATGGGAGGCCTATAGTCTACCCTACCCTGGCTGTTAGGTAACAGTGTTCCCATAGCAGACACTGATATAGCGGAGAGAGGTGCTAGAGACTTCACAATATTAAGCCTTAGCCTTATTAAGTGGGGTGACTTGTTCCTTTCCTCGCTGCCTTTTTTTCCCTTCAGAATAGAGTCAGGTTCCTATTTACAGCTGGGTCAGCTGGAGCGGGACTCTGCCAGGGTTTGAACCCGATAACTTTGCTTCGAAGAGCAAGCGCTCTAAACCATTCTGCCAGTTGTCACTCACCATGACTGTTAGGGTTAAGATTTCACTAGATATAGATATATTCACCGAATACAAAACTTGTTGTCGTACTAGGCGACTAATACGAGATTTTGCGTGGGTCTGGCAAACCTCATCAGGTAAAAACACTTTGTTACATAAACCACTGCTACAGGAGAATGTGAATGTTTGGTGCAGGCTTCCTGCAAAGGGACCGACTACTATGGCAGTTCCATGCTCCGTAACGAGCGCAAAGGAACATGATGATAATGAATATAAAAGTCTTGGTACAGTCAGAGACAAGATGGAATTGACGCAGTGCGAGAGGTCACACACTTGACCATCTTAGAGACGACACACATCAAGAATAACTGCCCTAATATAACGGATAGACCTTCGGAGCCGCGATGGTGTAATGGTTACTACATTACGCTGGCGATCAGGTGTTCAAGGTTCAAACCCGGGCTTGGGCATTTGAAGAAGTGTCATCGACCAGGATTTTGACTGAATAACCTGAACGGCTCCTGAGATAAACCCTCTGCGAAGCTCCTGACCGGGTTGGAAGGAAAGTCCACAGGCTCCCCAGCCTCGCAATGATATGTCATTGGGCCGAAGGGCTGAAAGCCCAAGTGCCGCTGGTTAAGAAAAAAACGGATAGACCTTATGCCTAGGTTGAACGAGACGTCTCTCGCCAAAACGACGCAAAGCTATTTATTTATATAAGAAAGAAAGAAATAGGAAGATGGAATTGAGGAGAGCACAAGATATCGAAATCTGCAGGAAGCATCATCTTATGTGTTACATTTCTATTTATTGGCGCATATAGGTGCAACGTGTCTTCCTTTTATGTAGTGATACAATGAAGAACTCACACATACAGCTTGGAGTGCCTTTATTATATCACCAGAAAAAGTAACTGCACCGTTTGTAGGTCGGCGTGCCCAAAATTATTTTCTTTGCATTAGTAGTTCGCTTTGATGTCTTCCTTGTATCTAGTGCTGCGCTTAGGCTGTCATCTTTGTATCTAGGGGTTAGCTTAGGTGTCTTCCTTGTATTAGTGGTTCTATTAGTTGTCGTTCTTGTATTAGTGGTTCGATTAGTTGTCGTCCTTGTATTAGTGGTTCGTTTAGTTGTCGTCCTTGTATTAGTGATTCTATTAGTTGTCTTCCTTGTATTAGTGGTTCTATTAGTTGTCGTCCTTGTATTAGTGGTTCGATTATGTGGTGGATTTTGATGTTATGAATTGTTGTTAGGTATTATTATTGTAATAAATGAGATTAGCTATGAAGGTCCCTGAATTTACCCAATAGTATTGTGAACTTTTCAGGGTACCTTTCCGCTACCACCCCTTTTATCTCATTCAAAATGTATTTATATTATTATATTAAATGACTTCGTGTAGTGTCTAGGGTTATGAAGGTAGAGTGTAATGTACAATAATCAACAAACATACAAACAAATAGTTTATTATTCACAACAGCACACAGTACTACCACAATAACATACAAACGACACTTTAAAAGGCTATCTTATTTAAGACTGTGGTTGAAATTTATGTAAATATAATTTTTACAATTTATTATCCTGATTCTAATTTATTTTGAACCAGGACTGACAATTAAAAGTGAAATCAAAAGAATCATTTACATCAGTCAAATAGCACAGTAGATCTTCTGTCCATACATAAAAATATTATTCTAATATACGTCTGTAGTTGTATTCTCCTACTTTAAGGTAATACTGGTAGTACCCCTAGGTTGTTGTTTAAAGTCACACCCTTTTAGTTATGTTTGTTTTCGTTTGTCTCTTGTAGGACTATTACATATTTGTCCCAGTTTTATTCACTGTCACTTTATATTCCTTTTTAAAGTTCTGTTAGTTGAGCTGTCAGGTGCCGAACATGAACTTAACTTGGCAGTAGAATACAGGTAGAACGTTTCCTCTGCTCGCTTGACAATCTGTTCCCTGTTTTATAGGCAATGGCCACTAGCATGGGCTCGCAGTATACAGACAGAGTCCTGAATCAATCAGTTTTCAAGCGTTTGGTACCACATTAACGTCAGTACCCAGGACCTCTGAAATGTGAAGGTTATGCATCCTTCTTAATACCTAGCATACACTAATAGTCCGCATTCTAGGACAGGTACATTACAAACAAACAAAAAGGGTCATAGCCTTATACCAACCTATGCCACCATTATCTTTTGATGTGACAATGTACACCAGTATTCCTCTCCCCTAATAGTTACAACGCCACTGCAATTCCAGCTGTAATCTTTTCCATATAATAGGATAGGTGTTATGCTCCTTTATGACAATCATACATATTCTTGTAGTTTTACACCTCTCTGACAGTCTATCACATGGTGGATCAATCTCTAGGCTTTGCCTCATGGTCGCTATAGACCCACTCATGTACAGACATATATTATTATTTCACATTCAATTTTTATATAAAATACATGTTAATAAATGTCAATCTTACCACAGTTTTCAATGAAATACACAGTGACGATGACTGACACAGTTTCGATCTGTTTTATTGTCCAGGCTGCCTAGAAATTGTATTTGAAAGCACAGCCTGATCTCATCAATCGCTGGTAGAATTTTTCAAGAAATGGCGTCCCCCCTAACGCTTGTTCTGACAATATCGACTCAGTTGGCCAACCAATCTTAATATTACAGTGTAAACAGTCTTTCAAAAAATATCATTCAAACCTTTCTACGTTACTAGGCTATTTATGTTTATTCCGAGGTCAGCCAATAATATTTCATCTCACTTCAAATTCCATCCAATCCCCTTCCTTGTACCATCTTAGCCTAGCGTTCACCTAATTGTTTTCCCCAAAAAATATGCGATCCAATCTAAGCAGATATGACTTGACCTGACAGTATCTCTGATCTCTATGTATTGTTTTATCAATATTTGATTAGTTAAGGGACTATTTAGATAACTAACAACATATTCTTGGTCAGCAAGTCTTCAGGTACACGAATATACGATTTTTAAGGGGCTATGTGGTTTGGTTCAAAATTCTATCTTTTTTTCTATGTTAGTGGTTTATTTTTAAACTACCTCTCGTTCACTCTTTTTCCATGTAATTTCAAGCGAAATACGAGAGCTTAGGTCATTCACAATAAGAGCTAAACATGTTTCCAGGACCGTAGTGTATACATTTCTAACTTTTTCATCGTATTGGGGAAACCCCTAAGGCAAAGCTTGCCCCTGTGCTGTGGTTGGCTTTTAGTTTGAAATCAATGCGAAACGAATTAGCATTTTCATCTATCCTTGCCCCTCCTCGTTCCACAATGCATTTTAGGCAAATATTTCTTAGAACTAGGAAAAGTGGTTCGTTTATGTCAAGGACGAATTTGAAAAATTGGGTACCGTTTTGTTCGGCTATTCGTTAGCAAATAATAATCTGAAGGCGTAGGCGACAACAACCGTTCTAGCCGAAATTGTTTTTAGTACTTTCTTATCTTTGCCTTTATGCCCTATACTGTTATATTCTAATTTATATATTGTATTTAGAAATTCACTACAGATTAGTTGTCGTCCTTGTATTAGTGGTTCGATTAATTGTCTTCCTTGTATTAGTGGTTCTATTAGTTGTCGTCCTTGTATTAGTGATTCTATTAGTTGTTGTCCTTGTATTAGTGGTTCGATTAGTTGTCTTCCTTGTATTAGTGGTTCTATTAGTTGTCGTCCTTGTATTAGTGGTTCGATTAGTTGTCTTCCTTGTATTAGTGGTTCTATTAGTTGTCGTCCTTGTATTAGTGGTTCGATTAGTTGTCTTCCTTGTATTAGTGGTTCTATTATTTGTCGCCCTTGTATTAGTGGTTCGCTTAGGTGTCTTCCTTGTATTAGTGGTTCGCTTTGGTGTCTTCCTTGTATTAGTGGTTCCATTAGTTGTCGTCCTTGTATTAGTGGTTCGATTAATTGTCTTCCTTGTATTAGTGGTTCGTTTAGTTGTCGTCCTTGTATTAGTGGTTCGTTTAGTTGTCTTCCTTGTATTAGTGGTTCGTTTAGTTGTCTTCCTTGTATTAGTGGTTCTGTTAGTTGTCTTCCTCGTATTAGTGGTTCGTTTAGTTGTCATCCTTGTATTAGTGGTTCGTTTAGTTGTCGTCCTTGTATTAGTGGTTCTATTAGTTGTCTTCCTTGTATTAGTGGTTCGTTTAGTTGTCGTCCTTGTATTAGTGGTTCTATTAGTTGTCTTCCTTGTATTAGTGGTTCGTTTAGTTGTCTTCCTTGTATTAGTGGTTCTATTAGTTGTCGTCCTTGTATTAGTCGTTCGCTTAGGTGTCTTCCTTGTATTAGTGGTTCGCTTTGGTGTCTTCCTTGTATTAGTGGTTCTATTAGTTGTCGTCGTTGTATTAGTGGTTCTATTAGTTGTCTTCCTTGTATTAGTGGTTCTATTAGTTGTCTTCCTTGTATTAGTGGTTCGTTTAGTTGTCGTCCTTGTATTAGTGGTTCTATTAGTTGTCTTCCTTGTATTAGTGGTTCGTTTAGTTGTCTTCCTTGTATTAGGGGTTCTATTAGTTGTCGTCCTTGTATTAGTCGTTCGCTTAGGTGTCTTCCTTGTATTAGTGGTTCTATTAGTTGTCGTCGTTGTATTAGTGGTTCGATTAATTGTCTTCCTTGTATTAGTGGTTCGTTTAGTTGTCGTCCTTGTATTAAAGGTTCGTTTAGTTGTCTTCCTTGTATTAGTGGTTCGTTTAGTTGTCGTCCTTGTATTAGTGGTTCTATTAGTTGTCTTCCTTGTATTAGTGGTTCTATTAGTTGTCTTCCTTGTATTAGTGGTTCTATTAGTTGTCTTCCTTGTATTAGTGGTTCGTTTAGTTGTCTTCCTTGTATTAGTGGTTCTATTAGTTGTCTTCCTTGTATTAGTGGTTCTATTAGTTGTCTTCCTTGTATTAGTGGTTCTATTAGTTGTCGTCCTTGTATTAATGGTTCTATTAGTTGTCGTCCCCGTAATAGTGGTTCGATTAGTTGTCGTCCTGGTATTAGTGGTTCTATTAGTTGTCGTCCTTGTATTGGTGGTTCGATTAGTTGTCTTCCTTGTATTAGTGGTTCTATTAGTTGTCGTCCTTGTATTAGTGGTTCTATTAGTTGTCTTCCTTGTATTAGTGGTTCTATTAGTTGTCTTCCTTGTATTAGTGGTTCTATTAGTTGTCGTCCTTGTATTAATGGTTCTATTAGTTGTCGTCCCCGTAATAGTGGTTCGATTAGTTGTCGTCCTGGTATTAGTGGTTCTATTAGTTGTCGTCCTTGTATTGGTGGTTCGATTAGTTGTCTTCCTTGTATTAGTGGTTCTATTAGTTGTCGTCCTTGTATTAGTGGTTCTATTAGTTGTCCTTGTATTAGTGGTTCGATTAGTTGTTTTCCTTGTATTAGTGGTTCTATTAGTTGTCGTCCTTGTATTAGTGGTTCGATTAGTTGTCGTCCTTGTATTAGTGGTTCTATTAGTTGTCTTCCTTGTATTAGTGGTTCTATTAGTTGTCTTCCTTGTATTAGTGGTTCTATTAGTTGTCGTCCTTGTATTAATGGTTCTATTAGTTGTCGTCCCCGTAATAGTGGTTCGATTAGTTGTCGTCCTGGTATTAGTGGTTCTATTAGTTGTCGTCCTTGTATTAGTGGTTCTATTAGTTGTCGTCCCCGTAATAGTGGTTCGATTAGTTGTCGTCCTGGTATTAGTGGTTCTATTAGTAGTCGTCCTTGTATTGGTGGTTCGATTAGTTGTCTTTCTTGTATTAGTGGTTCTATTAGTTGTCGTCCTTGTATTAGTGATTCTATTAGTTGTCCTTGTATTAGTTGTTCACTTAGGAGTCTTCCTTGTATTAGTGGTTCGCTTAGGTGTCTTCCTTATATGCAGTGGTGCGCTTAGGCTTTCATCTTTGTATCTAGTGGTTCGCTTAGTTGTCTTCCGTGTATTTAATGGTTCGCTTTGGTTTCTTCCGTGTATCTACTGGTGCTCTTAGGTGCCTTCCTTGTATTAGTAGTTTGCTTAGGTGTCTTCCTTGTATTAGTAGTTTGCTTAGGTGTCTTCCTTGTATTAGTAGTTTGCTTAGGTGTCTTCCTTATATCTACTGATGCTCTTAGGTGTCTTCCTTGTATTATTAGTTTGCTTAGGTGTCTTCCTTATATCTGCTGGTGCTCTTAGGTGTCTTCCTTATATCTACTGGTGCTCTTAGGTGTCTTCCTTATATTTACTGGTGCTCTTAGGTGTCTTCTTTATATCTACTGGTGCTCTTAGGTGTCTTCCTTATATCTACTGGTGCTCTTAGGTGTCTTGTTTGTATTATTAGTTTGCTTAGGTGTCTTCCTTATATCTACTGGTGCTCTTAGGTGTCTTCCTTATATCTACTGGTGCTCTTAGGTGTCTTCCTTATATCTAATGGTGCTCTTAGGATCTTCTTTATTTCAGCTGGTGCTCTTAGATGTCTTCCTTATATCTACTGGTGCTCTTAGGTGTCTTCTTTATATGTACTGGTGCTCTTAGGTTTCTTCCTTATATCTACTGGTGCTCTTAAGTGTCTTCCTTATATCTACTGGTGCTCTTAGGTGTCTTCCTTATATCTACTGGTGCTCTTAGGGGTCTTCTTTATATCTACTGGTGCTCTTAGGTGTCTTCCTTATATCTACTGGTGCTCTTAGGTGTCTTGTTTGTATTATTAGTTTGCTTAGGTGTCTTCCTTATATCTACTGGTGCTCTTAGGTGTCTTCCTTATATCTACTGGTGCTCTTAGGTGTCTTCCTTATATCTAATGGTGCTCTTAGGGTCTTCTTTATATCAACTGGTGCTCTTAGATGTCTTCCTTATATCTACTGGTGCTCTTAGGTGTCTTCTTTATATGTACTGGTGCTCTTAGGTGTCTTCCTTATATCTACTGGTGCTCTTAAGTGTCTTCCTTATATCTACTGGTGCTCTTAGGTGTCTTCCTTATATCTACTGGTGCTCTTAGGTGTCTTCCTTGTATCTACTGGTGCTCTTTGGTGTCTTCCTTGTATTATTAGTTTGCTTAGGTATTTTCCTTATATCTACTGGGGCTCTTAGGTGTCTTCCTTGTATCCAATGGTGCATTTAAGCATCTTCCTTGTATTTAGTCGTGCGCTATACTAATGTGTTACATTTCTGTGTATTGGTGCATATAGGTTTATAGATGTCTTCCTCATGGTATTTCATCTTTATGTGTAATATTGCACGTATGAGTTGGTCTTTTTTTGTTTTTGTTGGCACAAGAGGGGAAAAAAGGAGAAAAAGCGCTTACTTAATACTGGACTATAAATAAACTTACCCCTTTTATCTTAAAAAAAAAACCTCCTTCCTCAGCAGTTCATCTTTAACACTGGACAGCCTTCTCTGAGTATTTCACCTGGATATCATATACTCACGCTATCTGTCAGGTCCATCTAGGGGTCGCTCCTCCCCCCTGTCCCGTGTTCTTCCCCTCATTATCAACTTGCGGAAACTTACATAAACAAATGAGAGAGTTCCAGCGTCAAGCCTAGACAGGGATGCCCATGTTGTTTTGTGGTTTCATTTCCCTTGTTAATTTTAGTCCCGGGTTCCTGTTTATTTTATGCTGGTCGCCTGTTATAATAGTGCATCTCATGATCCGGGCTGTTATCAGCTAGCTAGCTCCGCGTCCTGGCCTCAGGCACAGTAGGTTGAAGAGTAAGGATAGGGAGTGTGGCTGGAGGGGATTCTTTCTTTCTTTCTTAATTCCCCCCCCCCCCCCCCCCTTCTTTCTGTCTTTATTTCTTTCTCCCTCCCTCCCTCGCTTTCTGTCTTTCTTTCTTTCTGTCGTATTTGTATTTTTATTGCTGTATGCCGACACGCAGTGGTAAATAGCTCATTCTGTGGCCAGATAGTTGGTGTGTACGGAGTCACACCGAGATGATTTAGTATAGCAAGAAATACCGTATTCTGTGCCATTTAAGACGCACTAGTAATTTAACGAGATTTTGTTGTTGTTGTTGTTGAAAAATCAAAATAATGTACAGCTATTTAAGAAAATCGTTTTTAATATTGCTGTTTCATTTTTTTCTTTGAACAAAAGCATATTATTGTACATATCACAACACTTTGAAGTATTTCTTAAAAATAAAAGCATCGTATATGTGATTGGTTTATCTTAACATACGATTGGCTGTCTAAAATATTTGAATCATAAGAAAGTTTAAATTGGCATCTATTTGTTGACGGCCTAGGCTCTCATTGGAGCTATAGGTATTGATTGAATGATTGATTGAAAGTTGAAACACATAAGATAACAAAATGCTTGTTTATGATAGCCATAAGCATCACTTTATAAGACACAGGGTGATATTATTTTTTTTTAATTGGGAAAAAAAAAGGGGGGGGGGGGGGGGGGGGGTTCGTCTTATAAAGCCGGAAGTACAGTAAGGAAGTTCCAACATTGTGTTGTTAGTCACTGGACTGCTAGATTGCTGGTACTCATCCCCCTAAAGTTCTTCTGGACTGCTAGATTGCTGGTACTCATCCCCCTAAAGTTCGTCTGGACTGCTAGATTGCTGGTACTCACCCCCCTAAAGTTCGTCTGGACTGCTAGATTGCTGGTACTCATCCCCCTAAAGTTCGTCTGGACTGCTAGATTGCTGGTACTCATCCCCCTAAAGTTCGTCTGTACTGCTAGATTGCTGATACTCACCCCCCTAAAGTTCGTCTGGACTGCTAGATTGCTGGTACTCATCCCCCTAAAGTTCGTCTGTACTGCTAGATTGCTGTTACTCACCCCCCTAAAGTTCGTCTGGACTGCTAGATTGCTGATACTCCCCCCCCCCCCCCCCCCTAAAGTTCGTCTGGACTGCTAGATTGCTGGTACTCATCCCCCTAAGTTCGTCTCAGTGCAGTATTAATATGTGTAGTTTTTGACTGGTGCTGTTGTTTTATGCCACATACTTGTTGCGTTGGTTATTTTGCCATTTAAAAAAATGACTGTAGTTCTTTTTGATATATATATATATATTAGGTTATTATTAAGAAAGTTTGCCAAATTCTCCACTACCGTTTTATAACATTCTATTTTCCATTTTATCCCTCTTTCTCCTTCTTCCTCTTCTCCCGTTTTAAAGTTCTTTAACATTGTCCACTAGTTAATTTCTAAGGTTTGCCAAAGGATATCACTGTTCATGCCATAGATGTGACTACCCAGCTGTTCTCTATTCAGGTTATCACTCCTTTATCTCTGCCAGTTTTATTTTAAAGCACAAACATCTCCTACTCCACCCCCCTTTTGTGTGTGTTAAAACCATCACTCCTAAAAGGGCCGCGCCAATGTCAAGTGTTTATGATTTGTATTGCAATCCAGCGATAACAAAACCTCCGTCATGAAGAGCTATCCAGCATCAGGTCTTGTTTTCGTCCACCCCTGTGACGCAGTATTGATAAAAAATACGACAGCTGGCAAGAAGAAACTTCACATTTGGTGGTTGGTGGTTGGAAGTAGTAGCACTTATTACGTAGAGACCTTTAGTCAATGACTCTTACAGAGCCGTTTCATGAAAATGGATTCCGATAAATTACCACCACGAGCCTACAACATTAGATCTGGTTTCAGGGCACAGGGAAGACCAAGAGACATATGGATAGACAACATTACAGATATTCCATAACAACACGGGCTCACAGCAGCCAAAGAAGCACATTTGACTCAAGAACGGAAACTTCAGGTCCCCAATCATCATCGTCTGGTAATATCTTCACATCGAAGGTCAGCTGCAAAGGATCTCCAAAGTCTTCTGCCTGTTCTCTTGATGGCGCACTCTGACAGCCTATATCTCTTGATATCTTCTTCCCTCTTATAGCCCTGTCTTCCCTTTGCTTAATTTGCCTTCAACTTTCCCTTCTATTAAGGTCTTCAGGACGGTCTTTTTTCATGGCCAAAATATTGATCTCCTTCAATACACTTGACTTAATAGTGGAAGAAAAAAGTAAAATTACAACTCTTATAGATTCATCGCAGACAAGGAGCAACACTGGGTATTGGATAGAATAGACATATTTCAGTGGTATGACAAGATCACCAATGTGGAACTGACGGCAAGATCCCGACATCTGCCGTTGGAACAAGATGAGAAGAAGGCGCTGGAGATGGTTAGGCACACCTTTAGGAAACCTGTTGATAACGTTACAAGGCAGTCCTTGTTCTGGAATCCCCAGGGTAAGAGAGGTAGACTGAAAAGACATGGAGAAGAGAAGGGGAGACTTAAATGAGAGGGATAAGGAAGTCATAGAAAGACCTGGAACGGATGACACGGGACAGGAGGAAATAGCATGAGTGTGTTTGGGGAGCTGAAGGGTACACATTGAGATGAAGACGATGATGATGCAACAACATGTTGAAGAACATGAAGAAGCGTTTCAAGAGTAAGATGGACTGCCAGAAGATGGTAGTGGCATATCAGATACAGCCCTAGGGGAGTGAAGTGTTGAGGAGTTCACAAGTACTAGGTCTAAGCTCTATGAGATGGAGTGACAAGTTTCCTTCCTGCCATGGGCAGTTACCACTTTTTAGAGGTGAACTGCCAGAATAAGTATGGTTTGACGAAAGGAAGAAACACGAGAAGAATTGCAGGACAACGTGACGGACTGAAGGATATCAGTGATGAAGAAGAACAAGGTCTAGCTAGCTAAGGAGAAGAACTGCTAGAACTCCAGGAACGATAATATGAAGAACTGAAGGATACCGATAATGTGGTGGAAGAAATACAAGAAGATATCACTAGTTGCGGTCAAGAACTGCAAGGAAATAAAAAACAACAATAAAATGGAGTAGCGGCAAAAAAGAAGAGGCAGCAACGTCAAGTTGAAGAAATGCAAAAATAACAGCATTGATAAGGCGAAAAACTACAGAAAAGAATAACCAGCAACAATAATGCACGTAACTTCTAGGGAGATAGCCGCACCGATAACTATAAGGCAACAGATGACGAGAAATGTCCTGGAACAGAGATGAACAACTGCAAGGATGAGATTACAGATAATAAGGTAAAAAACCGCAAGAAGAACAACATGTTTGTCGCACGCGGTTCTCAGTCTGAAAATTATCATATGATCTCTTCTCGGTAAGGAGTAGTATGCGTCTGAGCCTGGATGCCGTTCTTCTTTGAATTTACCGTATATGTTTATTATTGCGTGTATCTCTTTATACGTTGTCCTGTCTTTAGTTTGAATTTTCCTTTCTCTTTCTTTGGCAATTATATCTGCATTGTCATTTCTATATATCTTGCAGTGGGCAGGAATCCACTGTACTTTCACTCTGTTGAATGTACAACTGGTGTCCATTAGTGCTTCTGACTGGTTGTCTAATTCGTTGATTTTTATTGTTCCTTCAGGCAGTTATGGCTGGTAGGGAATCTTTTAGAAAAACAGTCTGTCTGTAGCACAATCTTTGTTTTCCACCATAATCATGGAATTGTAATGAATTACGGGCATGGATTGTATGGGTTCTGTTGAGTATTAATCAGTGATCGTCTTCTTTCTCCTGGGTTGCGTTTTTTTAATTTTTAACCTGAAGGTGTCCATGGGATAGTTGATGTTCTACAAGTTAACAACATTTTTGCTTCCCTGCCACCTCACGTCTATATGTATGCTTTACCTCATGTTCTAGTGTTTTTTGTTTTTATATTTATTTATTTTTTGGGTTGCATTTTCCTCATTAAAGTGGTTAATGGTTTGGACACACATTGAGGAAACCTGTCGATACTATTTCAAAGCAGCACTTGTTTTAGAAACCCCAGATAAATGAAGACAAGTGACAAGAGAGCATGTGACAGATTCGGAAGGAATCAAGAAAGCATGGAAAGACCTTACGCAGACGGCGCAGGACAGAAGTGACGTGGCGTCAATTTATTGACGCTCATGCACCGTGGGGAGCTGAATGGTAATGATGACGATGAAGATTAAAGAGGTCATCCATATATGATGTCAGGCAGGGAGAAGATGAAGTGGGTGGGGTCCTAAAATTGTGTGACGGCATGTGATGATTTGGGGAGAAGGGGTTGAAAAATGTGACACCACACAAACAAATATGAGTGAGTCTTTCATAAATGATGTTGGAGCAAAGTAGATTGTGTAACCTAAATCCTGAGTCTACTTTTATTTATGCAGTAACTCGACTTATGTTAATATTATGTTGTTGTTGTTTGCGTTCGCTCAGCCATCTCTCAACTCGGCCATTTTGAGTGGTAATTACATTGTGTCGTGGTTTACAGCTATGCTGCGATATCTGCGCCTTTCGGCCCGACACATCCGATTTCAGCTAGCAATTTTTACGGGTTTGCTTCCCTGCCACCTCACGTCTATATGTATGCTTTACCTCATGTCCAATACTATAGTTCAGTGATGTGGCTGCACCAGTGAGCGACATCGGAGACGTAACTGTGCCTCAGTACTGGGAGGCCCCGTTTCCAGGTACACCACACACAGCAAATTGGGGCAATGATCGACGGCTAACCGATGTTAATATTATAATTTAAACTGAAATATCGGATAATTATTATAACCTTTAACTGTTTTAAATTGTCTTTAATCAAACATTTTTTTTTTTTTAAAGTACAGTGTTATACATACCTTTCCAGTAAACGATGTTGCTCTGGAAGATAATGCATTTCAAGTTCTTTCAATGGAGGGGCATCTTATTTTGCCGTGGGATAATTATAACGAAGAGAAATAAATAGTTCATTGAACACAACTGTTGTGTGTGCGTTTCTGTGGAATTTCTCTCAAGTTTAACATCATTTTATGAAGCTTTAGCATAAGTCAGAACTGAAGTTACTGTTGTGTTTACTTTAAATTACATTTATGTCTTATTGCTTGAAATTAAATTCAGCCAAAATGAGCGATATTGTAAATAAATTCAACAAAAGTTCACCAGGAAAGCAGTTATTATAAAATATAAAAGCCTGATAAATTAAACACTGCTTGACTTAAATAGTCTTCGTTGCTGCCCTACAAGACGCTGCTAGGCGTGATGGCCACTGACTGCTTTGTCAGTCTGGGGCTAAGGATCCAAGAAGAAGATCACAACATAAGAGGGGGCTCTGGGTTATTGAGACGAAGTGTGCCTGGGTTGGGGGGGGGGGGCGGGGCGTTAACAATGGCAACAGTTGCGTGACATCATATGTGGACGACCCCAAAGCGATTCTTTAGTCACCGTTTACCAGATCAGCTGTATAGTAATATAGATCATTAATGTTGCATTCTGTAACAGAATGTGAAATGTTACGAAGTTATTTCTCCCTTTTCCTGTTTCAGGCGTATCATTTCATAATAAAGCATAACATTGCTGGACTTGGATCAACACAAGAGGTAAGTGTTTGTGTGTTTGTTTATCAGCGTTTCTTTCTTCTCTGTGTGTCTGAGGTAAAGACCTTAATTGCACATTTTTGTAGAATAGAAGGATTAAAATGGTATGACAAGATCACTAATGTGGAACTGATGACAAGAACCAGACAAGTGCCAGTGGAACAAGAAATGAGAAGAAAACGCTGGCGATGGATAGGACACACACTGGGGAAACCAATTGATAGTATTACAAGGCAGTCCTTGTTCTGGAACACCTGGGGCACAGGTAGGCCAAGAAACACATGGAGAAGAAAATTGGAGACAGAAGTGAAAATGATGTGGAAAACTTGAGCTTGAGCTGATGACACGTGACAAGACGATCTGGCTTGTGATTGTTGAAGGCCTATGCTCCTTGGGGAGCTAAAGAATATTGATTGATTACATATGACAAGAGCCAGTCTGGCAATATGGCCCATGCGCCCCGTGTAGTTCCCATGGATGTCTCAGGAGAAACAGAAAGAATAGGCTAACTGCTGCAAGAGGCGTATCGTCATGGGGGCTGGAAACCTCTAGAATGTTTTGATGCATGCTTCCTGCAAGTGGCCAGCTAAGGGTCGTGAGTGCATGCTCCCTAAGGAGTGAAGTGGGTAATGAAGGGAACCAGCTTGCTGGAGACTGTTAGCTTGACTAGTATGACTAACATTAGCATGACTAAGATCGTCCTATTGGGCAACAATTTTTACTCTGCTCCGATAGTAACCTTATCCGTCTTTAGTTTATTACTGAACGAGTAAGCTTCTGTGTCGTTCTTTCTTTGTGCTGGCTAATACACATTATCTCATTATATGTTGAGTGTCAAGGCGGATTTGTCGTTGTTGTTGTTTAACTAGGGCTGCTGAGCTTCTCCCTCTTTGGCAGCCAATACCAAGTTGAAGACTCCTTGGTATTATCTACACTGTAGATCTAGGCTTTTCCTGTGGCTTTTCTGACATTCCGAAACGTGTTGAGTTGAAGCCACGAGCTCCAGTTTCTCCAGCTTGGCTTGCATTTAAAAGATTTTCACATCTGGTCCCAAGCTAGATGTAAGAAGTGTGTGGCATTCTGTGCATTCCCCGCCATCCAAGGGGACTCTCCAACTATGCAGAGCTAAAATACTATACCCTGGTTCTGGGCTCTCCCAAAGAATTGCCACGTCCTGCACAGAGCCACTTCTCAGCCTCCCCTGCCTATCACTGGGTCTATAGTGAGATTCCTCTGCATGCAGTCAACCAAGTGAAAGCCAAAGAATTACGCCTGGGGCTCAAGTGACTTTTCCAAGCTTAGCGTGAATGAGCGAGCGAACGAACGAACGAGCGAGCGGACGAACGAACGAAAGAACGAGCAAACGAAATCTTTATTTCATCGGGGTAAAGAAATAGGCAATACTGCCTTTTTACATTTCTGCCCTGTAATAACACATTTCTAATAGTAATTACAAATTAATGCATTCTTAACTTCAATAGAAGTACTAAATATTAATATTTCACTCATCAATGTAACACACACACATACATACATACATGCGTGCATACATAATACATGCATACATATATACATAGTACGTAACACATGCATGCATACATTAATACATACATACATACAGAGAGATAGAGAGATAGAGACAACAGATAAACAACAGAAGCGATAGGCTTACTGGAGACTCGAACCCAGCACCATCCTTCTTCTTCTTTTTCTTCGTTCATCCTGAAAAGGACGGTGGTTGCGTTGTGTCTGTTTACGCCTAAGCTGTGATATCTGCACCTTTCGGTCGACACATCCGACTTCTGCACAGCATTTTTTAGGACCGGGTTTGCCTTCCCATTTCGATCCACACTCGCTCAGCCAGACTGCACAGCTGCAGACTGTTTCCAGGACCACCACGTGGAGGTGGAGTGCGGTCTTGACCAGCTCTGGTTCGCTGGTCCTGACGCAGGCAGTCAAGCTATGAGTCGCTGACTGCGGTCTCTATTGCTGCGTCTTGAGGTCCCTCAGCACCATCCGAATGACAACACCGCCTTGCATGCTACGGGAGTGAATCTTGACTATCCTGCCGGCCAAATAGGCACCACAAAATATTGCTTCGTCAGGCTGGACCTAGTGTAGTGAAATCTGCAACACTTTACTCCCCCACGGCAGTATCTGCTATGGGACTCTAATATTCTCATCAAGAATGCAACTATCAATAGAAACCAGAGAAAACAAAACACCTGAAATTTCTTATAACTGTGCACTCTTTTAAAAAACATTCGGTCACATTCTCGTTCACTCAGACGTTTGTCTAATGATCTCTTCATATTCCTGACGTCCGTTGTTCTTTAATCAATGTTAAGTCTTTTTAAAAAGTGGATTGGGTCACAGGCAGAAGCAAGCAACGTAACAAATCCAGCTCACAAGTGGCCTTCACCTCCATCTTCGTCTAATATCGCTTTACCCCACTTGTCCTCTAATCTATCCGGTCTACCACCACTCCCTCCCCAGTTCTTCCCCCCAGCCCACAATCTTCATAATGTTGTTTTTTTCATTGTGATCTCCACTTAATTAAAACAAAAAATGCTACAAGGAATTTTTTTTTTTTCCCCGTTAAATGTCAACGTCTGTCGGAGGTGTCCCAGTGTTTTTTTTTATGAACTGTTTTAATTTTAAGACTCGACACATCGGATTCGGCCGTAGCCGGGACGTGTTAGAATTGACAGCCTGATGTCGCATTTATGCCTTATTCCCACCGTGACAATGACGTGCGCGTGTGATAGTTATTCCATTTATTCTTAATAGCGTCTGCTGTGGTATTTTTCCTATAAATAATACTGTTTTACTCTACAATATTGTGTGACATCGAAACTCGTGGATATCAGCGTCTTGACGACAGAAGCAATCGGTAAGCATACTGACTGTTTACTTTGTCGGTGTACTATTATCATCAAATCCGTGGTGAACTGAAGCCCATCTTTACTGTAGATTAATCATTCATTCATCATTGTTCATAACTCTCCGCTTCCCAAGGAGCATAGATTTCAACAAACGCATGCCAAATCGTCCTGTTTTTTCCGCGTTCTCCTCGTCATTTTCTTCTCTCTTTCCAGCTCTCTTCTCCATGTGCTTCTTTACCTCTGCCCTCTCTGGCCCTGGTGGTTCCAGAACAAGGACTGCCTTGTAATGCTATTAACAGGTTTCCTCAGTGTGTGTCCTATCCATCGCAACGTGTTCATCTCATCTCATCTCTTGTTCCACTGGCACTTGTCTGGTTCTTGTCATCAGTTCCACATAAGTAACCTTGTCATAATATTTTAATCCTTCTATTCTACGCAAGCACACATTTATGAAAGTCTAGCTTTTTGGTTGATGTTCTCCATGTTTGAGAGCCATATAAATAATATATGAGCCTAATCATGTTATACCTTTAATCATTACCGTTCGCATCACTAAATTTATTTATATCTTCCTTTCATTGTTTCTTATTCGTTTCCTTCTTAATTGTTATTGTTGATCATAATCGACCTTATTGCACTCCGGGCCAACCCATAGGTGCTCATTCTCCTTCAGCAAATATCGAATGTTATGAATGCTAGCTGATCACGTAGTGAGCTGGTTGTGTAAACCAGGGGTTCTCAACCGTTTTTTTTTTTTCCTTATGGCCCCCTTCTGAGTCTCATTTATATCTCTCTTAAGCATAGTCACTGTTAGCTGGGAAAAGGGTACTTTTCCATCTTACTGTAGCCCCCTATAAATATGACATGGTCCCGCGGGGGGGGGGGGGGGGGCATATATGCCACGTTGTGAATCACTGATATAAACAACGGATGCACTCTCTCATTCCTTCTTAATTCTGATATATTATGTTCATAAGTTCCACCAGTTCTTGAAATTCTCTAGCTCTTTTCTTCTTGTTATATTTTTCTCTGGTACTTCCCACTGTGAGCGTCCGATTGGCAGAGTGGTAAGAGCGCTGCCCTCTCCAGATATAGGTCTTCTTCTGTGGTCCTTGGTCGCAGACTGACAAAGCAGTCAGTGACCTTTCACCCCTTGGTGGCGTCTTATAGGGCAGGAACAAACTGCTTCCACTTTGCTCGGTCGACAGCCATCCTTCATGTGGTTCTCCAGCTCTGGGTTCATGCTTGACATCTCTGCCTTCACAGTTCTCCGCCAGGTGGCTTTTTGGTCGCACGACACAGGTACCGTATTCGAAACACGGTGAGTCCCAGCTCCAATCTGCCCAGCTGTATATGGGAACCTGACTCTTCTCTTGAGTTAAGGAAGGCTAAGGCAGCGAGAAAGGGAACTGGGTAATCTCACCTCTTGAAACTGGGCCTAGTACAGTGAAGTCACTAACACTTACTGTCCTACGACAGGATCTGATATGGGACTGTACCGTTTACTTCTGACAATCAGTATCAATCATGGTCCCCGAACAAAGCACAGGTAATGAACCTCACATCCTGTGAGATGAGGTGCTAGGAAAGCCATTAATGTTACTAGGAGAGAGAGAATGAGAAAACATGCCTGCATCGGTTTTATAGAGACAGACAATTAAGTGGTTTGACCACCTCATGAGAACGGAGCCAGATAAATTACCCCTACACACCCACAACAGTAGAAGTTCTGGTTTCAGAGCACGGGGAAGACCGAGGCGCAGATAGATATACATCACAGACATCTTACAACAACATGGTCTCACGGCAACCAGTGCGACACACATGGCTGAAAAAGGCAAACTTCAGCGCCCGACTACGCGTTACGGTAGCCAGTGCGACACACTTGGCTCAAAAAGGCAAACTTCAGCACCCGACTACGCGTCACGGCAGCCAGTGCGACACACTTGGCTCAAAAAGGCAAACTTCAGCACCCGACTACGCGTTACGGTAGCCAGTGCGACACACTTGGCTCAAAAAGGCAAACTTCAGCACCCAACTACGCGTTACGGTAGCCAGTGCGACATACTTGGCTCAAAAAGGCAAACTTCAGCACCCGACTACGCGTTACGGTAGCCAGTGCGACACACTTGGCTCAAAAAGGCAAACTTCAGCGCCCGACTACGCGTCACTGCAACCAGTGCCGAATTTAGGTATAAGCTAACCTATTTACAGCTTAGGGCCTCACGTGGATTTGTTATGCACCTTGGCGGCATTCTTGCCACGTTCAGTTGTTACACGATCTTATTCTCTGTTACCAGTTGCCATATAGGGCCTCCACAGCTTCCTATAACTTAAGGCCTCCACAGCTTTCTATAACTTAAGGCCTCACCATGTCTAAATCCAGCCCTGACGGCAACAGTAGATTGAAAAACTAAACTAACTTCCCTAATGTATCTGCCTATAACCTTCATAATATGTTATTATTTCTTTTCCGAAAATAATTTTTGTTCGTTAGTACATGATAATGTATGCTCGTTAGTCTAGTTATTTACAAATTGTGTAACTTTCTCCGCAGTTTCCCTTATTTTCTTGCTTGTTGTCCTGCAGTAGGTTATGTATTTATTATCTTCATAAATTTCTTAACCCATTCGTTTTCGCAAATCTTCTTCTTCCTCATTCGTCCTGAAAAGGATGTTGGTTGCGTTGTGTCTGTTTACAGCGGAGCTGCGATATCTGCGCCTTTCGGCCGGCACATCCGACTTCAGCACGGCATTTTTTGGGACCGGGTTTGCCTTCACTCTTCGATCCCTACTCGCTCAGCCAGACTGCAGTGATGCAGCCCGTTTCCAGGACCACCACGTGGAGGTGGAGTATGGTCTTGGTCAGCTCTGGTTCGCTGACCCTGACGCAAGCAGTCAAGCTATGAGTCGCTGACTGCATTCTCTATTGCTGCGTCTTTGGGTCCTGTTTTCGCAAATAAAGACGTTCAAACTTCAATTTAGTTACTGGTTGGGGTGATAAATTTCTTTACTTCTTCCCTTAATTTTTTTAGCGTTTGATCCTCTGTAATTCCTATTACAAGCACATGTCTATTAGCAGGCAGTTCCACACATGCGATATTATAACACATTACACACTTTAAGCTACATTCAACAACGTGGGACAGATACTAACTTATAAACAACTATCACTATGTCAAACTGACAATCATCAAATGTTATGTATATTCTTCCTTACTCACCCGTGTGTTACCGGGGTCCGAAAGGGGAGCAAAGAATAGTAACACTCTTCCCTACCATGCATGTCGTAGAAAGCGACTAAGGAGGGTTGGGCATGGGGCCGGTTATCCCATCCCGTAAAAAGTTTAAACCACAAAAAACTTCAACAAACATGGACAAGTCAAGTAAGGAAAATAAAACACAGCCATCCAAGACAGGGGAAGATCCTCTCGCAGGGAGGCGTATGATGCAACACAGAGAAAGCCGAAAGGAGTCTGTTGCTAACTAACTTTCTTTCTTCTAGGACAGTGTTTCTCAACCCTGATAGTAGCAACGCCCCCTTTTGACAACTGATATTTTAAAAAGCCCCCCCCCCACCCTTTTGAAACCCCCTTGCTCTTTATCGTGTATACACAAACACACACACACATATACATATATTCCACCATACCTTTAAAAAAGCAATGCAGTTAATGAGTTATCTTTTCTTATAATATAAAGAAAAAGAGAAAGCACATTTATAAAAGCATAGTTATATTAAAATGTTTTTAAGTACGGAATTATATACACCACAAGTTCATTATCCTTGAATTACAAATTGGCGGAGCAAATGATATAAAATTAATTCTTACAACTCTATAACTATCATAATCATATCATTTTAATAGCACCTAAATGACTGCATATGTATCTTCAAATCTGAATATTTAAGCCTCTCCTTATGTAACCACTTTAAACATGAAAAAATTGGAAAAATTATTAGTTGATAATAATGACATAATTATATGAAAATTCACTTACTAATGAAGCTTAATGATATCCTTGCTTGGTGTCACTCAGCCAGTTTTGTAATATTTGGTTCTAAGTTTGTTAAAAGAAGTCTCAAATCTCCTCTGTTACAAATCTGCAGTCGGTTTCGTTGCTTTCGTAGTAGCAATACTACTGCACTGAACCCCTTCTCCGCCAAATACGACGTTGGGAATGCTGTAATTAGCATCTTCGTTTCACGCCAAAGAACGAGATACGCAAGCCTCTGCTGGATCCAACATTTTTCGTACTGTGTGTGACTGAATCGTGCTTTTGCCTTGAAGTCATTTTGTAGCTCAATTAATTCTTCTTATAAATGTTGACTAACTTGTTCCACGTCTGATTCAAACGGATTAATCACCCAATCCGGTATTATTAGTTCTTGCAAGTCTTTAAATATTATGCTCATATCATTTTTAATGGCATCCAAATGACTGCAGTAAACCTCTAATTTCAAATATTCAACTGCATATTGTCGACACTTTCTTTTTACTGCTGACATATTGAAAATTTTAGTATAATATCACTGCACATACATCTCCTCCTCGTCAAGCCTCAAAACTGACTGAGTTTAATTCTCTACATTCGAAACATCCAAAGATGCATTAAAACTAAGCCACAACTGCCCACAACGTCCCTGTTTCGAGAAGGTATTTGCGGTGCACTCGCATCAAAGAGAGTTAAACGCAAAGGTCACACACAGTTCTGTGTAGTGCTGTGACTGTAACGTCAACCTCGCTAAACAAAGAGGAGTTTTTGGCAGGCACACATGGGACACGTGATTGTGCGGGGAATGTTTTGGGAGGGAGTCGTGCTGTGGATGTGGACAGAGTAGGGAAGGGGTTGTGATGTGTTCAATGTTTGACGGAAATGTGTTTCCAGAAGAAAATATGTGTCGAGAGTGGAGAGAGAAGGTTAGCTTGGGTGTGTCGAGAGGCTAACGAATGTTTCGAGTGTTGAAGGGACATAAATCTCCGCCTACTGTCTCCTGACAATGGTAGCATCCCACGTACTAAAATTTTGCGATTGGAATCCTTGAAACACTCCATGGGACGCAGGGCAAATAAAAATTATCGTGTTACAAGCTATGCGAAGGGGAATATCTTTTGTAATTGTTTCATATTGATTCTTGTAAAAATGTACACAACGCCCCCCCCTCCCCCCCTGAATGGAAGGAGTGACCCCCAATCGTTGCGACCCATCAGAACACCCCCAGACATCTTGAAAACGCGCCCCCCCCCCCCAGAGGGCGGTACCGCCCCGTTAAGAAACACTGTTCTAGGAAAACCTTCAGATTTGGCACCTGGAATGTTCGGACATTGAACGAACAAGGGAAAGCGGCACAGGTAGCAGCAGAAATGAGGGAATATACCAGGAGGATGGCCAGAGTGAAAATGATGAGAACATGGAAAGAACTTGAGATGATGGCACGTGATAGGAGGACTTGGCATGTGTTTGTTGAAGGCCTATGCTCCTTTGGGAGTGGAGGATTATGATGATGATTCTTCATTACTGTATGGTGTAGAAACATGGACAATGAACAAGCAGTTAGAAGAAAGAATTGAGGCCATTGAGATGCGGATTTATAGAAGAATGGGGCATCTCTCATGGAAAGAGAAGAAAACAAATAAAGAGATCCTGGAAAACCTAGGAATGAAAAGAGAATTAATGAAGGAGATCAAAATTAGACAGCTAAAATATTTTGGCTATGTAAAAAAGACATAATACCAAACTGGAGACCATAGAAGAAGGAAGAGTTGGAGGCAAACGTGCAAGGGGAAGACAGCGCTATAAGTGGGAAGATAACATCAAGAGATGGACAGGAAAGAGTCTATTAGAGTGTACCATCAAGACAAGAGACAGAAGACGTTGGAGATCTATTGTATCCAACCTTCCATGTCAAGATCGCACCTGATGATGATAATTCCTATACTTATTATCTCCATAAATGGAGATTCTGCAGTAAATACATTCTAACTTCAGTTACGTCATTCATCGCAATTGTGCGTTTACTTACTGCCCCTCACTTAATCCTGAGGTACTATTTTCCCAATATCAGATGTTCAGTAACCATTGAGAATTTCTTGGAATCCCATCTCAAAGACTTGTTTACTCCTCTTTGTGAGAGTCCGATTGGTAGAAAGGTTTACAGCGCTTGCAGGGTTACCAGGTTCTGGGTTCAAAACCTGGTAGCGTCACGCTGGAGTCAACCCAGATGTAAATGGGTACCTAACTCTGCTGTTGAGTTGGGGAAGGCAGAGGCATCGGGGAAAAGAAATGGTAACCCCCACTTCACAAAGCTGTACCTTATGTATCGAGGTCTCTAACACTTATTCGCCTGCGTCAATATCTGCAGGTAGATTACCTTTAGCTTTACCTTTTACTCATCTTAGTATCGTACTCTGTACTTTGGTATTGTCATCATCGCTAAGGGTTGAATACAAATATGGATCGCTTTTTTAAATTTCCTAATCTTTCTTTCTTTCTCTCTCTCTCTCTCACTTTTCAAACACTTGGTTACACCGGGTCTTACACACTCATTACGTCTTGTTTTCTCTGCAACCTCGCCGGTCCTGTAACCGTAGCCTACTAACACAGTTTTGACATAGGTTTTGGCGTGACCAAGGACAATGGCTGAATTTTAATGAGGATGCAGAAGCACGATCTGTATACATGCCTTTTAGTTTATCGGCGTTCTTGAGTTCTGCACTGTTGTTTCATGTTTCAGCTTCCTGTAGCCTACATTTAACCCCTACCCCTCGTATCCCTCCTCAGACACTCGGTACATTTACAGACAAGCTGACACGAGTTTGGATTGCTGCTGACTCATCTCGTTTCACTTAGGAAAATCTACAAATTGGGCATATGGAATGCTCGAACACTAAATGAAGAAGAAACAACCGTACATGTAGCAGCAGAAATTATTTTGACCAAGGGCTGTGCGAAACAAGATGGAAGGAAATAAACCACAGGAAACTGAACGCAGCACAAGTATTGCTATCATCAAGACACGAAAAAAAAGCGCACGTCAATGAAATTGTAGCACTAACGCTGTCAGAGGAAGCACTAAAGACACATACAGGATGATGGAAAAGCAACCGAGATTAAGAGAACTGCCTGCCACTTTATAATATAACATGCTTTGTTTCATTAAGATTTCAGTTCCGCGTGAGATCTACCCTGGTCAGCAAATGATTTCATAGCGGGCAGCAATTTTTGCTGACAGTTTTTTTTTAAATGTTACTGAAGTAAGTCTGGCTTCTATCCCTTCTAGTTCTTCAAGGTTATTGAAAAGTCGCTTCCTGTCTTTAAATTGTTATATCCTCACTTGAATCTTTTGGTTGGTTGGTTTGGTCAGTTTTAATTGCAACATACCAGGCAATGAAGAGGCAGACAAACTTGCTAAGGAAGGAGGGACGCTACAACCTGATTGTCTAAAGGTGTGAATGTTAAATGTTCCTGTTGCGCACTAGGTGTATACACGCCTGATGCATCCTCTCATACGTCCACGCCTGCTAGTCTTACGTTTGATGCCGAATTCCAGTAAGCTTAACCTTGATGATTCGTCAATGACAGTATCATTCTCTATTAAAAGGTAACGGTCAAAGATCCCGTGACACGCCCATTGAGGCATATTGAGAATATGATGTTAGGCCCATATTTTCTTGACCATCGGCACACTAGGGGTTATGTGGTCAGCATCACGCTGGCCGCCTCAACCTACCTAGAGTTGCTCTGGTACCCAATTTATGAGGCTGGGTCGACCCCGGAGCCGTTGGCGGTCTAAAAAATCCCACCTCAACTGGGGATCGAACCATGGACCACCAAGCTAGGAAGCCAGTGCACTAACCACTGCGATTCCGCGGCTCCCTAATAGCGTTAATTGTCCTCAATATCTCTCCCTTATCCATATTCAGTGCACCGACTATGGGTGCTCTTGAAGCTAGTCTGTCAGTTCTTTGATTGCCGCCTACCACTGTATGACCAGGACAGTAGATTCACACCATTTCCTGAAGATTCGAGTTGCCCATGTCTTTGGCCACGAGTAACGTCGTTGATGAGAGTATCCATCCCTGTTGGACTCTCCGATATATTTTGTAAAATGTTTCTGAGATGTTGCTTTTGTGGACGGTACTGCCGGCGCCCCACGATTGTTCTTACATTTTGTAATACCTCAGTACCTGTATCAGTATGCTGTTTTTCCTTTCAGATGCTGTCTCAGAGTCCATATAGCTGATATGTAGAGTTATCTGCAGGCCTTACGAGAAGGGAAAACCAACAATGCCATTATTTCCGGGCATCACCCGAAAGAAATGGGGCGCTCATCTCAACCAAGTATGCATGATCATTCACTGTTTACTCCTTTAGCCAAACAATGAGGGGGCCTCACAATTATAAATGGTCTGGGGCTCTTCTGAACTCTGGGAGGGCCTAGTTTCTGTGCCATCGTGTGATAGCTATGTGGTAATTATGGCATGGGTGTTGCTGTCTGACGTACACAGTACACATCTTCCTGCTTGATATTGTCGTGAAACGTGTGTGTAAACCCACTTCTTGGTTAATACATATGCACAGCCAATCCACGTTCAACAGACTGAGACAGATTAAATTACACGAAGTATACGCCATCTTGTTCCCGCAAGATGGTGACAGACAGGATAAAATTAGGCATAAGCCCTGTTTTTCGGAAATGGGTCATGGAAAGTACGAAATCGTCGGCAATAAAAATGTACCAAATCGTCGAGAACCAATCAAAAGAGTTCCTTGCGCACTGGCAGATTCCCTGCGTCTACCTATATAAACGGGCGCATTTTATTCAAAAATAAAAACACACACAAACACGAAGCCCAGCTAGACCGACTAGGGGAAGAGAAAGTTGTCAAGATTGATTTATTGCTTATCTGCGTGACCGGGCACTCTTGCTTCACTAAAGTCTAGTCCAAATCTGGCTTGTATTAATCTTAGAGGGTAGGTAAACTTACTATAAACTTGTAAGAGAATAGGCCTACGTCAGATATATAATGATTGTATTTTTTGTGTGTCATTTATACTACCTACACCTGTATATATTTAATATATTTTGTTTTACTATGAATGTATCAGGTATACTGATTGTATTTTATGGAATCAGGTATAACGATTGTATTTCCTGATATGATTGCTGAAGACGATAACCAACCTGAAATATAACCTATCAGTCCTTTTTAGGACTCATATAACTCCACTCTGAAATATAATCAAAACAGTCCTTGTTAGGACTCATATAACTCCACTCTGAAATATAACCACTCATATAACTCCAACCTGAATATAACCTATGACTATATCATGTATAATGATTGTATGTTATAGTATCATGTATAATGATTGTGTATGACTGTTAAAGAAGGAAACCACTAGAAAATAGCCTACACCTGTATATATTTAATATAACTTTAGATTTTGTTTTACTATGAATGTATCAGGTAAACTGATTATATCTTGGGGAATTAGGTATAATGATTGTATTTCCTGGTATGATTGTTGAAGAAGAAAACCAACCCGAAATATAACCTAACAGTCCGTGTTAGGACTCATATAATTACAACAGTATTGTTAGGATATATTTTACCAGCCAATATAGCACTTATCAGATATGGCCTGGTATATTATAGGTGGAAGGAAACGGTTGTATCATACGGTGCACAAATTTTTGGATGTATTCATGTATTGAATTATTAGAAAGAACGTTTTGCAAGTAGACACCTGTCTTGTCTCGCTATTGCTAAATCATACTGAGCCATGTTGTCATTCATCCTACATGCAGACACCTGAGACACGCTCATCTCATATACACTAGAAATAGGTGGGCTTGATGACAGAAATTAGCCCCTATTTTTGCCTTGTTACATGTTTATTCGTGTCATCCAACCTGAGGCCGTATGTTCGGATCAATCCAGCTGCCTGGAACTTCGCAGGAGCATAGTGGTTGTATCGAGCTACATCCTTAGTCCCCCTCAGTCTTGGGTGGGCTAAAGGAACGATCATCAGCGGGTGTTGTGTGCATCAAACTAAGAAGGACAGAACTGTTTTAAGAGATGAGTACACATTAGTACCATTTCCGTCGGCAATTGTGAGCTATTAACTGTCCATGAAGAAAAAGTGATTTAGCGTAGTGAGAGACAAGATTAACAGCACATATATATATATATATATATATATATATATATATATATATATATATATATATATATATATATATATATATATATATATATATATATATATATATGTGTGTGTGTGTGTGTAAATCATATGTAAACTTACAAATCCATTACATTTCATCTTCCAACATCCACCCTTCAGCACAAGAGTAGATAGTGTATAAACTTAATAAATAAGGAAATTATATTTGAACGTCTTGTCAAGTTTATAATTGTTAAGTGAAATCTGTTTCCTTGTTTTAATATCACAGTTAGTTACACAGCGGGTGGCATTTTATAACTGTCTCCTCTCTACTAATTTTTCGAGATCAGATCATTCACAGCCTTAACTAATTTGTGTACCAGTAGTTCTCTCATACACTTGGACTTCACCATTTTCCTGCAGAAATTCTATTTCTGTATTGTCAGTACTATACTGACCATAGAAGCCAATAAAAAACCTCACGCTACAGATATTCTGCATGTTCCTGCTAGAGTTTTGCAGCGAATTCTTCCATGATACGATCCAGCATCATCGCGGTCACAGTTAATTCTGTGGTGAAGTGGGATGTTATAAATATTTATAAGGGACTTAGTGTACTGACTGAGATCAGCTGTGAAGGTATATATATATCTAATAAGAGTAGTATATTATATATATAACCTTACTTGCTACCACATATCTATATATCTCAGTCAGAATTATTCTGGAATAGTGTGATGCTACGTTATGTGTCTAGGGTATGAGTATGGTGAAGTGTAAGTCACAACAACAGACAGATAAACAATTTAATTTAATCCACTACTCTTGACAACACGGTGACACTCACATACATATAACACTCTACAAAGATATCTTAAAAGAGTCACTAATAAACTTTCAAATAACAATATGTATTCATTACTGGCATGAATGAATATGTGTCCTGATTCAACTACAAGGGAACCAGGAATCACAATCAATTTAAATTACAAGTTATGTACAGAATGTATTTAATATGAATATTGTAGTGACATATATTATTACCAATGTTCTATGTGTGTCAATTGTGTAGTGGTAAAATGAGGTAATACTGGTTTTGTTTTGTTCAAGCTCTGTTGGTATTTGTCATCATGACTTCAATAGTTTGTCTTTAGGGACCATTATTGTAGATGTTCACAGTTCCTGATTTTAAGACAAGTAAATTCCCCTCTTAATGTTAATTTTAAAAAAATCAGTTCAAGATGAGGGGACATAATGTTGAGCTCAGCTGGCCAACTCTGCTTATCTTTAGTGATGGCGGCAGGAAAGGACTCCTCTGCTCGAATTCTCCTCTGGGCTCAGGAGACACCTCACTGATAGCTAAAAAGACCAAGGAGTATGCTGTCCGACTCTGGATTCAGCAAATCTCTGACCAGGTGCTGCTCACTACCATCAAGACCACTGTCCCTGAAATCAAGAAGGATGTACCTTCTACTTCATAACTAATTTATATTCTCTTTTACACTGATCACAATACAGCACAAACATTGCGTTCAGAGCGTTAGGCCAACAGTCAGCTTCATTTGAAATACTTTATTCCAGTATTACCCTTCTTAATGGTTACTACGCCTCTGCACTTCCAGCATTATTTCTTTCTAGTCCATCATCCAGGTGTCAGTGTACTACTTGGCCATTCCATGCCGTTTTACTTCTCTCCGACACCCTCTGTTCAGGCTGGAGCATTATAGGCTTTACCTCACGTTTGCCACTGAACTACACATATATATACAGGCATAAATCAACAATTCACATTCAATTTTTCATTAAAAGATACTGAATGGTTCAAGCTTACCACAATTTCATGGAAATAAACACAGATACGTTGATTAGCAATGAATTCTGGCACAAACTGGCACAAATTCCGTTCTGCCTAT
Organism: Oreohelix idahoensis; assembly: GCA_024509875.1. Lineage (NCBI taxonomy): Eukaryota > Metazoa > Mollusca > Gastropoda > Stylommatophora > Oreohelicidae > Oreohelix > Oreohelix idahoensis. The sequence continues at coordinate 200,988 of JAMPIV010018758.1, forward strand.
GTTCCAGGCTTTTATTTTAGCAAAAATGTGAGCTGGCTTCAACGTACTGTCGCTTTATCAAGCTTATTTGAATTAGTGGTCTCGAACTAACGCTCCCAAGTGTGTATATCAGCGAGACTGGCCAATGAGCCACGTTTCGACAAGTGTTTGAAAAAATGTTATCTTTTCCCGTCTCCCCCAACAACCAAGATAGTATTTATAGCCCGACCAATCGTGGTTAGGCTTTCATTTGTTGCGCTCCAATCAATTTGGAGTTTACATGGTAGGCTATTTATGTAACGTAAGGTTTTTTCAAACACGTTATAAAAAAAAATTTTATGAGCAGAAATGATTTTATGCTGTCAGGCACCCCCAATATTTTATTTTGGGTATAATTTATTAATTCCTGGACTATTTGCGTAACGTTTTACATATTATTTGTCAGCAAACCCTAAGGAACCCAAAAATACTAATTTAAAGGAGCTACGTGGCTGCGTTCAAAATATGCAATTTCTTCTATCTCCTGTTTAGAAGATGTGCTGTCTGGGTACTGTTATGTGTTCAAACGTAAACCCATATAATGTTGTCTTTTCTAATAAGAGTCTGTTATGATTTATAAACCTAACTCTGGGAAAGGGTAGTGTATTTTATCACTGTCCGTCTGAAAAAAAATTAGTGCATGTAGACTTACACGCGTGATGGTAGTAATTGTGTATCGCGCGAAGCGGGTTTAGTGTTCGGCTTTCTGCCTCTCCCTTCTCTTTTTATCCCTTTAGTCCATCTGTTCGTTCGTTTTGGTAACGCAGTATAATTAATGTTAGGGTTAATTTAGGTCATTACGCAGTACGTCTCAATGCTTTTCCAAGAAATACAGCACACGTTTCATTGAAGAAGGCGGGTAATAATACAGTAAGCTTTACTATCAACGTGAAAGCGTTACAATTTGCAGACGAAGCAGAAAACAAGGGGGATTTCGAGTACATTCTTTGGGACAGCACTGTCATTTTACCATTGCTCTTCTCTTTATTAATTTTATTTGTTAGGCTTCATATTTACCTAATAATTTATATATGTGGATTAGAATATTTCATGACACTTCCCCTCTTAAAACAGACATTATATGTCAGTCCTTTATTCTATATACACATAGAGAAATTTATTATTATTTCTGGGGTTTACGGTGATTCTCATCACACGGATGGCGGCTTAAAAAATCCGCTCCCAGATTGGTTTTTCCAGATATATATTCAATGCTAAAATTATATGGAGCCAGAAGCAAAGACCATCGGAGTAACCTAGAGTTCTCATGCTTAGCCTGTGCTAAAAACGATAAAGGTTTGTGGTCAGTTTGCAACTTAAATGCCTTCCCATATAGATAAATATTGAATTTCTTTATTGCCCATATTACTGCAAGACATTCTTTTTCGCTAGTTGAGTAGTTGATTTCAGCTTTATTCAACTTTCTGCTAGCATATGCCACTGGGCTTAATTCCCCATCCAATGCATCTGATTTCTGTAGTAAAGTTGCACCTAGCCCAATATTACTTGCATCCGTCCTTACTATGAATTCTTGACTTAAGTCAGGTAATTTCAAAATGGGTTTACTTGTGAGCTTTTCCTTCAATTCTTGGTAAGTCATTTCACATTGTGGTGTCCATGTAATGCGATCTGGAAGTCCTTTACGTGTCAATTCCGTTAAAGGTGCACATATGGAATTAAAGTTTTTGATATACTTCTGGTAGAAACCACATAATGAGACAAAGGATCTCACGTCCTTCTTGGTTTGTGGTCTCGGGGCTTTCTGTAGTTTCTCTAAATTCTTTGGGTCAGGGGTCATGTTTCCCTGATAAACTGTGTGTCCCAAAAATTCCAATTCTTTACATCCAACGCAACATTTGGTTGGTCGGGCTGTTAAATTTGCCTCCCTAAGTCGATCAAACAGCATGTTCAGAGAGTCAATGTGTTCCTCAAATGTTTCTGTTGCTATAAGGATATCATCCATAAAATTTGTTATACAGGGATTATTCAGAGGATCCAATAATTTTCTCATCATTCTAGAGAAGACACTAGGCGCATTCTTCAATCCAAATGGCAATCTATTAAACTCATAGTGTCCTTCTGAGGTACTAAAAGCTAGGTATGGTCTAACCTCAGGCTTTACTGGAATCTGATAGTATCCTTTACTCAGATCCACTTTAGAGAAATATTTAGCTTTATTTAGTCTGGCAAACAGCTGATTTGTATCCGGCAATGGATCCACCTGTCCTTCTGTAATAGCATTCAGTCTCCTGTAATCTATACAGAGTCTATGTTCTCCAGAGGGCTTCCTTAAAAGTACAACACCGGAACTATACGAAGACTCACTGTGCGAAATAATTCCTTCCTTCAACAGATAGTCTATCTCTTCCTTCAAAGCTTTTTCCTTAGCAAACGGAATCGAATATGGTTTCATACAGACAGGTGTGGAGTCTATTAATTTCATATCATATTCCAATAGGTTTGTATGCCCTGGTCGGTCTGTTAACACCTCTGCATGATTATTTAGAACCTGTTGCACTCTCTCTTTCTGAGTTTTCGTTAAATGTGTACTGATTTTCACCTGTGCTGCTGTCTCAAGGGGTGTAATGGATATTCAAATGATGAAAGTGGTTCCTTTTTCATCTCCATGGCGATGGACAAGGTCAACAAGTGTGTCTCTTCCTGATGTTCTCTTTCCAAATATTTCTTCAGGAGATTCACATGATAGATTTTTTCTTTCCCCTTCTTATCTATCTTATAATTTGTTCTAGACACCTTCTCTAGAACTGTATATGGACCCTGCCATCCAATTTGTAACTTATTCTGACTCCCGGGCAAAAGAAGCAGTACCTTCTCTCCCACAGCCAAATTTCTGTCTTTCGCCTTCCTGTTATAATAGGCAGCATGTTTCTTCCTGGCTTGTTTCAAATTTTCATTGGCAAGTTTCCAGCCAGTTTTTAACCGAGTGGTCAGCTCATTCACATACTGGTATGAAGATGTAATGTTTTCCTCTGCCTTTTCATCAGTCCACGTTCTTAACATAGCTTCGAGTGGACCTTTTATTGTGTGGACCTATTTGTCCATGCACCGGTATGGTCTCTTCCACTTGAAGCTTTATAGTGATGATTTTTCCTCCCAGAATTATCATTCACAAAACGACCGCTACCAATTTTTCTTTTCCTGGGGTTTCCTCCCCACTTAAAATTCTTGATGAGAGATTTCCTCTCTACATCTTCTTCCTCCAGTTTGTTTAAGTCCGATTGAGGGATTTTCGGCTTATCCTGGGGTAAGACATCTGTTTGCACTCTCCGCATAGTGGCCATTGTGAAACAGTTAAGTGAAGCTTGTCCGTGAAAAGGGGCTTCCCATTCCATTTGGTCCACTTTATCAAATTTATTTTTCCTTTTATTGTCAGGCCTGATTTTGCCCCATGGCATGTCCAGGTCCTGATCCATGTTCCCACTTGTGGGTGTTCCCTCATGTGCTATGCTACACCTTTCTACAAAATTCTCAATGTCCCATCTTGCTTTGGGCCAATAATAATTGTGAGCCACCTTTTGAATGAGGGTACCTATTTTCTCATGGTCCCCATCTGGTTTCACATGTAGGCTCCTTATTAAGTCTGTCCTATATCTTTTTGGAAGAACCAGCTGTCCGTGACCATGGGATCTAGTTCCGGCCTTCCTATACATCAACTTGTTTTTCATGTAAAAATCTCCCTTGCCTGGAGTTGTATGACAAGTTGACAATTTTCTGAAACAAGGCTTGAGTGTTTTATCCCCAGCCTGTGCCTTCCTCATCTCTTCTGGAGTGGTATCCAACATAATATCCTCCTCCTGTCTTGAGGTCGACCTGACCTGAAGGGTTGCCATATACACAGGTTTCCTTCTGCACCGGTCAGTGTCATGATTGTCCATCTGACAATTTTTACACCACCTTTTTCCTTGGTTGAAAGATTTTCTTTCATCATATTTCCTTTCATCGAATTGTGGGACTTTATTTTTATTTTCATACCGTGGCCTATCAAATTGGTGCTTACCTTTATTTTGATCCCTAGGATCAAATTTATTAAAGTTCTGTGGTGCCCTAAAGTTGTCCACCTGTTTCTTTTTATTACCTGTTACCTCTGCTTGAGCTGCTTGATACCTTTCAGCAACATTTAGCAACTCACCCAGCCTCTCTGCACCTTGTTCCATGAGAAACTTTCTCAGGTCTGGAGCCATGGACTCTCTTAGTTGCTCTATAAGGACCATTTCCTTAAGATCTTGGGTTTTCCCCAGAGAAGTCCATTTCTCCAAGTATGTCTCTATTCGTGCAGAGAACTGGTGATAGGTTTCACCTGACAGTAGTTTAGCATTCCTAAATTTTTTCCTGTAAAACTCTGCATTCTTTTCATACCTTAACAAAAGAGCCTGCTTTAGCATGTCATAATTTTCCTGATCACCTCTGCTCATTTTTGCAAAAACTTCATAAGCTGCCCCACGAAGTCCCTGAGATAACTTTAAGCTCCACCTTTCTCTCTCCAACCCATACGTGGTAGCTAATAGTTCGTACCTATTTATATAGCTCTCAATATCATCGTCTTTCTCAACAAAATGATCTAAATGAAAATTCATAGCTGAGATTGAGGCTCCTTGAGTAACCGTAGCATCAGAGGCAAAAGGACTGGCACCATTTTCAGGAGCATGGCCTTGAAACTCAAACTCCCTTAGTCGTAACTCATGTTCCCTTTGTAATCTCTTCTCCTCCTTTTCTGCTTCCCTCTCTGCAGCTAATCTCTTCTCTTCTCTTTCTGCAGCTAATTTCTTCTCTTCCCTTTCTGCAGCCAATCGTTTGTCTTCTCTTTCTGCCTCCAATTTCTTAGCCTCAGCCTCAATCTGCAACCTCTTAATTTCCCTTTCAGCCTCTAACCTTCTTTCGGCTTCAAACCTTCTTTCTTCGCGTTCAATAAATTTGTCACATTCCGTAGTAACATAGGCAACCATAACTTGCCCATCTAATCCTAACTCTTTTGCAGTCTGAACCGCAGCAGATCGAAATTTGGCCAGGTCCGCCATTGTCTATCAGGTAACTTAATACAATGTCTAACCAACAATTCAATCTCTAATGGACAACACAGGCACCGTGAGCTCAACCTTATTTAATTCCACCCAAGGATACCTTTTAATTCTTATATTCCCTGAAGTGAATTACCCCCAATATTTTTAATAGTTAAAGATTCAAAATCCCAAGAGCGAGACCCCAATATATGTGGTGAAGTGGGATGTTATAAATATTTATAAGGGACTTAGTGTACTGACTGAGATCAGCTGTGAAGGTATATATATATCTAATAAGAGTAGTATATTATATATATAACCTTACTTGCTACCACATATCTATATATCTCAGTCAGAATTATTCTGGAATAGTGTGATGCTACGTTATGTGTCTAGGGTATGAGTATGGTGAAGTGTAAGTCACAACAACAGACAGATAAACAATTTAATTTAATCCACTACTCTTGACAACACGGTGACACTCACATACATATAACACTCTACAAAGATATCTTAAAAGAGTCACTAATAAACTTTCAAATAACAATATGTATTCATTACTGGCATGAATGAATATGTGTCCTGATTCAACTACAAGGGAACCAGGAATCACAATCAATTTAAATTACAAGTTATGTACAGAATGTATTTAATATGAATATTGTAGTGACATATATTATTACCAATGTTCTATGTGTGTCAATTGTGTAGTGGTAAAATGAGGTAATACTGGTTTTGTTTTGTTCAAGCTCTGTTGGTATTTGTCATCATGACTTCAATAGTTTGTCTTTAGGGACCATTATTGTAGATGTTCACAGTTCCTGATTTTAAGACAAGTAAATTCCCCTCTTAATGTTAATTTTTAAAAAATCAGTTCAAGATGAGGGGACATAATGTTGAGCTCAGCTGGCCAACTCTGCTTATCTTTAGTGATGGCGGCAGGAAAGGACTCCTCTGCTCGAATTCTCCTCTGGGCTCAGGAGACACCTCACTGATAGCTAAAAAGACCAAGGAGTATGCTGTCCGACTCTGGATTCAGCAAATCTCTGACCAGGTGCTGCTCACTACCATCAAGACCACTGTCCCTGAAATCAAGAAGGATGTACCTTCTACTTCATAACTAATTTATATTCTCTTTTACACTGATCACAATACAGCACAAACATTGCGTTCAGAGCGTTAGGCCAACAGTCAGCTTCATTTGAAATACTTTATTCCAGTATTACCCTTCTTAATGGTTACTACGCCTCTGCACTTCCAGCATTATTTCTTTCTAGTCCATCATCCAGGTGTCAGTGTACTACTTGGCCATTCCATGCCGTTTTACTTCTCTCCGACACCCTCTGTTCAGGCTGGAGCATTATAGGCTTTACCTCACGTTTGCCACTGAACTACACATATATATACAGGCATAAATCAACAATTCACATTCAATTTTTCATTAAAAGATACTGAATGGTTCAAGCTTACCACAATTTCATGGAAATAAACACAGATACGTTGATTAGCAATGAATTCTGGCACAAACTGGCACAAATTCCGTTCTGCCTATGTTCCAGGCTTTTATTTTAGCAAAAATGTGAGCTGGCTTCAACGTACTGTCGCTTTATCAAGCTTATTTGAATTAGTGGTCTCGAACTAACGCTCCCAAGTGTGTATATCAGCGAGACTGGCCAATGAGCCACGTTTCGACAAGTGTTTGAAAAAATGTTATCTTTTCCCGTCTCCCCCAACAACCAAGATAGTATTTATAGCCCGACCAATCGTGGTTAGGCTTTCATTTGTTGCGCTCCAATCAATTTGGAGTTTACATGGTAGGCTATTTATGTAACGTAAATTTTTTTCAAACACGTTAAAAAAAAAATTTTATGAGCAGAAATGATTTTATGCTGTCAGGCACCCCCAATATTTTATTTTGGGTATAATTTATTAATTCCTGGACTATTTGCGTAACGTTTTACATATTATTTGTCAGCAAACCCTAAGGAACCCAAAAATACTAATTTAAAGGAGCTACGTGGCTGCGTTCAAAATATGCAATTTCTTCTATCTCCTGTTTAGAAGATGTGCTGTCTGGGTACTGTTATGTGTTCAAACGTAAACCCATATAATGTTGTCTTTTCTAATAAGAGTCTGTTATGATTTATAAACCTAACTCTGGGAAAGGGTAGTGTATTTTATCACTGTCCGTCTGAAAAAAAAATTAGTGCATGTAGACTTACACGCGTGATGGTAGTAATTGTGTATCGCGCGAAGCGGGTTTAGTGTTCGGCTTTCTGCCTCTCCCTTCTCTTTTTATCCCTTTAGTCCATCTGTTCGTTCGTTTTGGTAACGCAGTATAATTAATGTTAGGGTTAATTTAGGTCATTACGCAGTACGTCTCAATGCTTTTCCAATCTCTTCTCTTTATTAATTTTATTTGTTAGGCTTCATATTTACCTAATAATTTATATATGTGGATTAGAATATTTCATGACAAATTCTGCATCTTCCGTAAACTGCTGGATTAACGGTAATAGGTAATCCATCTTACTATGGCAGAGGGCAGATAAAGTTTACATGCATTACGGCCACAAGGCTTTCGTCAGGGACAAACGAACGAAAATAGATAAGAAAGAAAGCGAGATCAAAGTAATTAACATAAAACATAAATGAAAATAATACGACCCGTATATGGACGTAGCTGGTATCAAAATGGCTACTCAGATAGATCCAGCTATGACAAACTGTCGTAAGTGTTTTGTCTAGCCAATAGCTTCTGTTTAACCATTTGTCCGTTTACCGATATATGTATGGTTTGTATGTATCTATTGTGACAGATGAAAATTGAAGCAACCCTGATCGATCACTTTATTCTCATCGGGGGCCCTCACTATTTGGGTTCAACCAACGATCAAACGTGGACTTCCCTCGCTGGCTAATTAAGCATGCACAGTTAAACACGTGTAAGCCAGGTCTCTCTATTGCCAACTGTCCGTTTCTTAGTTTAGCCACGCCTCCTGTCTTTGTTTTCAAGCACTATTAATACAAATATTCTTATCTCTAGTGACTTTACTTTAAAGGGGGGAAGGGCAAAAAGGGGTCTGCCAGCTGTCACATTACGTCGTCACGTCAGCGCCGTGTCCCTGAAACACGGGAGGGGGAGGCAACGGAATTTGTAGCTCCCTAAGAGAGAACGGATCGTTAATTGCAAATAGAGGGGCGTTAACCATTTTTTTACCGACTGCATTCGTTTGATAGCGCTTCAAGGGACGAAATTTACTCACCGAGCGAACGGACCTTAAAGGCGCCCGACGCTAGCGAAGCGGCCATCATGTCGGGGAAAAGCGTGAAAATAGACTTTGATTCGCGAAACGAACAGCAAAATTCCCCAAATTGGACGAGAGGTGTTAATTTTCGCATTAAGGAACAAGAGTCCAGCGTTTTAGTATATATGCCCATCTCTCCGAATTCAGTTTGTCAGTTTGCTATCAGGATTTCTTGAATGGTCTAGCGCGCATTTTGGAGTCTTATTTATCTGGATTTCCTATAGAAATACGTGGAGACTTATTTCAGTTTTCTGATTTGCGGTAATAATAGTATATTAGCCACTAAGTGTTTTAATGTGTTAAAGTTTCAGTATATTTCACTGGGATTTTTGTGTGTTAATTTAAACGTATTAAATAAACATATAGCTAATTTTACCAGCTATAAACGTAAAATTTAATCACTCGCGATTTCCCAAGTAAGAGATACTTTACATTAATTAATAGACGCTAGGCGGTGGATAATTTAGAGAACACAATTTAATTCTATTCATACGTGTGTAATTTTCTGAACTACTAGAGTTCATATCTCGTGTAAAACCGTTAAGATAAACTAGACAGTAGCAGGTTTTTAAGAAAATATATAATTAAATACCGGAGTGGTTAAAATAGTCTTACCTAAAAATTAACGTGTGTCAGGATATGATTTGTAATATGATTACATGTTTATCTATTTTCTACATTTAGGCTGGTCATACCTTGCGTCCTAGCGTTTCTTATGGTCTTACTGACTTTGGTTCTTACACCATCCAGCAATTATTGTGGTTTAAAAGATCTTCGTGTTGTGACCCTATGTGGTCCACCTCTCCATCCATGAGAGTAGTATAACCAAGAACTTTAACAATAAGCCATTTTAAAGTATAACTGGAGAAGAACAATTGCCAGAAGCCATTCCATAAATATTACTGATCTGCTTTTGCAGAACTTATATCACTATTTTTTTTCACATGACAGTAAACGTTTTCCTACTGGATTAACCACCTAAAGAAAACTCACTGGTCATACTCTGCCATCACTCATTGAACAGCCGAGGAGTATCATTTTCTTAAAGTTTTTTTTTTTTCATCACGCCATAGAGTGTCTTAGCTACCAGCGGCGAGACCCCACCGGACTAATATATATATATATATATATATATATATATATATATATATATATATATATATATATATATATATATATATATATATATATATATATATATATATATTTCAATTCGGAGGACAGTGCCACCCCATAAAACCCTTACCCCAAACACTAACTGCAGTGAAAAGGGAAATATCCTGGAACAAAAAGTAACGCCTCGATTTCAGTGACTACGGAAAAGTAGCCGACAGCAAACCCCGTCAGTCTCGGGCTGAAATAGACAAAGCAAAAGACTCTGATTGTTTTAGTACTTGCTATAGTTTTGTTTTATTCCATGGAATGCCTGATTCAACGATTGGTAAGTGCAGATGAAAGTGGGCCACTGTATGCGTGCATTGAATGAACGAAATTAGATAACCTTAATTTTTTTTTTCTTGCTAACATCAGTATACTTAATTTCTTTTTCTGTGTTTTTTTTCTTTCCCTCCCTAATCTGCTTAGTCACGGGATAGATTAAAACTTAAGAACCTGTTCCTATACCCCTTACTGATTATTGCATATCCCATTGTTAAACTTGAATCTCTCTGTGGGTTAATTACCTCTGATAGTAATTTTCTTTGGGTTGTTTTCCTTTACAAGAGGGGAGGGCCTATTGAGATACTATTTTTTTCCCACCTTGTCTGTAACTATGCTTTATAAATGTAACATGATTGATGTTGTGCTTTTTGTTTAGTGATAATAAACATAATAACCCTTTACTTACCGTGTTGGTCAACCCCATTGTCCCATTATATGTTATACGTAGTTTGTATTCACGTTTGTGCATTTGTGTCACCAAATTGGTGTATGTACATGAGTGTAGGGTAACTTGCAAAAATTGTTTAGCATAGAGTAAGTGCGTCTGCAGTTAAATCAATGTCGTAAGATAGGCTGGATTAGAGCAACGACTCGATTCAGAGACTGTCCTTCCTCTTACCCTATCACCCTCGTGAAACAGCAATCTATTTCTTACCCCTTATTCTCACAGAGTTATCACTATCACCTCTGCTCGGACGGGACCATAAATTTATCAGACCTATTTCATCAAAAATTACGACATAAATGGCTTGGCTCGGTTCCGGGATTTTGAACCAGATCTAGAACTAGTACCACTTAATGGGAAGCTCCATTCAGGATCTGATTAGAGGTGGGCAAATCGACACACTCGCTGTTTCGAGACATTCGAAACAGTGATTTAAACTGTGTCGACACACTGTTTTGACACAACGGCACAGCGGCACTTTTGCCCGTATCGGGGAGAAAGAAGTCTCTTATAGACAGTATACATGAACTGTGTGAGACAATCTCTGTTTTTTCTTGTGCGCTACTGGCGTGTGTGAAAATGTATGGCGTTTCATGTTACCACAATTCAATATTTTTACTCAAATCTTCATTATGATGAAATAAAACGGAGATATGATGATAGCTGCAGTATAAGTGAAAATAATAAAAAAAACAACAATAATAATAATAATAATAATAACAGTAATAGTAACACATGATATCAAACTATAGTAAGCTAGTTTTGGTAGATAATGATTCAAATCCGCACCAAGTACACAGATATCAGCAGAGCTAATAAATTGTCCATTATATTTATACGAACACACGGACATTTTCAACTTTAACATAGTGCCTAAAACATTGACAACTGCAGCACTGACACAATTTCCAGTGTCTATAACTTCTCAGCAAAAATAATATCACTTGTAAAATCAAGTCATCATAACACATCCCTGAAAAATATGACATGTTTGATATTCCATACTAATGTCCCGGACGATTGACTCAAATTTTACATAGGCCTACGGAAGGTGAGACAGTGAGACAGTCTGCCTCTTTGCAAAACAGCGAGGCAGACAGGAACTGAAACTGCTTTGAAACAAGAAGCAGGCTATGTGTCGAATCTGTCGGACTCAGCGCTGTTTCGAAGCATTGTTTCGACATACACACACAGTAGCCATCTCTAGATCTGATCTAAAAGTCTGAGTCTAGAAATTGACTAACATCTGTTACGGTACCTAGTCTAACTCTAGATAGAGTGTGTTTGTGAGTTTGTCTTGTGAAGTTAAGGCATAAAAATAATTACACCCCCTAGACAACGTTCTTAGTACTTGGTGTTGACCACACAAATATATAGGACTGTTTTTCTTTCCACAGAAGCAGAGAGTTATACGAAAAATTCGTTACGGTAAACATTCTTTGTCAGATATTTGGTAATTTTTATTTTACAAAGACCGCCAGGACGCGTGATTGTTTAAGTTACTAAGGTTTTTTTTTAAGTTAGCAGAGTCGAGCTAAGCAAAGGACGTCAATTCTGACTTTCAAGTCCAGTTAATTACGTCCCTTCTCTTAACTGACTTAGGTGAGGAGAGATTTGGGTGAAGTTTTTTTTTAAGGAAATTTTTTTGTTCTCCTTAAAATTTTTTAAAAGATATAAAAAATTTTTAAAAATATGTTTGTCTCTACCATTAGTAATAGTAGATTTTCCTAGGTTAGCTGATCTACCATTCATTTGGCTTAGTCGACTGTATTAGGAGCCTTTGGAGCCTTGCGCCAGGTAATAACAATGGTAGGTTAGCAAACTGATAACTGAAGGAGGTATCTCAGGTAATTTATTTTTTTTTTTTGGGGGGGGGGGGGGGGGGGGGGATCGTAATTGGCTAAAAGTTTTTTTCCTCCTACTTTTCTTTTCTCGACTTAGCGGCATTCATTCTTTGACATGGCTGAACGTGTTAAACCTTGGGCGATGCTAAGAGAGGAAGCAAAGGAGACAGGATTGCAAGGAGAAGTGACCGCGTTCGTCAATAAAGAACTTGACAGATACGATGCAGAGGAGAAGAGAGCAGAAGCTAGGGAGAAGTAAGCACAAGATAGAGCAGATAAGAAGGAAGCACAAGATAGAGCGGAGAAGAAAGAAGTGGAAGATCGTCAATTGGAACAGAAGAAGATTGAGGCAGAGATGGAAGCCCGCAGGGCGAACGAAAGAGAGAGGGAGAGACAGCATGAATTGGCACTTAGAGCCCTAGAGGTACAAAGTCGGAGTGCTATGTCTTCCTCCAGTAATGGAGAGTCTCCACCCCAGTCTCAGTTAACTGATCTCTCCAGCACCCAATCTTCCCAACTAACAGCGATGTCTTTTACCCTGGAATCTTTTCCGAACCCCAGCGAGAAAATTGACACGTTCCTAGAAATATTTGAGAGAATGGCGAATCTGTATGGGTTAGAGAGTTCCCGTTGGTGCCTACAACTTTCACAGGCCGTAAAAGGTACCGCTTATGATGTCTACGTGAAGCTGGGAAGCAGCCACCAAGATAACTACGACATGTTAAAGAAGGCTTTACTAGAGCGTTTCGAAATGAACGCTCGCAAATTTCTGCAAATTTTCAGAAACAGCCGAAAGGAGAGCTCTGAGACATTTCAGCAGTTCTCTTCACGCCTGGCGGGCTATTTGACAAAGTGCCTGGAACTTTCCGAACTTCCTCTCACGTATGAAGGAATTCTGGAACTTGTTCTTACAGAACAAATAAAAACCACTTTGTCGAACGAAACCCGTAGATTTCTGGCTGAGCAGGGCGCAGTAAAGTTGGATGACATTCTGAGTAAGTCCGAAAGATATGTAAATGCGTTGGCCGAGCTTCCCAGCACAAAACGCAAACCGACAGATGAACCTTCTCGGAAAAATAATCTAGAGCAGTCTTCCAATTCTTCCCAGCACTATAACCAACGAGAAACCATACCCCAGAGACCTCCCCAGGAAAAATCGAAATTCTACAAGACCCGTTATCCCACCAACAACAACAATCCTGATCAACCTACAAGGCCTGCATGGCAGCGCGGCCACCAAGGTCAAGGCAAGGGAAGAACCCCTACAGCAGGGACTTCTGATCAGGGCAAGCACACCGGGCCTAATCGCATCGGATGCTTGAAAACAGCCTCGCAAGGAAGAATTAGTGTCAGTGATTCTCAACCTGAGGGAGAGAGACCCTCAATGCGAGGAACTGTTTTTTTGAACGGTACATCAGTTTCTTATCTTTTTAACACGGGATTATCTGTTGATTGCATTGTCTCAAGGCATTTGGTCAAACCCGGTCAAGAGACAGAAGAAACCGTCAAACTATGTGGAGTTTTCAAGAGTGATGCACCCAGGACGCTTCCCATCGCACTGGTGGAAATACACTCTGATTTTGTCAGAGGTGTTATCAAAGCGGCCATTATGGATGATCCTATCTACCCAGTAATCCTGGGATGTAGATATGTGTTTGTTGGGAGACCGAAAGAGCCGATTGTGGCAGCAGTAACCACAAGAGGGCAAACCCAGAAGGAACGGCAGCCTGCGCCAAATTTGTTACCGACGGAACTAAAAGAGGCGCAACAAAAGGACCCTACTCTGGAGCCCTGTTTAGAAAACTGCCCATGGCCAAGGACCCCAGACACAATGGAGACATCTTTTCGAAGGATGGCGTATTGTATCGTAGAACGGGCGACCCCGATCAAGGGAATAACCAGCTCCTAGTACCGACGAAGTAAAGAAGCCAGATCTTAGAAATGGGGCACTGTCTTCCATTTAGCGGACATATGGGACAAAACGCCACTATTCAGCGAATATCGACTCACTATTGGTGGTCAGGAATGAACTCTGAGATTATCAGATACGTGAAATCCTGCGCCCAGTGCCAACGTGTGGCACCCAAGCAACGGACACCCTTTGTTCCCATGGGTGAAACGCCAGTAATGGGGACTCCATTCGAACGGGTTGTAATCGACATTTTAGGACCCTTACAAAGGACTAAAAGAAGGCACAGGTTTGCCCTGACCTTAGTCCACACATGCACTTTGTGGGCAGAAGCTATACTGCTAACATGCACGGATTCCAAGCATGTCGCAGAAGCCCTAGTGCAGATATTCACACGGTTGGGTTTCCCTCAACAAGTTTTGACGGATAACGCATCCCCATAGCGTAGCCTGTTAATGGAGGAGATCGTTAAGATCTTGAGGAACCAGCACATCTACACAAGCCCCTATAATCCGGCCGGAAGTGGGTTAATAGAACGTGTCAACGGCACCTTCACCATGATGTTATGTAAGCTGGGACAAGAGAAACCTGAAGATTGAGACCTTTACATTCCTGCAGCCTTATTCACCTACAGGGAAGTTCCCCAGGCCTCTACAGGATTTCCACCAGCTACACTTTTATTCGGCAGACCTATAAAGGGGCCGCTAAAAGCCTTACTTCGGTCCCTGACAGACCAGAAGGCTGACGAGACAGTCGTCTCAGCAAGCAAATATGTATCAGAGCTCAAGGAAAGGTTACGACTAGGATGGGACCTAGCAACCACCAACTTAAAGAAAGCACGCGCAAAGCACGCTCAACGATGCAATAAAGCAGCAAAAGAGAGAGAACTCCAACAAGGAGAGAAAGTTTTGTTGTTACTTCCAACCAGAAACAACAAACTTCGCATCGGATGGCAAGGGCCGTTTACCGTCCTTAAAAAGATCTCCCGCACTAATTACAAGATCTCTATTAAAGGAAAGGAGAAGGTCTACCACGTAAATCTTCTAAAGAAATACTTGGAAAGACCGGTGGCGTCCTCCGAACATCTCCTGGCGGTCGCCATAGCGTCGGAAGATGACGATAGTTGCATGGAGTATCCATTGCAACAAACGGAATCTTTTAAAGATGTCGGCGAAAATCTCTTGGAAGCACAACAGACAGAAACCAGGGCGCTACTGAAACAGTACACTGCAGTCTTAACGGATGTACCTGGTCGAACAAATCTCATAGAGTTCGATATGAAATTGACGAACGAGACCCCTGTTCGAACCAGAGTCTACCCCATTCCTTACGCTAAAGCTGATACACTACGTGGAGAAATAGACAAGCTGCGTCAGGCAGGAATCATTAGCGAGTCTACCTCTCCTTACAGTTCAAGTGTAGTACTGTTACAGAAGCCCAATAAGGAAGTTCGGCTGTGCATAGATTACCGTTTACTTAACACAGTAACGGAATTCGGCCTGAACCTTTACAGAGCGCTTCTGAGCTGTTCACTAAGCTTAGCAAGGCAAGAATTTTCTCCAAGATTGACCTGAGTAAAGGTTATTATGAAATACCGGTCAGGGAGGAAATTAAACCGTTGTTAGCTTTGAGCACCAGTGAAGGACACTACACTTTCAACTTGATGTCGTTCGGATTGCACAACGCACCAGGAGTGTTCACCAGAATGATGAGAAAGCTGTTAGAACCCTGCAAAGTCCCCATATCCATAATTTCATGGATGACATATTAATTGCATCGGAAAACTACGACGAACATATTGCTACGGTTGCTATGCTCCTCGGGAGACTACGGGAAACGGGTCTCACAGCTAGACCTAGCAAATGTCTCATCAGCTTTGAAAAGCTAGACTTCCTGGGGCATACCATTTCTCAAGGCTGCATGTGGCCTGTTACCAATAATATTGAGAAAATGGTTGCAGCAAAGAGACCCCGAACGAAGGACTGATAGTATGCTTCTAGCGGCCCCTTTATAGGTCTGCCGAATAAAAGTGTAGCTGGTGGAAATCCTGTAGAGGCCTGGGAAACTTCCTTGTAGGCGAATAAGGCTGCAGAAATGTAAAGGTCCCAATCTTCAGCTTACGTAACTTCATGGTGAAGCTGCCGTTGACACGTTCTGTTAACCCACTTCCGGTCGGATTATAGGGGCTTAACGATCTCCTCCATTAACACGCTACGGTATGGGGATGCGTTATCCGTCAAAACTTGTTGAGGGAAACCCAACCATGTGAATATCTGCACCAGGGCTTCTGCGACATGCTTGGAATCCATGCATGTTAGCGGTATAGCTTCTGCCCACAAAGTGCATGTGTCGACTAAGGTCAGGACAAACCTGTGCCTTCTTTTAGTCCTTTCTAAGGGTCCTGTGTGCATACTATCAGAAATTTATCAAAAATTTCAACGGATTAACGGCACCCTTTACTGACCTGACCAGAAAAGTGCGACCAGACAAAATTGTTTGGGATTCGAAGTGCGAACACGCCTACGTCACACTCAAGACGCATTTGTCCGAATACTCCATTTTACGACTACCTGACCTTAGAAAACCCTTTATATTGTGGGTCGATGCATCAGGTCAAGGCATCGGGTCAACACTACTCCAAGCAGATGACACCGATCCGAATCTGTTATTTCCTGTTGCGTATGGCAGCCGTAAACTGAACACTGCAGAACGTATCTATTCCACAGTTAAAAGAGAGTGCCTAGCACTGGTTCATGGCATAAGAAGACACCATGAATATCTGTACGGAGCGTCATTCACGGTGCAAATAGACCACGCTCCTCTAGCTTTTCTTGTCGCGAATAAGGAATTTAATGCGAGGATCATGCGCTGGGCCTTGCTATTAAGCGTGTACTCCTTCAAATTAGAATATATTCCGGGAAAACAGAACGTCGGAGCAGATTGCATGAGTAGAAATTTGACCACGGAAGAAGAGGATGAAACTGAACACACCAATTATCCAGAAGCTACCGATCAGGGCAGCTCCATTGTCATAACAGAAAGATGAAAAAAATTTTCATGTCTTCAAGCGGGGACGACTGTGACAGATGAAAATTGAAGCAACCCTGATCGATCATTTTATTCTCATCGGGGGCCCTCACTATTTGGGTTCAAGCAACGATCAAACGTGGACTTCCCTCGCTGGTTAATTAAGCATGCACAGTTAAACACGTGGAAGCCAGGTCTCTCTATTGTCAACTGTCCGATTCTTAGTTTAGCCACGCCTCCTGTCTTTGTTTTCAAGCACTATTAATACAAATAGTCTTATCTCTAGTGACTTTCCTTTAAAAGGGGGAAGGGCAAAAAGGGGTCTGCCAGCTGTCACATTACGTCATCACGTCAGCGCCGTGTCCCTGGAACACGGGAGGGGGAGGCAACGGGATTTGTAGCTCCCTAAGAGAGAACGGATCGTTAATTGCAAATAGAGGGGCGTTAACCATTTTTTTACCGACTGTTACGGTATATGTTATTAACGCCGTCTGCTAAAGGTTAGCAGACGTGCAATTGTAAAGGTTAAGACATTTAATATATTACGATAGATGTTTCAATTATTGAACGCTCCATACACGATCGATTATGACGTGTCTAGCGTTGTTTGGGTCACAGTCGGTAACTAGGAGACGCTACCCTTTGTTACTTGACCGCCAAGCTGAATAGCTGCGTTTTCTAACCTTCCAATTCAATGGCATGATATAGCCATTTATATGTGCATTTATGATGGACCAGGGTCAGTCCTAGAACTCTATATGAGAGGAAACTTATGGAAGTTAGTGTTTAACTAGAATCCTCAGAAGGAGGAGAATAATCGTCCAATCCGTATGAAATATTTAGACTCGCAGTCTCACTGTCGGCAGGTAGCCATGTCTATCTGCGCGTGCATATAGCTGTGATGTTCTGACGACAATACTGCATTGTATCCTTAAACGGACATTGACACGTAAACCAGCAGTCTACGTTATTGATTAATTTATGCATGACTTATACGGACTTATGTTCTGCTCATATTTGAAATGATCATCCTGTGTGTACATGTGATTAAATATTACGGACTCAACCTGAAGGCATTAATTACTTCATTAATGTTGCTGAGTTCAAGTATTACATGTTACTTCTTCATACCATGCTACTGAGTTGTATGAACGCTTCACCCTAATTCGCGTAATGATAAAACAAGCACGATGAACAAGAAATCACTAAAATAACTATACTCAGCACATGATCTTCAACCGGCAAATAACTCAGCAACACCGACTGCATCCCTTTGATCGCGCTTCAAGGGACGAAATTTACTCACCGAGTGAACGGACCTTAAAGGCGCCCGCCGCTAGCGAAGCGGCCATCATGTCGGGGAAAAGCGTGAAAATAGACTTTGATTCGCGAAACGAACAGCAAAATCCCCCAAATTGGACGAGAGGTGTTAATTTTCGCATTAAGGAACAAGAGTCCAGCGTTTTATTATATATATGCCCATCTCTCCGAATTCAGTTTGTCAGTTTGCTATCAGGATTTCTTGAATGGTCTAGCGCGCATTTTGGAGTCTTATTTATCTGGATTTCCTATAGAAATACGTGGAGACTTATTTCAGTTTTCTGATTTGCGGTAATAATAGTATATTAGCCACTAAGTGTTTTAATGTGTTAAAGTTTCAGTATATTGTAACCGGGGCAGGTGTTCCTTAGGACTGGAATGGCACCATATTACATCATGTGGCAGTGCCGGTATATGCAGTATTTTCAGTTTACTTTACAGAGAGCAGATGTTTAACTGGCCTAATCACCAGAGATTTAGATTTCTCTCTTAAATTTGTGTTACCAGGTTCGATTTTCTTCTCTTAGGTGTTGATGTAGCGAATTTAATTGAAATGAATAGATTTCTTATCTAGATCTCAAAACTGTAGTAATTCACCTTTTCAACAGCGTTCGATTTCATGCAAAACTTTTAATATCTTTCAGCATGAAACTTAAAATTTCAACAAAGTCTGGAATTCAGAACATTTTTACAATAATAAGTATAATAAAATTCTATCATCTCATCAGATGCTTTCATCGATGCAAAAATCCCTTTTTGCATCCTTGTCTCGTAGGCCTACTCAATTGTCAAATATGGCAAACCTTCTCATTCCACCGTGTTCCTTCTTTTAAGTTACAGTCTTATTTTAGGTTCGACGACATTTACCCATCTCCTCAGATTTGTCCTTGATTTCTTTATCGTCATAAGCATTCCTTGAGTTAAATGCTTTCCAACACAAGAATATTTTCTACTCTACATGGTTTGAGGTGTAAGACATTTTTTTTGCAAATTGACTCAAATCCTCGAACCTAGTTCTGCTGCGACTAGGGTTGGGAGCTCTATTCAAAATACATATTTAACGATTGTCACTACTTACGCCAGTAAGATATATATATATATATATATATATATATATATATATATATATATATATATATATATATATATATATATATATAACCACTCAATGTCCTGAAATACACATTTTATAAGAAATGTTGAAGTTTGATTTTCTCAAACTAAGAAATATGTAGAGCTGGACCAGATACGACCTCTTGAGTTGCGCTCTTTCATTCTACTGCCAAAATGGCGTCGTTGTTCCACTTTCCCCGGGGTAAATCTGAGCTATCCGATTGGTCAGGGGAAATCACCCAATTATTAGAAATGGCGTGTAGAAGCGACTCTACCCTAAATATGTGACACTATTTATTATTTTCTGTTTCTCATAAAATATAAAATTATGGGGTGGTCTGTGCTTCCTCTGTCTTGTAAGAATATAGTCTGTTTCCAAAGGAACAACTATGTACACGGCCACATATAGATCCCGGGGCTCCGCAAATGTATCCCGTAGGGAGACATTTGAGTACTATCAATAACAAAAATCCATCCCCAAAAATTTCTAAGTTCAAAAAAATTTTTCAGAAAAATTTAAAGTCCAAAAATATTTCCAAAAAATTTAATCTAATTCCTATACTGGGGTCCTATGTCTATATGAGGTCGTCTGCTATGTAAAAAAAAACTAGTAGTGGACATCAACTTCAAAAAGTGTAACTTATTCATCACATCATAATATTTTTTCACCAAATTTACAAATTGGCAACACTGCCCAACAAAATCTGCAAAACACTCATAAGGTCATCACTAAAAAAAATGTGACGAGTGGCAACACTGGGGAATGAACAATAAACTATCTTATTTGCAGAACTTGGCTGGATTATCATAATCTATTACATTTCATTCAAAAATATAGTTGATTACATTCTCTTGGATGTGGTAGGGGTGTTATCTCTTTTCTGTACTGTTATTTGCTCCATATTAAAAGCCTGCAAGTACTAAAAAAAATCTTTTTTTTTTTTCTGGCGTACTTATTTATTCTATTTCCCAAGTACTCTGCAATATTCCAAGAAATGTCCAAAATCTCTAATTCCTATGGTAATGGCAATCCACTTTCATAGAATAGCCAATGTTTTCATGGGTACTCATCATCTTCTTCTTCTTCTTTTTTTTTTTTTTTGAATGAGCCACTTGCTCATTATTACATGTAGAAAACATCTCTAAACATAATATGCATATGTATCAGACGATAATACGACCAGCATCATTTTTATAAGTAATCATTTTTCACAATAAAAGCATTGAAACCTCATGGCTTATCCTTATTTATCTATCTGAATGTTTCCTTGTTATAGACATTTTCTAAATGGTAAGTGTATAAATTCGTTCTAAGTCCGTCACTGTAGAAAATGTTCTATATTACATTTTTTTTTTTTCTTCAAAATATGTGATGTTTGTCTCTAATATCCGTGCGTCTGGTGGTGATCCTGTCCATTAGTCAGTTATTTCTAATCATTCCTTCTTTTCTGTCAATACAGTATTTTTTTCTGTGAACTCTTTCCTAGAAATATTATTTTATATATATATTTATTCTTCAAAGATCTTCTTTGACTTCCCATACATCAATTTTCAAACATCACATTGTTCAGCAACCAACAGACGAATGTGTTACTATCATATTATGAAATAGAAGGGAAAAGAAAAATATAGTTTCCAAATCATCATGAATTTTCTACATTGGGTTCCGTATTACTTTATTTTCTCTTTTAAGACAACTGCTTATACTCTTGACAATATGTATCCATGTTGTCACTCTCGAGGCATCCTTGTATACAATTTATATTTGTCTCCTTTTTTTTTTTTTCATAACACCAATGTATCATTTATAGTGTTCCAATATCATTGTATCTATTCTAGTCCTCCTGTTATCTTGAGAATTCATCCTTAGTAACTCCCTATGTACCTTATCTAGCAATACCTTTATGCAAAACACATCAAACAATTATTTATGGAACTATCAACTGAGATGTAAGAACTTTTGACAATATGAGATGAAAAAAAAATTTTGGGGTCATCACTCAAAAAAAAAATGTGACATAGAAAGGAAGAAAATAATCAATTGATCGTGAGGAATCTACAATATTCTCGTAAGACAAAGTTCCTGGCACTCTGACTACTATTTATCCATATTATTTCTGGTTATCCTTGCATACAGTGTACCATTTCCATTTTCTTTATAAGTCCAATTCCTCGCTCATGGTGCTCCAATATTTAAAATGTCTTCTTCTTCCATCCTTAGCCACCAACCGGCAAAGCAGTATGTGGCCAGTACGCCTAGTGGCGTCTTAGGGCAACAACAAATTGATCAATCTATCGCTGTTTCCACCACGCCTAGTGGCGTCTTTGTGGAACAGAAACAGACCAAACAATCTATCGTTGTTTCCGTAATCAGATTGGTTGGCAAGCAGGTGATCAGCCCACTGTGCGAAGTTTTTACGGGATGGGGTAAACAGCCCCATGCCCAACCCTCCTTAGTCGCTTTTTACGACATGCGTGGTAGGGTGCAGTGTTACTATTCTTTGCTCCCCTTTCGGGCCCCGGCAACACACGGGTGAATTTAAAATGTGGATCCTTCCTATTCCTCTTATTCTGTACTGAAAATATTAATTGTCCATGTACTATATTTGCGAATATTTATCATCAATATATCAACTAATCATTTATAGAACTATTAACATAAATGTCTAGACTTTACTAAAACATGAACAAAAACATGTCTTTTTACATATGTGCAAAATTTCGACACCAACTCTGCCTTCGCTGGTCGAGGGTTAGTCAGAGTTATGTGGTGCCTGTAACATCCGCTGACTACAGCCAGATGGGTGACTTATGGTACTTATAATTCAAAAATCTCATCCGTCAGTTATCTTAAGTGTGGGGCGGGGGTCTATTTCATGGTGTCCTTGACCAAGTTTGCTGCATTTCTAATCTAGATATTCTTTTTTTTTTTTTTTTTTTTTTATAGTATCTCCATGGTATATCTGTGACATGTCTGTCCTTGGGATAACATTATTTTTTTTTTTTTTTTATCCAATATCCTCGGGGTGAGCAAATCTCAGTGTGTCCACTTTCATCAATCATTTATTTATTTTCTCTCCTGTAATTCTGGGTATGTTATGAGTATTTTAAATTGTCAATTTATTCCAACTATCTTACAACATTCTGTAATTCGTGATAAGGAATAGTCATTTGTTATACAACAATGTTCATATTACAAAGGCAATAAGCAAAAATCAAAGAGATATCTTCTCCAAAATGCGGATGCATCTCTATTTCCTTTACCTCTGGGCGTAGCAATTATTCAGTCATTATTTTTTTTTTTCTCCATTATTTAATCTCCATTTTGTGTCCTTAGTACCTGTGGTTCCATGGGATTATCATAATTCATTTGTGTCTCTTGTCTACTGATAATCCTTCAATAATGACTTCAAATATGGTCCTCATATGTGCAACAATCATCTGCTCTGATTTGTTCCATGGTATTCATCAAATATTCTATTATATCCTTGTCTTATCTCGTAACCACGAAAGACTAAGATTATTCCTCCTCCAATGTTAATGTGGGGGATTTTGTGCATAAACATTACAACAAAATCTCAGCTGTGACAACATAAAGTTTCACCTTAATATAAAATGTCATCTTCATCATACATAACCTGTTGCTTCTTCATCTCATGTGTCATTAGTGGTTATCATGCGGTAATGGGGTATTTCATTTGCTAGGTCAGCATGTGCAAATGCTATTTCTTTAACATGGGCAAAGGCATCATCAACAAATAGGTGTAATGTGTTCAATCTGGGGTTAGCATATACTAATGCTCTCAAGGGATTCTTCATTTGCAGAAATTCAGCATGCGCAAATGTCATTGGGGTATTTGTGATAGGCAGTAAAATTTTTGACAGTACTAATATACATCTGGGTCTAAAATAATAATGTACATTTGAAAATAAATAATCCTGTGGAGAAAAATAGCATAACCTACAATACTAGTTTTGGGTATGAATTATGTGCTGTTAAGAGATGTCATAGTAGGAACAGTATGATTGATCAAGGTGGCAGATATCAAGGAGTTTAGCATAATATAGATCAAAGAAATATTAGTATGAGGTAAGAAAAAAAAACTACTGGTGTAAAGTGTCTGCATGAAAATGCTGGTGAATGGAGCGTGGAATATGATCAGTTACAAAAGTGGAGATGAATGTTACAACAGAATAGTGTGACACATGTGTTATAGGTAAAGTTGTGTAGCATTCTAAATATTAAGAAAATGTATGTAACTAAATAAGGGTGTCTGTAAACTCGTAACACCGTGTGTTATCAATTGTTTTAACATTTTTATTTCACAATTATGCTATCTAAAGAAAATCCTCCGTGTGCTGGTCTTGATTTCTTTCTGGGCATCCGTATTCTAAGGCTGGAAAAAATAACTTTCTCAGTGAGGCTTTGACATCTTAGTCTGTAAGCAAGTCATTTGAACTGTCAAAAACTGAAAATAGAGTACATGGGGAGAGTTAGTACATTGTTAAAAAGGTTTGTTCACATATGCGTTGACCGTGTTCGGATTTGCGAACATATAAAACACCTGGGCGTGTTTTTCAGAACAGCTTCGCTAGTTCCTTCACCATCTCTAACCTTGCAATGTCCCGACTGCTTAGGCGAGCATCATACTGAGTAGCAGTGGTGACGGGTGTGATAGGCGACGACACTGCATTTGCTGATTGTTGGGACACTGAGGACATTGACGAATGCGGTGATGGCTTAACATCATTTGATTGCGGTGATGGTTTTACTGTGGTTAGGGTGTGTATGGCTGGAACATCTGTTGGTTTTGAGGCAGGTATATGTTTCGCCTTGATTTTTCTTCTGACCTGGTTGTGCTGAACGTTAGCACTGGTTACAATGGGCACAGTAATTTGCACACTGTTGTTTTTGACTAGTTGAGATGAGGCTAACACTTCTCGGCTTGGTTTTGGAACATGATTGCGTTTCTTCAGAATCTTTCGTCTGATATAGTTGTGCTGTATACGCGGAATTTTGTTGCTAGGGATTGAGTCATCAGATTCTGTTTTATAGGCGCGTTTGACGCTGGAGCTGACTGGTACAAATAATGTACTATCCGCATCACTGGTTTCAATGGAACTAGCTGTATCAATGTCTGTTTCTTGTTGGTATAATTCTACCATTTTTCTGTCATTATGTTCGTTGGGGTCTGACAAAGCTGTGCTGTCTTGTTCTGTTTCGTCTCCATAAAGATCGCTGGTATATGGTTCAACAATCTGCTTGGGTATAGTTTCTTCAGGATCTGATTGTTTTGAACGAGCAATCTTGTTCTTGTGGTATAGCAGTGTTTGGTTTTCACTAGTGTTAAAACTAGAACTGCCTGAACTGGGGGTGTGATAGGTATCAGCTGACGATTTATCACTGCGGGAGTAAGTTTGAGTGTGGATATAAGGTGTTTTCGTGTTGTCATCGTGTGACGTCTGTGGCATGATTTCTTCATTTCTAATGCGCAGGTCTCTGTCTTGTAGTCTATTACGTAATTCAAGTGGTGGGATATCTTCTTCGCTTTCGGACGAGTCTCGTTGTTGTCTTGCTCGATGTATTTCATCTGTGGGTGGTCTGGGTATGTGGTCGTCTTGGTAAAATTCAGAGTCTGTCGTCTCTGACTCTGATATGTCAGACGAATCTGTGCTGGATGGATTATAATTTAGGGTGGCTTTTCTGACTGGTCTTGTATTTGTCGTCAGAGGCGGAATGGGCCGGTGATTATCAATTTTTATTTGTTTTACGTGAGCTTTTGTTTGGTGTTGTTTCTCTTCATTCCAAATAATGAAGTTTACAGGCGTAGTTTGTTTCATGATTTTGTAGCCATCTAACCATCGGTCATCGAATTTTGAACTGCGTACATGTTTCTTGTAGTATACTCTGTCTCCTATTTTGTACGTTGGTAGCTTGGCTGATTTATCATGTTGTTTCTGTTTCTTGTGAAATGCCTTCTGCGTATTTCGTTGTGCAATCTGGTGAGCTTTATACTTTTCTTGAAGGATTATTTCGATGGGGTCTTCTCCCATGTATTTTCTTTGTGGGCGAAGTAGGTTGTCTAACGGAAAGTTTGGTTCTCTTCCGTATAGCATGAGAAAGGGTGACATTCCTGTGGTATCGTTCACGTTTACTCGGATGGCTTCAAGAGCTTGGTTAATGTATAGGTCCCAGTATTGGTGGTTCCCCTTGATATATTTGCTAATAATATCATGTAGGGTGGCGTGCATGCGTTCATTTCTGCCATTTGCATTTGGGCAATAATAAGGGGTTGTAGTATGCTCAATATTCAGCTGGTGTAAGGTGGCTTTAAATGGGTTACCTATAAACTGTTTACCGTTGTCTGAAATGATTCGTTTTGGACAGCCATGCCTGGGAATGAATTCTTGTAAAAAAATTTGCGTGATGGACTGCGATGTGGCATCACTGAGTGGGTAACTTTCTGGCCAAACAGAGTATTGGTCAACTATGTGCAGGAGGTATTTGTTGCCTGATTGGGTGAGTGGGTAAGGACCTGATAAGTCAATGCTCACTGTTTGCATGGGGTAATGGGAAGGTTGCATTTCTTGAAGGGGAATTAAATGTGGCTTCATGTTTCTCAATTTACATGTTCTACAGGTGGCTACATATTCTGTAATGTCCTTGTAGAAAGTTTGCCAATAATACCTTTTCTTTATGACATCAATTGTTTTGTCTCTTCCCATGTGCCCGTTGTTATCATGAAACTGTAGCAATACTTCTGGGACTAGATGTGCTGGAATGACTTTTCTTAGTGTCCCTTCTTGTTTCTGATCAATATAGTATAGAATTCCATCCGTTGGGTGTACTGTAAAATCTTTACTTTTTGTTGGGTTTTCTTTCACGTATGTGAGCAGCTTGACAATTTCTGCATCTTTCGCTTGTTCTACTCTCATGTCAAACATCTCTTGGCTTTCTTCTTCTACTTGAGTGGCGGAATCTGAGGTACTTCTTCGACTTGATGAAGTAATTTCATTAATTTCTTTAGCATTATCGTCAATCTCTGAGGATGTGCCATCATTTTTGACTCTATTTGTTTTCACTTCAGTTTCATCATCATATTTAATCCTGGATAAGAGGTCTGCACAGGGGTTCATTTCGCCTGGGATATGTTCGATAGTGGTGTCGTAGGACTGTAAATTCATTGCCCATGTCTGTAACTTCTTTGGCTGTTCTTGTGTTTTGGTGAGCCAGTTAACCAAAGGTTGATGATCAGTTCTTATAATGAGTTTAGTTCCTCTGACGTAAAAGTCAAACTTTTGTACTGCATAGTGAATAGCATATGCTTCTTTCTCAGTGGTGGTCCACCGTTTTTGTGACTTTGACAATGCGTGGGATAGGAATGCAATGGGTTTCTCATTTGGAATGTTTGGTAGGATGGGTGTTTCATCTTCTAGTACAGGTTGGACCAAACAAGCACCAATTGCGTTATCTGAGGCATCGGCGTATAGTATCATGGGCTGAGAAATATCTGGATGTCCAAGCAGTGGGATGGTGGTTAGGGCATTTTTTTTAGATACTCAAAGGATCTCTGGCAGTCTTCTGTCCATTTGAAGCGTGCATACTTGCGGGTAAGGGCTATCAAAGGCTCTGCTGCTCTGGAGAAATTGATGATGTGGCGCCTATAGTACCCTATTGTACCAATAAATGAGCGTGTTTGTCTCACCGTCTTGGGGCTAGGCATTTCTCTTATGGCTTTGACTTTATCTTCATCAGGTCTGACGCCATGTCTATTGATAAAAAAGGTAAAGGAACCCGTTACACGCCCATTGAGGCATATTGGGAATATGGTGTTAGGCCCATATTATCTTGACCGTCGGCACACGAGGGGTGATGTGGTCGGCATCACGCCGGCCGCCTTAACCTTCCCAGAGTAGCTCTGGTACCCATTTGGGGCTGGGTCGACCCAGGAGCCGTTTGTGGCCTAAAAATTTTCCGCCTCATCTGGGGATCGAACCATAGACCACTGCGCTAGGAAGCCAGTGCACTAACCACTATGCTACCGCGGCTCCTCATGTCTATTGATGACAAAGCCTAAATATTTTGTTTCTGTCTTTAGAAACTCACACTTCGACAGTTTTAACTTTATTTGGTGATGCCTGAGTCTATCAAACACTGTTTCAACCTTGCGGAGGTGGTCTTCCATCGTGCCTGCGGTATGTATCAGGATATCGTCTATGTATGCCAGGGCAAATGGATGTAGACCCTTTAACACTTCATCCATGAGTGACATATATGTTGCTGGAGATCCTTTTAGACCAAATGGCATAACATTCCAAAAAAAGCTTCCCATATGTGAACAGAATGTGGATTTCTGTTTTGCCTCAGGTGTCATGGGGATGCACCAAAAGCCTGACCTTGCATCAAGTGTGGTAAAGTATGTAGACTTTCCTAACGTCGCAAGTAGATCGTCTATCCTGGGGAGGGGGGTAGGAAATGACTTTTGTGATTTTGTTAAGGGCACGGTAGTCGCAGCAAAAGCGACTGGAGCCGTCTTTCGTTGTTACGATCACTAGGGGTGAGGACCATTGGGAACGGGATCTTTCGATGATTCCTGCCTGTAGCATTTCATTTATAGACCTTTCCACGAGTTCTCTGTTTTTCAAGGGCGTATGATAGGGTTTCATATGTATTGGCTCCTCTGTGGTTGTTTGAATGTCCATTTTGACAGTGTTAGTTCTGCCTAATTCCATGTCATTGAGTGCGAATACCTCCTGGTGCTGTTCTACAAACGCTTTCAAACGTTGCTTATTATCTTCGGTGGCATTCAGGGTTGCAAGTAACTGAGCTATTCTCTCTCTGTATTTATGATCTGCTATGATATCTCTGGTCTGTCTTGATGCCTCCGTTTCATTCCCATAATTTTGGGACATTTTTCTTGCATCTTGTGAAAATCTCTGCTCCTGGTATGTGGCTTTCTTTTGCGTAGTTCTTTGCCGTTCATTGGGCTGTGCTTGGTACTGTCTCCTCTGCCATGTACTGTGTGCATTTCCATTTGTCACTGCATTTACTGTATATTCGTTTCTTATTATATTTCTGGGGTAGTCGTTGTTGTGCCATTTTTTTCTGATTATTTCTGTCGTAACTGCGCTTATCCGCGTACGTTACTGTATTTCTTCTGTTTGTGCTATAGGGCTGTCTTCTTTCCCTGGGCGAAAATTTTTCATTCTTTCTGTTTCCAACTTTGCTGCTATAGTATCCTCCTGTGGTATAGTCATATAAGAATTCTTCCTTTTCTTCGGAAATTTCAATTGGTTTTGGGACTTTATCATATCCACCTGTTTTTGAGTTATATTGATACTCCATGGGGCATGTATCACTGTCTTGTCGCTTTGGATATCCTCCTGGCAAGACAATTTCTGTTTCTCTGTTACTCTGTGATATACAGCACTTCATCTTTTCTCTTGGTGTGCTGGGGCGCAAGAATGAGTAATTATAGTCATTTTCATACTGTGGCCTTTCTCTTCTTATGTATGGACTGGTTCGTTTCTGCCATCTGGGTAGGGTATGCTGTGGTGTAACATAACTGTGACTGATGTTACTGTTATTTGTACTGCGATTTCGTGCATTATGTCCAGTGGGAGTGGTTGAGACAATTTGTGGATGGTCTCTATTGGTTTTGGTTTGTCTTATTGTTGACGTATCCACTTGCGCTACAACTGTGCCTCTTTTTATAGTGGTAGTTTTTCCTGACATATTCAATATCATGATGGGGAAATCTCTGGACTTCGAGACTTCAGCGATTCCCTCTGTAATTTGCAACAATGGGTCATCAATAATGCTTTCTTCTGCTAGGGGCTGTACTTGAATTGATTGCCCTGGTGTTATGTACTCAGAATTTTTTACTCTGCCTTTTGCTATGACCAGGGAGTTTGGAGCCACCGTTATGGGAGCTGTAATCCTTACTAAAGACGCTATGTGGATATCGTCCTGGAGATCTATGTACGTATTGTTGACTTTGATTTTGTGGAGGTCATAGTATATTCGAACTTTGTGTTTGTTTAAAAAATCTCTCCCTAGGATAAGATTTCTAGACATTCCTTTAGTAATGACAAATGGGTGTTCAAAATTTGTTTCGCCTAAGGAAAATTTTAGCCATGCTGTCTGTTACGTGCAGTCTTTGATATCTTACAATATTATACATTGGTATTCTTGTTATCTTCGCAAATATTTTGAAAGCAAAATTGTGCTTAAGGGAAAGTCATTATTGTGTTACTTCCCTTGAAAGTTGTGTCGGCTCTTTCGATCAAACTCCGCGGATAAATCCATTTTACTGCGATTTATTCGTTGTTTGGGTAATAATAGATTGTTCTTGCTTCAGAATATCTATGGCCTGAATTTATGTGTATTGTTTGTCTGAGTAGGACGAGTCTGTCTTATATCTGTATATCTTTACATATCTAAGTCGAACTATATGTTCTGTTGTCTCTAGAGAGGTCGAAGGCTATTCGGCGGATGTGTCGCTAGAGTGTGGTGTGATTTGGCTTCGTCCTGATAGGGACTGTGTTTTCATGTCGGCCTGTTGCCGGGGAAAAAGTGATCTCAGTATTTGTGGGGAAGGTGATAGTCGTCTAAACCTATCGTGTATGCTTTACCCCAGTGTTTAGTCGTATTGCCAAGGAATGGCAGTGTCATATTTCCTATACCAAGGTAATCAAAGATACTCTTATGAACTCTCGATCGAAGCCACCATTTTCGATAGTTACGATTTGAATGTCTAAGAGAATATATTTGACTCGATGAAAACGACTTCGATTCCTAGCAGCACTATATCCTGTAGATTGCAGTCAATTGTTCATGATCAAATCTACAGAGCAATGAAATGTTTTATGAATGACTAACTTTAGAACAGATTCATTATCTGTATCCAAAAAAACGTGAGTGACAGCTCACGAGTGAAGCCATCTTGGAACCAAAACATGTAGTGACTTTCAAGAAGAGAAAAGGGATGCCCGTATTATCGCTTGATCAGTCCAGAGATCACTGCTACACATGAGAACCCATTGCTAGCGGTTCAATATTATTATATGGAAAAATATGTGCTGAACATTATGTTGAAGAATCGTCGCTAGACGAGATTAGGTTTAGAAGCCATCTGAAATATTGTTTATAAGCTGACGTGCTCAGTCAGTGAAGTCAGATGATATATGTATGGGCGATACTGAGTGCTTGGCTACTGACAGTCCATTATACACTTATTCTACATGAGTGCCCATGTAACATTGCAAGACCATTTATCCACTGTACGATGATGTATTATGGCAACCTGTGATTTGTCACTATCTGTGCTGTCGAGTGTGTACGTCCAATTAAACTTTAGAAAAGGTACACAGTCGTTGGTGTCGATGACTTCCGGTCATACATGAGTGTGAGAAAAGAACATTTGTCAACAACACGAACCCTTATCATCATTCGCACATTATACACTCAATCCATGTCTACACACCACTGCGTAGGTCAAGTTGACATCCATACACTACAGTGGAGCAAACAACACCATAGAGATCTTATCAACTGATGATGATGATGATGTCTGCTTCCATCCACTTATATCTATCTTTTGGTGGATATCATTAACGGTATCAACATATATTCAACTTTATCACTGTCCCAACTGAATTTAGTCTTTGTCCCGTGACTGAAGCTAGGTGTGTTTTGGACGGTTGAAATCGTACTAAGTGTTGGATCCTCTGGAACAGCTGGAACCTAATAAGGCTGATGGATGCTCCTGTATCTACCAGTGCCCTATATTGTTGGCCCTGTATAGACATGATGCAGGAACTGGGGTCCGGATGTATTTTAGTTCCATCATGTAGCATTTCTTCATATTGTATTTTACTGGATGGGCCCACTTGACAATTTCTGTTCTGTGTTGTTTCTTTTGTTTTGGACCAGTTTCTGTGATTGTTGCCCTCACTAACGGTCCTGTTTAGTGAGTGGCGCGGCCGTTTCCCTGACGCATGAGGGGTTGAGGTGCGCCTCTGGTATACTGATTTCTGGTGTAATCACGTGGGGGTGGTGCGGGTTGTTGTGGTTGGTAACCTCCTCTTCTGAATGGTGCATGATTGTAATTTGCTCTACAGGACTTGTAACCATGTCCGAGCCTACCGCATGTAAAGCATCCGTTTGTATTGACATTATTGACGTCGTTTTGCCTCTGTGTGGGGGGTCTATAATTGCGGGGCCTATCATCTCGTTGTCGTGGGCGAGTCCATTGCCTCCTGGTATGGTCAACTTCCATAGGCTCATGCTCATCATAGTCCCTATATTCTGGTCGGGGTTCCCTACCTGCTCTTTGTTGGAACCTTCGGTGAAGATTTTCCTCCTGTATTGCTGCTTGGATTGTTTCAGCAATAGTCTTGGTGTCTTTTCTAATAAGATGCCTTCTGATATTTTCCGCTCTAAGGCCATCGGCAAATATCCCCACTAACTGTATTTCTACATCAGGTGTGGTAGGGATTTCTCCGCAAAATGCCTCTTCTGCCATATTGAGGAATCGATCTCCAAAAAGTTGTACCGATTCATCTCTTTCCTGTTTCATGCTTCTAAGGACTGACCAAGCATGCATTTTGTCTATGATTTCCCCATATCTCTGGGTGAGCTCTTTTTTTAGGGACTCGTAGGTTTCTGTGGGGTACTGCTGGGACCTCCTTCTTAAAAAATCAGTCACGTACGAATCAGAACCTAACAGAGCGATTTTCTTTTTCTCTTCATCCGTTGTTGCCTCTGCTAGTGCCGCAAATTTTTCCATGTCGGACAACCATCTTCTGAATTTTTTCTTGTTTCCATCGAACGGCTGAACAATGGATCTAACCTGTGTGAATTTCGCGTAGTTGTCATTTTTCTGTAGGGTTTCAGTAATTTGCCGTAGCGCTATTATTGTTGGTCCTTCCATATTTTGTCTGTCCTGGGGCTGCAGTGGTTGTGTATTTACGGGTTGGTTCTGTGGTTGTTGTTGTTGTTGTTCCACACCCAGCTGTTGAAAATTTTGTAGTAAATCGTCCATGGTCTATGATCGCTAGTTATTCGCTTTATCAAAGAGAAGTGGTCACGGGCACCATATTACCTTCATGTAACCGGGGCAGGTGTTCCTTAGGACTGGAACGGCACCATATTACATCATGTGGCAGTGCCGGTATATGCAGTATTTTCAGTTTACTTTACAGAGAGCAGATGTTTAACTGGCCTAATCACCAGAGATTTAGATTTCTCTCTTAAATGTGTGTTACCAGGTTCGATTTTCTTCTCTTAGGTGTTGATGTAGCGAATTTAATTGAAATGAATAGATTTCTTATCTAGATCTCAAAACTGTAGTAATTCACCTTTTCAACAGCGTTCGATTTCATGCAAAACTTTTAATATCTTTCAGCATGAAACTTAAAATTTCAACAAAGTCTGGAATTCAGAACATTTTTACAATAATAAGTATAATAAAATTCTATCATCTCATCAGATGCTTTCATCGATGCAAAAATCCCTTTTTGCATCCTTGTCTCGTAGGCCTACTCAATTGTCAAATATGGCGAACCTTCTCATTCCACCGTGTTCCTTCTTTTAAGTTACAGTCTTATTTTAGGTTCGACGACATTTACCCATCTCCTCAGATTTGTCCTTGATTTCTTTATCGTCATAAGCATTCCTTGAGTTAAATGCTTTCCAACACAAGAATATTTTCTACTCTACATGGTTTGAGGTGTAAGACATTTTTTTTTTGCAAATTGACTCAAATCCTCGAACCTAGTTCTGCTGCGACTAGGGTTGGGAGCTCTATTCAAAATACATATTTAACGATTGTCACTACTTACGCCAGTAAGAAATATATATATATATATATATATATATATATATATATATATATATATATATATATATATATATATATATATATATATAACCACTCAATGTCCTGAAATACACATTTTATAAGAAATGTTGAAGTTTGATTTTCTCAAACTAAGAAATATGTAGAGCTGGACCAGATACGACCTCTTGAGTTGCGCTCTTTCATTCTACTGCCAAAATGGCGTCGTTGTTCCACTTTCCCCGGGGTAAATCTGAGCTATCCGATTGGTCAGGGGAAATCACCCAATTATTAGAAATGGCGTGTAGAAGCGACTCTACCCTAAATATGTGACACTATTTATTATTTTCTGTTTCTCATAAAATATAAAATTATGGGGTGGTCTGTGCTTCCTCTGTCTTGTAAGAATATATTCTGTTTCCAAAGGAACAACTATGTACACGGCCACAATATTTCACTGGGATTTTTGTGTGTTAATTTAAACTTATTAAATAAACATGTAGCTAATTTTACCAGCTATAAACGTAAAATTTAATCACTCGCGATTTCCCATGTAAGAGATACTTTACATTAATTAATAGACGCTAGGCGGTGGATAATTTAGAGAACGCAATTTAATTCTATTCATACGTGTGTAATTTTCTGAACTACTAGAGTTCATATCTCGTGTAAAAAAACCGTCAAGATAAACTAGACACTCGCGGGTTTTTAAAAATATATATAATTAAATACCGGAGTGGTTAAAATAGTCTTACCTAAAAATTAACGCGTATCAGGATATGATTTGTAATATGATTACATGTTTATCTATTTTCTACATATAGGCTGGTTATACCTTGCGTCCTAGCGTTTCTTATGGTCTTACTGACTTTGGTTCTTACACCATCCAGCGATTATTGTGGTTTAAAAGATCTTCGTGTTGTGACCCTATGTGGTCCACCTCTCCATCCATGAGAGTAGTATAACCAAGAACTTTAACAATAAGCCATCTGGAGAAGAACAATTGCCAGAAGCCATTCCATAAATATTACTGATCTGCTGTGGCAGAACTTATATCACTATTTTTTTTACACATGACAGTAAACGTTTTCCTACTGGATTAATCACCTAAAGAAAACTCACTGGTCATACTCTGCTATCACTCATTGAACAGCCGAGGAGTATCATTTTCCTAAAGTTCTTTTTTTTCATCACACCATAGAGTGTCTTAACTACCAGCGGCGAGACCCCAGCGGACCAATACATATATATATATATATATATATATATATATATATATATATATATATATATATATATATATATATATATATATATATATATATATATATATATATATATATATATATATATATATATCCAATTCGGAGGACAGTGCCACCCCATAAAACCCTTACCCCAAACACTAACTGCAGTGAAAAGAGGAATATCCTGGAACAAAAAAGATACGCCTTGATTTCAGCGACTACGGAAAAATAGCCGACAGCAAACCCGTCAGTCTGGGGCTGAAATAGACAAAGCAAAAGACTCTGATTGTTTTAGTACTTGCTAGAGTTTTTTTTTTTTTCCCATGGAATGCCTGATTCAACGATTGGTAAGTGCAGATGAAAGTGGGCCACTGTATGCGTGCATTGAATGAACGAAATTAGATAACCTTAATTTTATTTTTTCTTGCTAACACCAGTATACTTAATTTCTTTTTCTGTTTTTTTTTTCTTTCCCTCCCTAATCAGCTTAGTCACGGGATAGATTAAAACTTAAGAACCTGTTCCTATACCCCTTACTGATTATTGCATACCCCATTGTTAAACTTGAATCTCTCTGTGGGTTAATTACCTCTGATAGTAATTTTCTTTGGGTTGTTTTCCTTTACAAGAGGGGAGGGCCTATTGAGATACTATTTTTTATTTCCCACCTTGTCTGTAACTATGCTTTATAAATGTAACATGATTGATGTTGTGCTTTTTGTTTAGTGATAATGAACATAATAATCCTTTACTTACCGTGTTGGTCCCATTGTCCCATTATATGTTATACGTAGTTTGTATTCACGTTGGTGCATTTGTGTCACCAAATTGGTGTATGTACATGAGTGTAGGGTAACTTGCAAAAATTTTTTAGCATAGAGTAAGTGCGTCTGCAGTTAAATTAATGTCGTAAGATAGGCTGGATTAGAGCAACGACTCGATTCAGAGAATGTCCTTCATCTTACCCTATCACCCTCGTGAAACAGCAATCTATTTCTTACCCCTTATTCTCACAGAGTATCACTATCACCTCTGCTCGGACGGGACCATAAATTTCTCAGACCTATCTCATAAAAAATTACGACATCTATGCATGAATTTTATTATTTAATGTAGACATACTATTTTTTTTTCTTTTCCTTAACCATATTCCTGCTTCTTCTTTCTTATTTTTTTTTCTTTCCGTCTCTGGTTTCTGTCTTAATTTTTAATTTCTTGTTTGCTTTTCTCAACATTTGTTTCATGTATTTGAGTGAACGACATGAAAAAAAAGGGGAGGGGGGTGAGAGCAGAGAGATTATCGGCGTAGATTGAAGTCTGTTGCTCGTTGGACGCCATGCCATGCTCCGAGGCCTCGAACTGCAAAATATTTGCAGTTAATGTTAGCATGGCCTATGAGAGGCAAGATTGTTTTGACTTACCCGTTTGCCGGGAAGAACTCCAAACAAATAGCTAGATTAGGCCAAACTTCGCATGTTATGATTATGATAACTTGATATTTTTTTTTGCCTTCCCCACGAAAGTTCTCCATAGCCAACCGGCTCCTCTGTACTCTCGTCAGGGAAGGGAGGATATAATAAACATGCAGGGCATAAGACAAGTAGTTGTGCTTGATTTTGTCTTGTCCTGGAACTCTGTACATATCATTTAGTTGCGAATATCTTTCCATCTCTCATCTTCTATTTACTCGTGTCTCCTTTTCCCTGCTGTTGTCTTTGTTTCTTGAGTTTTGAAATGTCGCGCATTCCCAGGGCCTGATATTGCATTTCCTGTACGTTAACTTGACTATGATTTTACACACTTGTTCTCTCGCATTCCAGCAATTACGCGCATGTCTCTGTCATTTATTCTGTGTCTGTCTCCTCCACCCCCCTTTAAAAAAAAATAAAAATCGTCTTCATTATCATACTTACTTTGTCATTTCTCTTCTACCTTATGGTGTATAAATGTGCCAGAGTGCGCGCCATACTATCATATCGGCTGTCTTCCTCCCGGTCTGATTCAAATCCAGTCCTCGGTCCTTTACAGATTGTCTATTGTTGATCTCCCAGGGAACTCTGGGACGTCCTGGTGGTCTGGATCTCTGGCTCTTGGTGTCCCATATTTGTCATGGTAGCTGATCTTCTCCCATTCTACAGACCATCGTAATTGGCACTTTTCCACGCGGGTTTGCAGGGACTGGGCTTTGAAGCCAGGACATATCGTCTGGTTGCGAACTATGTCTCTTCTTGTTACTTCAACCGCCTGTCTCAGATACCTCATTTCTGAAATTTGGAGCTGGCTTTTGTGGGTTGTAGTCATTGCCTATGACTGGCAATCCATAAGTCAAGACTGGGACGTAGCTGGAACGCTATACAGCATCTTCGTCTTTCTACCAATTTCTCTTATGCTGAGGAATATTCGATTTATGGCCTGAAGAAGTGTTCCATCTGCTGCTCTTCGGATAGCCAACTCTTCTTTGACGCCTCCCTCGCAGTCTTTGACAGTTCCAAGGTATTAACAGTAGTTGACCTGCTCCAGCATAATCTGATTCTTTTCTGCCTGTCGCAATGACACCATGGTTTTTGTTTTGGAGCTGCTGATGACCATTCCTCTCTTCTCCAGCTCTTCCTTCCAGACTTGCAGGATGGATTGAAGATGCATCATTATCATTAACCCATTTTTTCGCTCTTTAAGAAGCATAGAGCCCTTACTGCGGCAGGCTCTATTCCAGAGCAAACGCTCCTTCGGCGGCGCTTTCCCTCCTACTCAAACTAAAATATTATTTACACTGCTGCCAGTTTCAGATCCAAACATTGTGCTGTCGGTTTCAGACTTGGACACAGACTAAATCAAGAACAAGAAGGAAAAGTCACCCGTGGAATGGGATGTCAGGGAAAGTTAG
The DNA here is from genome assembly GCA_024509875.1 of Oreohelix idahoensis. NCBI lineage: Eukaryota > Metazoa > Mollusca > Gastropoda > Stylommatophora > Oreohelicidae > Oreohelix > Oreohelix idahoensis. The sequence continues at coordinate 238,402 of JAMPIV010018758.1, forward strand.
TAAATAAACCAAGATCATATCACGACCATCAAAGGAACAGCATCAGTTGAGAACTATATAGGGGGGAAAAAATGAGTTGATCTGGACACTTTCTGGGAATGAAACTCGATCAAGCAGCAACATGGCAAAATAGCTTCAAATTAATCGATATGGGAAGCAGAACATCCAGGCCACAATAAAAATGATGCTATTACCAGCTAAGCAGAAGTGAACAAGTGGTAATCTTCAGACTTCGCACAGGTCACAACAGATTGGGATACCATCTATTCAACAAGTTAAAGATAGGAACTACTGATGAGTGTAACTGTGGCAATGGTATAATGACTGCTGAGCATCTGCTTCAGAGGTGCTCAACATATGAGGAACAGAGAAAGAGCATATGACCATCACCAGTGCCATTCCTAGAAAAGATCCACGGAGATGTCAACAGCCTCAGACTGACCAATGCTTTCTTTGAACATATTCAAGTTGACGTCTGAGGGTGAACGAAGAAGAAGAAATGGAATCGATCTGAAATAGGAGGTAATCCGTAACACTGGTATTTCAAATCATACTCAGGAAGTTTATGGGGTATGATGAAACTACAGCCCTTCATACACAGTGACTCTCCCTCTTAGATGAATAAAGTGTAAGCTGTGAACATTCCAACAGGAAAGATATATTAACTTTTTAGTTAGTGGACAAAGAGTCCAGATATTTTAGTTGATCTTTTCTGTAAACTATCTTGTCCTCATTTTCAAAGACCTGTCCAAAAAAGATGACTGGACAGGCAGATTAAACTGTACAGAAAAAAACATTCATTTTTTAAAGAAAAACTTGGGACCTCAAGACGCAGCAATAGAGACTGCAGTCAGCGACTCATAGCTTGACTGCCTGCGTCAGGACCAGCGAACCAGAGCTGGTCAAGACCGCACTCCACCTCCACGTGGTGGTCCTGGAAACAGTCTGCAGCTGTGCAGGCTGGCTGAGCGAGTGTGGATCGAAATGGGAAGGCAAACCCGGTCCTAAAAAATGCCGTGCAGAAGTCGGATGTGTCGACCGAAAGGTGCAGATATCACAGCTACGTTGTAAACAGACACAACGCAACCACCGTCCTTTTCAGGGCGAACGAAGAAGAAGAAGAAGAAGAAAGAAAAACTTAACCACTGGTTTTATTCACTTCCTCATAGAAAATTAAAGTGTTTTTATGTTGTGTACCATCATTTCATTTCTCCCCTAGACACTAGGTACATCATACACCAGACACTAGAGCCAAAATAGTGACCGTGTGAGATCTAGGGAGGTAGCGTTAGGTTCCCTGCACATAATTCATCATCATCATTTATAGAGTCAGGGGCCTACATGTGCTTGACCTCACACGGTTAATACATACACGGATTTCATTCTTTTAGGATATCAGCATAACCTCCCCAGCAAATCGAACTTTGCTACATTGTGAAATACCAGGAAACGAGAGAGCGGACCAACTGGCTAACGAAGGTGCTACAGACGAGCAACCGGATGTACCAGTTACGTACCATCAGAAGAAAAAGATGATCAAATCAATCAGAAAGCCACCAACACCAACACAGGATGACTACCAAGCGCACGTACTTCAAGATTGCACCGAATATGATATATTGAGGCAAACCCACTGGCCCAGAGAAACAACACTGGAAGCAAAACTATACGAACCTCTGTATGAACTACAAAAGACAGTGAAGTTTATACAAGAAACAACATTACAGATATAGACAATATATTTCAAGCGAACGAAAGAAGAAGAAGAATACATGGCTTGTGTGAACTGTCTGCTGGCTATCCCTGTCATTGTCATCATCATTATCTCCTTTTTCGCTCCTAATGGAGCATGGAATCACCAATGTAGATGCCCCCCTCCTCCCTTTTTTGAGGAAGCCTACACAGATCCCAAACTCTTCTTAGCAGTGGTTTATAAAGCAGCTTGTTTTACTCGATACATAACTTCTAATTAGTTGCCTGTTACGACATGCCTGAGGTAACAGTTGTCCTTTTTATTTTTTTTTTAAGTTTCCCCCGAGATCCCCGGAAACTACGCGGGGCAATTCTATTTTGGGAATGTGAGCGTCCGATTGGCTAGGCTATGTTAGATCGCTTGCTTCTGGCGGCAGTGTTACCGGGTTCCGGAATCGTAACCTGGTAGTGTCACGCCCCAGTCTACCTAGCTGTAAATTGGTACCTGTCTCTGCGGTTCAGTTGCAGAAGACGGAGGCAGGAAGGAAGGTAACTGGTCACCCCACCTCATAAAGCTGGACCTAGTATAGTGAAGTCTGTAACACTTCACTCCCCTTGCGGCAGTATCTGTTCTTGGACTACCTTCACCTTTTATTGGGAATATATTACCGTACATCCAGAATTCGTTGCTATTTCTACCACTTCCTCTCTCCGATATTCGCTAAATGAACTGATCCATTTAATTTTTTATTATATCGTTTTCGTAACGATCTTTTTTTTTCTCCCGCTCATATTTTTACTGTGCTGCAACAGTCCTTCCTCTCATTACCCCGTCGTGATGACCCAGTGTTTGACTTAAGCAAGGCAGATGCAAAACTGCCTGACCTCCAGATGTGAGTAAGGCGATGACGTACTCAGCCGAAGACAGATATGATGCACTCCAGATCTGGCTAACTGGCTGTTCCTTGTTTACTGTCCTCAGATCTTGAGGTTTATCCCCTGCTGACATCGCTGTTTTCTTTTCTGTGGCCATAACCTTTCGTTGGATTATTTTTAACGCGGAATAAAACCACGGTTATGTTACTAATATGTTACACCTGGTTCCTTATTTACATCACATGAGATTATTTCCGGCAAATTATAAGTATGTAATACGTGTGCATCCGTTCAGCTACCGGGGCCTCGAGGGGGGGGGGGGGGGGGGGGGAAGAAAGAATAGTAGCACTGTACTCTGCTGTGCTTATCGTAGGAAAAGATTACGATTGTTTTATAAAGGGTCGGCTACCACATATAATGGAAAATTTAAGCTAAGAAAACTTCAGCAACAACAACAACAACACGGGCAAGTCAAAAGCCAATTTGAATAATTGAACTGAACCATTCAAGGCGGAAGAAGGTCCTCTGGCACGGAGGTTCATGACACACCAGAGAGAATGCCGAAAACTGACTCGTCTTTGTTCATCTAGGAACACCTCCAGTTTGCAAGGCTGGAATGTTCGAACATTTCTCGAACAATGGAAACCTGCACATGTGGCAACAAAAGTAAGAAACCCCAAATTGACATGCTGGGACGGCTAAACGGGGTTGGGTGAGAGAGAGATTGAAAAGAAGAAACTGAACACAGGAGAAATGGTGTGTTTTCATGAATTGAGGAAGAAAGTGCACACCATAGTGAAGGCATGGCTCTACTGCTGTCAGGGAAAGCACAGGCGGCACTTATAGAATGGGAAGCAATGGGACCCAGACTAATATCAAACCTGGCAAGCGAAGTGTGGTGAAGTGGGATGTTATAAATATTTATAGGGGTCTTAGTGTACTGACTGAGATCAGCTGTGAAGGTATCTATATCTAATAAGAGTAGTGTATTATAGATAACCTTACTTGCTGCCACATATGTATACCTCAGTCAGAATTATTCTGGAATAGTGTGATGACTACGTTATATGTCTAGGGTATGTGTATGATGAAGTGTAAGTCATAACAACAACAGACAGATAAACAATTTAATTTATTCCACCACACTTGACAACACTGTGACACTCACATACATAAAACACTCTACGAGGATATCTTAAAGGAGTCACTGATAACTTTTCAAATAACAATATGTATTCAGTGCTGTCATGAATGTATATGTGTCCTGATTCAAATACAAAGGGAACCAGGAATCACAATCAATTTTAATTACAATTTATATGTACAGAATTTATTAATATGATTCTTGTAGTGACAAATATTATTAATAGTATCCTATGTATGTCAGTTGTGTAGTAGTAATATGAGGTAATACTGGTTTTGTTTTGTTCAAGCTCTGTTGGTATTTGTCATCATGACTTCAATAGTTTGTTTCTATTGGAACTAGTATTGGAGATGTTCTCAGTTCCTGGTATTAAAACAATTTAATTCCCCTCTTAATTTTAGTTTACAATGTCATTTTAAGATGGGGTTACATAATGTTGAGCTCCATGGCCACACTCTCTTATCTTTCGTGATGACTGCAGTAAAAGACTCCTCTGCTCGATTACTTTAATGAGTTCTGGAGTCATCCCACTGGTTGCTATATGGACCAAGGAGTATGCTGTCCACCTCTGGCTTCAGCAAAGCTCTGACCAGGTGCTGCTCAATAACTTTAAGACCACGGTCCCTGAAACAAGAAGGTTGTACCTCCTACTTCAAAACCAATTTATACTCGATTTCTACACTGAGCACAATACATCACAAACATTGAGTTCAGAGCGTTAGGCCAACTGTCAGCTTCATCTGAAATACTTTATACCAGTATTTTCCTCCCTAATGGTTACTACGCCTCTGCAATTCCAGCATTATTTCTTTCTAGTCAATAATCTAGGTGTCAGTGTACTGTTTGGCCATTCCATGCAGTTTTACGTTCCTCCGACACCTTCTGTTCAGGCTGGAGCACTATAGGCTTTACATCATGTTCGCTACTGAACTACACATATATACAGACGTAAATTATCAATTTACATTCAATTTTCATTAAAAGATATTGAATATTTCAAGCTTACCACAATTTATGGAAATAATAAACAGTTTCGTTGACTGGCAATGAATATAGCACAATTCCGATCTGCCGATGTCCCAGGCTTTATTTTATAAAAAATATACACTGGTGCTCAACGCACTGCTTCTTAGTAGGTTTATTACAAGATGTGGCAATGAACAGACGCTCTGAATTGTGTATATTCGCAGCTCTAACCAATGAAATCATGTCTACACATCTTTTCAAAAAAGTACCCCTTCTATTCGTTTCCCATAACAACACAAGATAGTATTTATAGCCTGACCAATCGTGTTTAGTCTTACATTTGTGGCGCTCCAATCAAATAGGAGTTAACATGGTAGGCTATTTCTGTAACGTAATGTTTTTTTCAAACACGTTATAAAAAATTTTATGAGCAGAAATGATTTCATGCTGTCAGGCACCCCCACTATTTTATTTTGGCCATAACTTGGTAATTCCTAGACTATTTGCGTAACGTTTTACATATTCTTTGTCAGCAAACCCTAAGGAACCCAAATATACGAATTTAATGGAGCCAATATGCATTTTCTTCTAGGATAGTCGTGCGGTCTGTCATGTTTTCAAACGTAAACCAGTATATTGTCATAATTCCCAATAAGCGTTTTTCAGGATTTTAAAACCTAACTCTGGTATGTGTATTGAATTTTATCACTGTCGATTTGAAATAAAGTTAGTGCATGTGGCCTTACACTCGTGATGGCAGCAATTGTATATCGCGCGACGCGTGTTTAGTATTGCATGCTTCCTGCCTTCATTCGCCCCTCTCTCTCTCCTGCTTTATCTGTCTTTTATTTACGCCGTGTATGGGATGAATGAAATATTAAATCTAGGTCATTGATCAGCCTGCGTATCTCAAGGTTTTTCAAAGAAATACAGTACACGTTTCATTGAAGAAAGCGTGCAGCGACACAGTAGGCTTTTACTATCAACGTGAAAGCGTTACAATTTGCCGACGAAGTAGAAAACAAGGGGGATTTCGAGTACAGTCATTGTGACAGCACGGTTCTTTACCATTCTTCTTTCCTTTTATTAAATTTAAGAGAGACTGAAAAACACACGGAGAAGGAAGCTAGAGGCATACATGAAAGGGATAAAAAAGGAATGGAAATTACCTTGACCGGATGGCACAGGAGAAGCAGTCTTTGAATGTATTTGTAGAAGGCCAGTGCTCCACACGAAACTAACCGGCAATGATGATATAATTAAAGGTACCAGACGATAAGGCAAGGCCTCAAAACCAGCCAGTGCAGACGTAAGTAGAACAGGCCAAACTACGATGGTTTGGCCGTTCCTGCAGAATGGAAGAAGATCGGCTACCACTACAAGTATGGAAAACTAAGAGACAGGGATCCAGACCTCCAGGACGACCGAGAGTCCGCTGGGAGGACAACATTAGGCAATCTCTGAAGGACCGAGGACTAGACTGGAACCAGGCCAGAAGGAAGACAGCCGATAGGATAGTATGGCCCTCCCTCCTCCAAACCTCTACACTCACGGTAGAAGAGGGATATGACTAAGTAAATAGTAAGGTACCACAACTTTATTTTAATACGAAAAGATTTTTTTAAACATGATAAACAGACAATAAGCATTGTAAATTCTTAAAACTACGATCCTGCTGCATCTTAATGTCATATATTTTTTGCGAACTGTTTTTTTTTTTAATCGTTCAACGTCCAATCCAATCAATCAGTCAATACTCTTTAGCACCCAAAGGAGTATAGGCCATCTAGAAACACGTGTCAAGTCATCCTGTCACGTGCCATCAGCTCAAGCGTTTTCAAATTTCTCCTCGTCATTTTCATATCTGTCTCCAGTTCTCGTCTTCGTGCGTTTCTTGGTCTGCCTCTGCCTCGCTTTCCCCTGGGGGTTCCAGAACAATGAGTGCTTTGTAATGCTATCCACAAGTTTACTCAATGTGTGTCCTATCCATCGTCATCATCTTCTTCTCATCTCTTGCACCACTGTCACGTGTCTGGTTCTTGTCATTAGTTCCACATTTGTGACTTTGTCATATCTTTTTAATCCTTCTATTCTACGCAAGGCACCCAGTTATTGTAGCGAGAGGAAAGATATTCTTCTTCTTCTTCCTCGTTCGTCCTGAAAAAGACGTTGGTTGCGTTGTGTCTGTTTACGCCGGAGCTGCGATATCTGCGCCTTTCGGCCGACACATCCGACTTCAGCACGGCATTGTTTAGGACCGGGTTTGCCTTCCCTTTTCGATCCCTACTCTCTCAGCCCGACTGCAGTGATGCCGCCCGTTTCCAGGACCACCACGTGGAGGTGGAGTAGGGTCTTGGTCAGCTCTGGTTCGCTGACCCTGACGCAAGCAGTCAAGCTATGGGTCGCTGACTGCATTCTCTATTGCTGCATCTTTGGGTCCCTAGGAAACAGAAATGAAAAAGATAAAGAAGATAGGGAAAGACCATGAGAAGATGGCACAGGACATGAGGACTTGACACAGGACATGAGGACTTGACACAGGACATGAGGACTTGACACAGGACATGAGGACTTGACATGCAATTTTGTTTTAAGGCCTGTGCTCATTTGAGAGCTGAAGGGTAATGAATGAACGACAATCCCTGGAAGATTTCAAGAGTCAACAATCAGCTTCTCATACATGCCACACCTCGGAGATGAAAAACCTGTACAAAAAAATTCAAAAACCCTGTACAAAGACCCACAAAACCTGTACAAAGACTGAAAAAAACGTGTCAAAAGAGTTAATTTATGTAAAAGTATTTTCAATTACAGTGGGCTGCATTATAATTGAGGCATGGGGACTTACGAGGACAAAAGACAAAGAAAATAGCCAACGTTATCCTATTTTTTCTATGTTTCTGCCGCGCTCTAATAACACAGCCCTACCACACAAAAAAAAAAAATTTTGGTGCCAAACATTTTACTCTTGATTGTACATAAATGAGGCCTGCTCAATCCAAATATCACATTTACTTGTATGTAGCAGCTCTAGATTTTGAGATACAGACATTTTTGTATTTCATTAATACAATGTGACCCAAAAAAAAAAAACGGGCCCACGCGCGCACTTTTTGTGCGCGCGGGCCGGTTTTTTTTTTTTTTGGGTCACCCTGTATTATTACAATATTTTCTATATAAGGCTATGTAAAACAAACTATTGCTGTCTAGTCCTTTACAAAAGAAAACTGCTTGTTTACTCTCAGTTTCAGTTTTCCAAGAATCTGCCCAGAATTACCTTTTTTAGATTTTAACCCACTGCATGCATGTTAGTATGCCACTTATTTTATTACACTGCTAACAGAGAATGGCATCATCTTCAAGAAGAGCATGTTTTCTTTCACCGCATTTATTTTGTTATATTTGTGGAGAGTACACTTTCAAAGAAGAACATAGGAAGCATATTACTGTTTTTGTGAAAAAGGCATACTTTGCTTACTTTAAAGTAAAACTAGGTGACCAGGACAAGTCTTGGGCTCCTCATATTGTTTGCAAAACATGTGTTGAACACCTGCGACTGGACTTGTGGGAAAAGAAAATGTTTAAAATTTGGAATTCCAATGGTTTGGAGAGAGCCCAAGAACCACTATGATGACTGTTATTTCTGTGTTGCGAATATTAAGGGAATAATGGAAAAAAATCACAGAAAGTGGAAATATCCAGATTTAGATTCTGCTAGGCGACCTGTTCCACACGGAGATGACATACCAATTCCAACTTTCAGTCAGATTTCGGATTCCCTGCTAGATGATGAGACAGCAGTGGCATGTGGAACGACAAGTGACAGTGATAGTGATTTCGAAGATGATTTTTCAGATGCTCAACGCTTCGACCAGCTTGAACTAAATGATCTAATCCGAGATCTATATCTCTCCAAGGAATCTTCAGAACTTTTGGCTTCAAGATTGAAAGAAAAAAAATTACTGACTGCTGAAACAAAGGTTACATTTTATCGCAGCAGAGAGCAAGGTTTTATTCCATTCTTTTGTAAAGAAAACAACCTTGTGTTTTGCCACAGTCTTTTTCCAGGTCGGCGCGGCAGCCCCATAGCTTCTGCTGGAGCTCATCACCTTTTGGCCAGGTCGCACGTCGCAATTTATCATGGGTTGGACAGTTCTGGAGAATGTGTTCTGGAGTCTGGATATCAGTTCCACATGGGCATTCATTCGTGTGGGATATCTTGAGGCGATAGAGATGTCCAAGTAATCTGCAGTGACCAGTTCTCAGGCGGAAAATTGTCGTCTGTTGGTGTCTGTTTAGGTGGTGGATTGGGTCATCTCTGCTGTATATATCCCCTTCCTCCTTCCACTGATTTTTGTACTTGTTGTGGATGATGGTTTTTTGCTTCCCGATAGGGCAATGGGTGGCTGTATTGTTCCATTTTACTGCCACTTCTTGATAGAGCATCTGCTTTCTCATTACCAGCGATTCCACAATGGGCAGGTAACCACTGAAGGGCAATGGTTGATGACCTTTGGATGATGTTAAGCTCAGATCTGATCTCATTCATCATGTTATCATTTCTGGTGTTTTGTATTGATTCAAGTAATGACCTGCAGTCAGTGAAGATTACTATCTTAGCTTGTGGCTGCTGTTCAGGTCTGGTGAGGATCTTCAGGGCTTGCAGTAGTGCCATAGCTTCTGCCCTAAAATTGGAGGAGATCTTTCCAGTTGGGAAGGCCTTTCGGATGATCTTTCCATTTAGGAATCTTATAAAAATGCCTCCTCCACCGTTCTTTACTGCCCCCTCAGCAGATCCATCTGTGTATACATGTGTCCACTCCTTCGGGTTGTACTTTTCTTCAATCATTTCTTGAGCCAAAGTTTTTAGTTGTTGAGGGGTCAGGTGGCCTTTCTTTTTTATTTCAGGGACTTCTGTGATGATAGATATATTTCCATGGCAGTCGTCTGGCTCCTCGTAATCAATTAACATTTCAATCTCAGTAGATCGATTTGGGAGGAGGTCTTCATGGCATCGATGCAGATGTTTGGAGATGTTTAGGAAGCTGGTTCTTTTCAGCCTGTTCTTAGTCACATTATGGAGTTTGGCATGCATTGGATGACTTGGCATTCGTAGAAGCTTCTCACTGTGAGTGAATACCTTTTCCTCACGTCTGTCATCAAGAGAGCGGATGTTGGTGTATCGCTCCATTGCCTGGATTGGAGAAGTCTTCATCCCTCCAGTGATTAGTCTAAGGCCTGAATTTTGCACTTTCCCTAGACATTCTGTGTTTGTTTTAGATGCTGTGGCCCAGGCTGACATGCCATATTCAAGTACAGGTCTGACTGTGCCTGTATAGACTTTTTTAAGTATGTTGGTATTTGCCCCCCAACTTGTGCCAGCCAGTTTCTTCATAATAGAGAGCTTTCTTATTGCTCTCTGTTCTACTGCTTTTATGTGCGGCTTCCAGGTGAGTCTCTTATCCAACTTGACTCCTAGGTATGTTGGGTTTTCCTCGATTGGAAGCTCACTTCCATTTAGCTGCAGTTTGATCGTTTCTCGGCGATTTGACAGAGAGAAGCAGGTTGCTACTGTCTTGGAGAGGTTTATCTGTACTCCCCAATCTGATGCCCATTTACCGATGGTATTTAGCGCTGCTTGCATCCTGAACTTCGCAGTAGGCAAATGTTCAGCAGCACACCAGGCAGCAAAATCGTCAGCATGAAGAGCCCTGGAGATATGCCCGGACAGTGTTTTTCTCTGCAATATCATTTATATATATGATAAAAAGTGTGGGGGAGATAACTCCTCCTTGTGGCACACCCTGTTGTAGAGTGACGCGATGGCTCAGTTTCCCATCAAGTTTTACTCTTGCTGTGCGGTATCGAAGAAAGTCCCGTATCCAGTTGAACATTCTCCCTTCAATTTTGCTGTTGAGCATCTTAAGGAGGAGTCCTTCTTTCCATACCTTATCAAAGGCTTTTGTCAAGTCTACAAAAACCGCCAGTACTTTCTTTTTCTCCTGAAAGGCATTTTCTACTTCCTGGGCTAGATATACTAGTTGGTCTTCGGTGCTGCGATTTTTCCTAAATGCTGACTGTGTGTTATCAAGCAGATGGTTTTTTTCCAGATGTTTCAGTAATCTTGAGTTCACCATTCTTTCCATTACCTTACCCAGACAGCTCAGTAGGCTAACTGGTCGGTAGCTGGACTTGCTTGTTTCTCCTTTTGTTTCTTTCTGATGGGAACAATGATTGCTTCTCGCCATTGATCTGGAAATTTTCCAGTACTCCATGACTGATTGAAGATTAGGAGGAGCTTGTGCCTGGCTACAGGTCCAAGGTTCTTGATCATATCATTTGTGATGCCATCTTTTCCTGGAGCTTTTCTGTTCTTTAGTTTTGTTATGGCAGCACTGAGTTCTCTCATAGTAAGGGGTGACTTCATGCAGATATCTGGGTTTTGGTGCTTCAGTTTTTCTTTTACTTCCTTACGTACTTCTTGGATCCGTGCATGTGAAAGTGATGTGGTGCTTTCTTCCTTGTAGAAATCTGCCAGGATGTTTGCTGCCATCTTTCCTGTGTGGTATTTTTCATTTTCCTTGATGACAGTCTTACAGTAGCTGGTTGTTGTTTCTTCATTTAGCACTTTTGTCAGATTCCAAAGCTTGCTTGAGTCCTTTTCCATGTTGAGACTGCTGGTCTTCTGGTGCCAGCTCCTTTGGATTTCAGCTTTCTTTTGTTCATTGAAAGCTTGTTTTATGCTGTTGTGCCTCTGTGTGTTCTCTAATGTGGGATTTTGCTCCATAGTTTCCCGTGCTTTATTTAATTCACTATGGAGTTTTCCCAGGTTGTCACTCCAGTATGGTTTGTAGTCTCGTCGTTTACCTCGTGGAATTGACTTCTTTGCTGCTTGGATGATTGCCTCACTGATGATGGAGATGTTTTTTTTGATGTTATTTGAGTGGGCAATGTTCTGACAGAAATTGTCGGCTTGTTCTTTAAAAAATCCCCAGTTTGCTTTTTTGAAATTCCAGCTAGGAGACATATTGATTTCTCCTGCACTTCTTATCTCAGATATCTGTAATGTGACTGGTACATGGTCACTTCCCCCAAGTTGAGTATTTACTGTTCTGGTGGTGAGTCGATGTATGTCATCTGTAGCCATAGCAAGATCTGGTGTGCTCGTTGTTTTCCATACTCTGGAATAGAAGGTGGGCTTATCCTCTGGTTGGTTTATTAGAATTAGTTTATTCTCTACCATCCAATCTTCCACCTCTTCTCCTCTTGGATCTGTTGCGTCATAGCCCCAGCTGGGTGAGTGGCTATTGAAGTCACCCATAATGAGGTGTCTCGATGCTGCAAGCTTCACTTTGTGTAGCTCCAGAGTTGTGGTTGGAGGGCTGTAGCAGTTTGTGATCATTAAGTCTCCACTGGGCAGCAGTAGTTGGACTGTTATGTATTCAAGTTCGTCCTCACCAGATCTGTGTGTCTCTACTGCTGGGATTGAGGTTTTAATCAGTGTGAGGATTCCTCCCTTAGTTCTTTTTACCCTGTCTTGGCGGAAGGATTGGTATCCACGTACAAAGAATCGTTGGGTATCTTTTAGGTGAGTTTCTTGGATGCAGATTATATCAATGTTATTTTCCCTGAGGAATTCTTGTAACTCCGGTTTCTTGTTCCTCACTCCTTCTGCATTCCATTGAGCCACTGTAAGATAGTGGGTTGGTTGGTCAGTTGCTCTACTTTGCCTTCCCCCGACCATTTGGTTGGCAAAGGCACCGGTTGCTTGGGTGGGCCCTTTCGAGGCTAGGGGCCCGGCTCCGCTCCTCCCCGGTTGTAGCTGATAGGAGCGACGCCATGACGTAAGTCGAGATTGTCGCATGACTCCATACCGCAAAAGCGTGTGTGTCCTAATTTTTCCCGGTGTCTGCGCCGTAGCTAACACACTCCGTCTTCGGCAGGCCGGTTTGTGTTTGTTGTTCAGGGTTGTCTCCCATAGCCTTTCCATCTCCCGGTGGTAGCTGCAAGGCAGCAGATTGGTTTGTTTACCGAGGTTTACCTTCCCCGTGGCTAGAGCTTATAGCGGCTCTTACTCGCTTGATGCACCCGTCATAGGACATATGGGGGATTTCAGTGGGGGTATCAGTGCCACCTGTTACCCCTCCCCGTCCTGCTGGGAGGACATCGCCGTTTGGTCCGCGACTGCTTATTCGTCCAATTTGTTAAGGCACTGAACAAAGATGGTACCTGTTTTAATTACTTATGCAGAAATTTTCCAGAATTGAGCATAGACAAACTTAAAGCTGGAACTTTTGATGGACCTCAAATTAGAAAGTTAATAAACGATCCAAATTTTATTGATTCCATGAACAAAACAGAGTCCACAGCCTGGTCATCATTTGTTTTAGTTGTGCAAAACTTTCTGGGTAACTTTAAAGCAGACAATTATTCTGAATTAGTTGGAAACATGCTGTCGAATTTTTGTGAACTTGGATGCAACATGAGCATAAAATTGCACTATCTCCATAACCATTTACATTTATTTCCGGAGAATCTTGGCGACTTTAGTGAGCAGCAGGGTGAAAGATTTCACCAAGATATAAAAACAATGGAAGAGAGATACCAGGGACTTTGGGATGCCCACATGATGGCAGATTACTGTTGGACCCTTAAGCGTGACTGTCCGGGCATATCACATTCCAGGAAGTCCTCGAAAAGATCCTTTTTGCGTGTTGACTAAACAAGTGCTAGTGATAAAGTGTTATTACATTTTTGGTAATATATGCACAGTAATTACATATAATATGAATGCAGACTAAAGTCAAAATGCCACTGATAGCACCTAACTCTGGGATTGTACATAACAATTGTCCTACTAATATGGTCCTTCTTAGTTATCTCAAAAACTAGAGCTGATAGAAAAAATATGATTACATTTTTGGAATCAGCGACCCAAAATTACCCAAGAACAGCTATAAAATTTAAGGCACCAAAATGTGTGTATACCAGTGTAATATGTATGAATATATAATACACTGTTTTTAATATGTCTTGATTTTTTATTTCGTATTTATTTATCTCCAACTCATTCTGTCCTCTTCTATTTCCAGTCCTCACTAATATTACGTTTGTGTAGTTTATTGTTCAGTTTCGTTTTTTAGTTTCTTAGTATGTATTGTGTACATCCGATGGTAACAGTCATTTCCTTTTCCGGGCACGCTCGTCCGTTCGCGGGCAGCAAAAGTGTTAGGACTTCGATGCCTTCAGTGAAGTACCTAGGTTTAATTTTTATATTTATTTAGGTTCTTATGTGTCCTATGTAGCCTTCACTTTCTTTCCTTTCCCTGACGAAAGCCTTGTGGCCGTAACGTTGGCTATCTTCTTTGTCTTTTGTCCTCGTAAGACGAATCACCTTTTTTTCGATTTTTTTTCCACACCCATCCTTTAATTTTACAATAGATTGCCCCTTCTGACTCCGTGTTTTTTTCAGTTTCCTAGTCCCGGTGTTCCTTATTAAAATTTGAAAGAGATTTCCTGTGCTTTGTAAGTCTTATCTGGTTCTCCAATAAAAGGCCCGGTTAACAAATAGGAATTATGAATCTAGTCTTCACTCTGGCGAGGTCTGAGGTCCTGGCGAGCTTGAAATTCACAGTGAGATAAAACGTTGTTGTTTGTACTTTTGAAAAGGTGATGGGTGGAGAGCGGGCACTTAACAGCTGACCATTATTGCCTCTTCTCGTTCCATCTTGGTCTACCTTGTTCAACCAGCAAATTGGTTATAATTGGGGTATTTAGTGCCATTGTATTTACTAATTCTGTATGAAATTTAAATAACTATTGTCTTTTGCAGTTGCTGGTTTTAATTTATATTAGTATTTGTCATTTTATTTTCAATTGTGTATTGTATATAGATAACTTTTGTCCTTTGCACTTGGTTTTAATTTGTATTAGTATTTGTTCTTTTTGAGTTGGTTTTTTTTTTTTTAAACCTCGTTGTCTTTCCTTGTCCAATGAGTAGTTAATAAGTTTGCTATTTTTTTTTTTTTTTTTAAATTTTGTAATTAATGATTTGTTAGTTTTTGTTGCTTAGTTTCCATTTGGTTGAATGTCTTTTCTGAAGTATTATTTTTGTTTTATTATTACCAATATTGTCACTGTTATTAGCCGTATATATTTTCCTTTGTTTTATGAATATATCGTTTAAGTATTGTTTGGGCTTCCCCTGGGGCATCTATACTTAAAACCTTATTACCTGTCATGTCTTTATTGTGATTTCTAAAGCATGTTTTTAGTTCTAGCCTCTGTTGATCATATTTTCTCCAGTGGATCAGGTAGTGGTCTGTGTCATTTTCTTCCTGACATTCTTGGCAGTGTGGTTCCTCTATCATGAAGAATGCTGCACCGAGACGGAGACGCCACAGCTTTTTGTTCGAAGGTACCTTTAGTTCTTCTCTGACCTGGCACGTCCTTGTTGGTTCTTTCAGCAGTTTGAATGCGTGTCTGCCTTTTCGACTGTTCTTCCATGTTGTCTTCCATTCCTCGTTTATACCTTGTAGTTAGCTTCACTTGGCTCTTGACCTCCGACCTTCCCAGTCCTGCTCTTATATTGTTTTTACTTATTCTTTCATACTTGTCGTTCTGGTCTGCCAACTCGTTACTAGCTATACCTATGTGTGCTGGAACCCACACTAACCTCACACTACATCCTCTGTTCCCTAGTGATGTATTAATTGCAAGAATTTCTTCCTTTATGTCTGGCCGGCTTCATT
Source organism: Oreohelix idahoensis (assembly GCA_024509875.1). Classification (NCBI taxonomy): domain Eukaryota; kingdom Metazoa; phylum Mollusca; class Gastropoda; order Stylommatophora; family Oreohelicidae; genus Oreohelix; species Oreohelix idahoensis. Next base: position 253,831 of record JAMPIV010018758.1, read on the forward strand.
TACCTGGGTGTTCTAGAGCTTGTAGTGATGATAGTGAATCTGTAAATATCGTAACAGCTTCTGGTGGGTTATCTTCGATTATTTCTAAACTTTTTAGAATTGCTACCATCTCTGCGGTAAAAATCGAAGCCCCTTCAGTTACACTGTAGCTCTTCTTAATTCCCCACTGGGGTATTACTACTCCTGCGCCTAGTTGCCCACTATCACCCTTGGATCCATCAGTGTAGACGGCCAGACTTTGTTTTGTAAGTTGATTTATGAACTTTCTACTTATCGTTTTGGCTTCCTTATCTTCTATGTTTTGTTTGATCTTTTCAGTAAGTGAGTAGTCTATGATTGGTGTTTTTAGTTCCCAGGGTGGTATTGTGCTTCTATATTTATTACTATTTTTAATTGTGTTTGACAGTTCTTTGAGCTGTGTTAGATCTTCTATAGTTCTCCACCCTGTTGGATATCTTTCTTTATTTAAGGTGGCGTCCCAAACATTTGGTTGGTTTTTGACAAATGCTTTATGTGCTGGGTGGGTCACTTCTTGTGCTACTTTACTCCAATAATTTAATCTTAGTTCTTTCCGTCTTAGACTAAGGGACGGTATGCCAAGAGCTACTACTAGTGCTTCTACTGGTGTTGATATAAATGCATCTGCAATAGTTCTCATGGCTGCATGTTGAATTCTGTCTAGTTTTGCTTTGTTAGAAGCTGCAACGGAGTCATAGACTATGCTGGAATAATCTAGTTTCCCCCTGATGAAAGACTTATAAAACATAAGCATTATTTTATTGCTGCGCCCCCCCCCCCCCCATCCATTACCTTATGCTATCCTTAGTATATTTAGGGGTCCCCTACAGCTTTCTCCTAAATTGTCTGTATGTGTCGTAAATTTATTTTGAGAGAAAGAGTCTTAGAAATAGTAGTCCGGTTTAGAGTGTGGAATGATGGTGAAAAAGCTCAGTGATAGAAATGTAGAGATTAAATATGATGCTCCACAGAGTGCTGGAGGAGAGTAAAGACAGACTTATTTACTACAAATCGTTTCTCTCAATCTTCTCTTCCACTCTCCTGGTCAAACAATTATTTGCCAGTTTCCCAGACACACATCTGCTCTCACACCGATTTGGTGCTTCAAACACATAGACGATGTGGATACAACTATCTTAAACAAATAGGGGAAATTTTTATGGGCTTTGGGTAGTCCAACACCGTAACGATTTGGTTTATGTTGTTTATTAAAGTTAAAAAAGACAATCACTAAAATAATCAATTGTTTACAACAAGAATTATCAAAATTTACAGAAAAATGCAAATAACAAGGTAGGGAGGGGGTGAAGAAGATTGGTATCGACTAAGCCCGTCCCGATAATTAGACAAAGATAAACCCAGTCCAAAGATAAATAGTTATCAGGAACGTAGGTAAGTTAACCTAACAGTAAAGTTAATTACTCTGAAAAGAGGTGTTACAAAATTAGGTATAGGTGATAGAAAGAAATCCTGTTCTTCCCAATTGTTCTTCCCTTTACTAAGCAAATGAAAAGGAGGGGGTTTTAAACAGAGTTAACAAATTATCAACTATCCCACTTAAAGGAACAATGTAGGGTATACAGAAAAGATATATATTACCAGGTAAGCAAGTTAACAAAATGGTTACAAAAAAAGATTAAATTTCCTGTCATTCATGCACGCGCGTGAGGATCCACACTCATATACACACACACTTACCGATTGCAGCATCAGACAATCCATAGAATTATATAAACAACAATTACTCTTGACACGTGAAAATGTCTAGTACTTCGATGTCCCGCCCCAGATGTAGCGAGATTTGCTGATAGCGAATATTCCCACTAATCGCCGGACTTGAAGACTCAGAGTTATTATGTTTTATTATATGAAAAGGAGTCTATGGGATGGCACTGACACAATTCAATACAGGGGTGAAAATGAGGTCTCTTTAATTTCGCTGCTGGAGGTAAAATTCCTTCAAGGCGTGATGATAGCAACTGACCGGTATGGTTTAAATCCAGTGAGGAAAAATTAGGCTCAGTCACAGTCAGGTAAATAGATATTCTCTCACAGTAGAGCCGTAAATAAGTTATCGCTACTGGCACTGTTCATCTTCCAGTTTATATTACAGATTGTAATTAAATTTGATGAGTTATTTAAAAAAAGTTCTTGGGGGGTGCTTTCTTTCATGTAATTGATAGCTAGGTCTCATCGGACCGCCACAAGAATTATATTTAAAAATGTTCCATCAATATATCTGGAAGTTAAGAACCGAGTCTGAAAAGGACTCTGTATGATTTCTCTATTGCTTTCTTTATGCTGGGATCGCACAGGTTACGATCACTCTGTATGAAAGAAAAAAAAAGACATGTAATATACCGAAAAACAAATAACCTGTCTAAAGCGCGATGAATTTCCCGTTAAGACTATTTTATATACGCTCGCGTATTTAATTATGTATTTAATAAAACACTGCGCGAGTTTTAGTGGTTAAACACACATCTATAAATATAGGACTTAACTAAATTTATTAATTATAAATTCCTTCGCGACTTTAAAAGTTAATTTAAGCATTTAACATCTATTATCTTTTGGAAATAATATAGCAGGTATATCATTACATTTACAACTGGAACTATTGAGACGGTTTAATTTAGTAGATTTAAATTAACACAAAATCCAGTGAAATAGAATGAATGAACTAGACCACTGATCACTTTACACAATATATATATTACCGCTTTGCACAGAATAGAATTCACTGCAAATATGTATAAAATCCATGGGATAATCTAGCAAGATTTCAAATATAGCTAGTGCTTCTGTTAAGTTCTGGCCAGCGAGTGATTAAAGTGTATTTCTACGTGGACTGTATATATCTAGAATGAAATGAAAGATGAGTGGGACATGAGAAACTTGACAGCTTTTTAGATCTCGGAAGACTTTTGGGGATCTGACCGCCAGACCAAAGAGAGAAGCCGCCCCTGGCCTCTCGCATCTTCGCTCGCTGCTTGCGTCAGCTTTCCCCGTTCGTTCCCACTGCGATCGGTTCCGTGTTTAACACCGAGATGCGAAATCGTTTCAGGGACCACTACTGTCTTTGATAGCATGCCGCCCGTCCTTCCTGAGATCTCCCCTTAGTGTCTTTCTTCTGACCGCTCTGGTCCATTTTGCGAGCGGTTTAGTGTTCGCGCGGAGATGATAAATACCTGCGAGAAACTAGCTTCTCTGCTCGGGGATCGTCTCAGTGTCTTTAGATCTCATGCCGCATACTAAATGAGTCCCGGTGGAATCGGTTCGCTCTGGCGAAACCAAAAAGTTACAACAAATGTTCAGAGGTTCTAATGTTATGAAAAGCTAAAGTACCTTTAATCATCCATCAAATCAGGGAAAATTCACTTGTCGAACTAGACGTACGTCACACTATGTTTATTCCAATTTAGTTGTTTATCTAAAGTCATGCCCAGAAATCTAGTTGTTGAGGAAGTACATATTTTCTGTCCTTTCATGGTTATATTGATTTTGTAATTTTTTTTAAAATTTCCTTTGCTGAATATCATACCTACTGTTTTGTTTACATTGATTTGGAAGCCCCAACTTTTCATCCACTCTGAAACTTTGTCTATTTGTTTTTGAAGTTTTCGGTAAACATGGTCAAGTTTTTTCCAGATCTCCAAATGGCATAGTCATCTGCAAATTGTGATTTTGCATTCTTAAAGTCGTTAAATGCATCTTCTAAATCATTTACAGCTATAGTGAAAATTTAAGGTAATAAATCGCTGATCCCCGAGGAATCCCATTCTGTTGTTCAAATATTTCTGACTTATCATTGTTCACCTATACAGCAAAATACCTGTCCTGTAAACAGTTTTCTAGATACTTATAGGTTTTACCAGTAATGCCAATCTTTTTCATTTTGTAAAGAGCTCCATCTCTCCAGCATTCGTCATATGCTCTAGCGACATCCAAAAAGACTGCCACTGTTTTCTCTTACCTCTTGAACCCTAGCTTTACATCGTATTCTAATCTTACAAGCTGGTCTACTGTACTTCTGTCTTCTGTAAACCCTGACTGGTTTGGGCTATATAACTGATTTTGTTCCAGGTAGAACTTAACTCTTTTGTTAACAACAGTTTCCAGTATTTTGCCTAGTTGTGATGTTAAGGAGATAGGCCTGTATGAACTTACATCATGGTCGTCCTTATTGGGTTTTAGGATGGGTACTAGCATAGCTACTTTCCATGGTTTTGGTATCTTTCCTAAACTCCAGATTTTGTTATAAAGGGAAGTTATTACGTTTATAGTGTTTTTGGGTACTTTCTTAAGGATTTCATAACTAAGTATATCATGCCCTCGGGCAGCATTAGATTTCTCTTTTATTGCACTAGTTACTTCTTCCTCTGTTATAAAAAAAAGGGAACCCGTTACACGCCCATTGAGGCATATTGGGAATATGGTGTTAGGCCCATATTATCTTGACCGTCGGCACACGAGTGGTGATGTGGTCGGCATCACGCCGGCCGCCTTAACCTTCCCAGAGTTGCTATGGTACCCATTTGGGGCTGGGTCGACCCAGGAGCCGTTTGTTGCCTAAAAAATTCCCGCCTCATCTGGGGATCGAACCATAGACCACTGCGCTAGGAAGCCAGTGCACTAACCACTATGCTACCGCGGCTCCCCTCTGTTATCTTCTTCTTCTTCTTCCGTCCTTAGCCAACGACCGGCAAAGCAGTCAGCAGTGGCCATTACGCCTAGTGGCGTCTTAAGGGCAACAGCGAATAGATTTTCTTTGCCGTTGTTCCCATCACGCCTAATGGCGTCTTTATGGCAACGACAAATCAATCCGTTTGTTGTTGTTTCCGTAATCAAAGTGACTGGCAAACGGGTGATCAGCCCGTTGAACCCCTCTGTTATATCAGCATCTAAATAGTTTGTTTCATCTATCTGATCTGGTAGCTCCTTTAAAAACTGTATCCTAAGTCTTTCTCTTCTCTCATTTTCTTTCTGTCCAGGACTACTTTTTGCACTGACTTTATAGAAATACTCAGCAAGGGCATTAGCTTTTTCTTTATCTGTTTCTGCTCTCTTTGGTAACTTGATTGTTGGCATTATTGTTCTCATATTGTTCCATTTGATTGCCTTAATTTTTTTCCATACTTCTTTAATTTGTGTGCTAGGACTAAGTGACTGACAAAACTCTTTCCAGTTGGTTTCTTTGGCTTTGAATACTATTCTGCAAGATTCATTCCTAATATGTTTATACTCATCATAGTTTTCTTCTGTTCTGTTATTTCTATATTTTTGTAAGGCCCTTTTTCTTCTCTCATGAATTTCTGCACACCTTTTTTCCACCAGGCAACTGGTTCTTTATTCCACTGAGTTTTTCTTTTCTTATTAATGTTATTTATTGGTTTAAGGTGCTGTGGCATATTTTTATTTGGTATATATTTTATTGCTATTTTAAGAATTTCATTGGTCAGTGTTTCTGCCCACAAGTCAGTATCATCTGATTCCATGTCTTTATATTCCATCACCTCCAGCTCTGATTGGAAGGCTTCCCAGTTTGCTTTTTTATAGTTGAAAGTCGGTTTCTCTGGTCCTGGGTTTGGAATGACGTTTTCATGCATGGTTATTACAATGGGCAGATGATCTGAGTTTGTGCCTTGTAACACTTCCCAATTTACGTTCGCTAGGTTGTTAGTTGCTATACTTATGTCTATTCCTGAGTCTGCCCTGTTAGCTTGTGGATTAATCCTAGTTGCAGTTCCATCATTTAGTATTAGCAGGTCATTGTTTTCTGTAAAGTCAAGTAGGCGCTTCCCTGCATTGTCTGCATGTTGTCCACCCCAAGCATAATGATGGGAATTAAAATCGCCTACTATGACTGTTTTGGGGCCTAGTCTGGTGCTTATGGCGAATATTTCTTCATCTTTAATTGTACCATTTTTAGCGTATACATTTAAGATTGTTAGATTGTTTGGTTCAGCTGCTATAGTGACCTGGATACCTTCTATGTTGGTTGTATCAAATACTTCCAGTCTAGTATTTTAAATGTTTCGTTAATTAAGACTGCTACACCCCCTCCTCTACCCTTTTTCCTATCGGCCCTTACAACTATATCTACTATTAGGGTTTTAAAGTGTCTCTTGAAGAGCATATATAGTGTTAGTTCCTCCTGTCTCTGCAAGTAGGGGTGAGATAAAACTGTGAAATGGTCAGCCTATATTCCCCCTCAATGTTGTTATGAATCTAATCAGAAAGATCCAATCATTTCAAACATGTCGGGTGTGGCACTTTCAAAATATTTCCTACATGGAAAAATTTTGCAAAAGGTCACGTCTCCCATATATGGTAATATGATGTCTTGCATGCACTCTCACCAACACATTTGTAGACTCATTGTCTAAAATGTAATAAATCCATGATTACTTTTAACCAAGTGGCCGGAAACGATTATATCACACTTGTTTGCGCACAGGTGTCACACAGACAGTAATCTCGTTATCTGTCGTATGAGTACGCAAACTCCGTGTCTTATCGGAGATTTAAGCCGATAGAGCTGACCGATGTATGTGTTAATCTGCCGCGCCTATAACCACAAATCTGGGTAGCGTCAAGCAAATGTGTTGCATCATATCAGCCGCTCCTTGTAAATGGGATATTTATCACCTACAGGGTGACTTGATAAAATCAAATATCTGTTACTTAGCAGAAAAAATAAAGAAAGAAAGAAAGAAAAGTGCGATAATTGACAGCACCTAATAAAAATCAGTACCACAAATGTACCGATACTGCCGGAGAGAACGAAAGATCGATAGAGGTCGTCCATTTCGTTACAAACTGGGTGAAATGATAATGATGAGGAAGTCGTTAAAAGACCTTGATCTAATCGCGCGGGACAGGAGGAATCGGCATGTGTTTGCTGAAGGCCTATGCTCTTTGGCACCTGAAGTTATTGATGATGATGATGATACTGTATATCGCTGAATGCCAGCAGTGAAAGAAAATAGTTTGTACCATCTGACTATTTTTCTGAGATACCTGGTCTCATGGTTGACCATTGATGAGACTCGGCTGCTTTTTTGCACATCTTTAAACAAGAAAAACAGTGAATAGTACAGTATTAACGAGCAAGTAACCCACTACAACATGGCGGGGGAATAATTATGTTGTGCCCTTTTTTTTGCTACACGTTCTGGGGACGGCACTAATTCTCCTATGGTCATTTCATTCATATCAGTTTACCTTCAGGAGTAAGTCAATGACACGCCAAGAGTGTCACGAAAGTATAGAAGCTTCATCTGTGATGAGCAGTGATGCATCTATGGCTAAATAGGTTAATGTAAGATGGAGATGCGTGCGCGATAAACTTTGCTTAATGTAAATTGTCAAAATTCCATAAATTATAAAAAAAAAAAAAACATGAGCATTTCTTAAACACCCGCCATGAAGAGATGGGAACAAATGCGCATTATTTCAATGGGCGTACAATTTAGTTTCCACGCCGTAATGCGCGGCTTTTCAGTAATTTCCTGAAAATACACCACGAAAAGATTGTAAGTTGACGGGAATTTGTAACGCACGGGGACACTAAGAAAATTAGGAGCTTGAATAATTCGCAGCTTGTGAATTTTTTTATTTTCTCCACCAGTGCTTTGAGCAAGTCCAATATATCAACGTCCCCATTCCACTTAATATTTTGTTGGGGCGTTCATTCAGTAGTTGTATAGTGTTTTGTTAAATGTTAATGGTAAATGTTAAATGTTAATGTTAAATGTTAATGGTTACGCGTTAACACATTTGATGAGGAAGACACGGGAAGACCTTGCACGAGACAAGAGGGCTTGGCGTGAGTTTGTTGATGACCTATGCACCTCCTAGACGAGCTGAAGCGGACTGAATGATAAATGAGTTGACGCATTCCCCCATCTGTTACGGAATTCTATTTGGAGAAATATTTGACTAACCTGCGAAGAGCCCCAGGAGCCATTTCGAACCCCTTTTTAGCGTTGGAGCATGTTCCAATGTGGCGCACATACCTAGTCATTGTCTGCTTCTGATCTTAGTCTATCATTGTTGTTTTTACCGTTGTTTTTGGCATATGTTCTACTCGAAGGTGTCAGCGCCTCTTTGACTTAGTTGGAACTTGTGAACTTTTCGTTGAATTGTTTCATTAGTCGTAGGACTGGTAGTTTTTGTGTAGTCTTCTGTGATCTGCCCGTTGGCTTTCAACATTTCTGATGTTTTCTTTTCTTTGATTTTCAGGCAAGGATGGGTGATCAATGCTTGTATCATCTATTTTTACCTATTTTTCGTTCACGTGTTAGATTGTAGTGTTGATGGCTTTCGTTATTTACCTTCCTGCACTCGTAGTGTACTTTGAATTTTATTTGCTGCTGCTGCTGCCCATTATCTTACAAAAATTCCGTTTGCATCATTTGAGTTATAACAATGAGCATTTAAGATTTTCATCCTCTGCTATCTAAGAGCGGAGACGAGTGAAATAGTGCAGGCAAAAGCAGCGTTCCGTGAAATGAAACATATTCTGTGCAACAACTCTTTATCAATCGAAGTATAGTAAGAGAGTTCATCAATGTTACATATAGTCAATCCTAACATACGCCTGTGAGTCATGGACAATATGTAAGCGTGCAGGATAGGCACTGGAGATCACAGAGATGCGGTTTTACAGAATAATGTAAAGAATACAATGGACAGCTAAAAAGTGTAAATGATGATCTTCTGAAAGAAGCCAGTTCTTAAAGAAAGCTTAATACTCACACGATAAAGTAAACCCGTCAAGAGTAATGGAAACAAATGAATGAAAAAAGTAAGAGGGTAATTTCGTCACGGTCGCACGTAACACACCAGTGCGGCAGATTTTCAGAGCATAGCTTTACACACAGACACTTCATCTTCTTCCTCGTTCGTCCTGAAAAGGACGTTGGTTCCGTTGTGTCCGTTTACAGCGAAGCTGCGGTATTTGCGCCTTCCGGCCAATACATCCGACTTCCGCACGGCATATTTTGGGACCGGGTTTGCCTTTCCTCTTCGATCCCTACTCCTCAGCCAGACTGCAGTGATGCAGCCTGTTTCCAGGACCACCACGTAGAGGTGGAATAGGGTCTTGATCAGCTCTGGTTCGCTGACCCTGACGCAAGCAGTCAAGCTATGGGTCGCTTACTGCATGATTCGCTGACCCTGACGCAGGCAGTCAAGCTATGGGTCGCTTACTGCATTCCTCACTTTTGATGCGTCTTGGGTCCCACACAGACACTTGGAAAACTAGAACTAATAGCACACACATAAACGCATTTAAGACGTGATTAATAAATTATAGCTGTGAAGTCTGTTTAGTTTTATTATATAAGAAGCCACGTGTAAGTCTAACTTTGTAAATCAGTTTTTCCCTCATTTGCTATCTGCATTTGTAAAACTGACGTCTATGACTTCTGAGACACATCTTCCATCCGAAGTTATATTAGCGTGCCTGTGTATTTTAATGTATGGAAAGTTTTAAAACAAGTGAATAGTTCCGACTGTCAAGGCACTTTAATAACATTCGATAGAAGATGCGCCGCAGAGGTGAAGAGCAGAATCGCCCAGGCAGTAACAGTGTTCCAGAAAATGGAAAGCATTTTATGCAACAACTCTTTGTCAATGGAAATAAGAAAGAGAGTTCTTCAGTTTTATTATAGTCAGTTCTGTCATACGGAAGTGAGTCATGGGCATGTAGTAAACAAGTAGGAAAAGCACCGGGAGCCACGGAGATTTGATTTTATGGAGGAATGTTAAAAATACAATGAACAGATAAGAAGAGTAATGAGGATGTCCTGAAACAAGCTAATGCGCAATGGAGGCTTATTACTCACATTAGAAGGGAGCAGCCATTTTCTTTAGGCATGTTATTGATAACAAGAAAGATTGAGGGAACAAGATGTAGAAGATGTCAAAACGGGAAGATACTGAACAGTTTGACATCATGGCACGGAAAGAATTCAAAAACAGAACCCGTAAACATTACTGGAGACATGACGTTGTGGATGGACATGATCGTCTACTTCACCAGGCAATGGGTCTTGATAAAAGGAGAAGCATTAGGGTCAGTTGTCAGTTTGGGTGTAGGCACTCGATTATTACTTTAAACAGTGTAGCAGCTGATCTGTCAGGAACAGCGTAAAGGAAATATCCCATGGTTTCCCTGCAAATATCCCCCAACGCACTTGCTGTTGAGAGTTGGGCACATTCGTCCAACAGTATGTTTTCCACGCGAAGAGAACTTATAACATAACATACGAGAGTGTAACACATAATACTGGGGATGCGACACCAAATAATGAGGTATAACACAAAATAACGGGTATAAAAATACGGAAGGTTATGTCAGAATACAAAATACGGTGTGTAGCACAAAATACTGCGGTATAACACATATTGCGGAGATACCGCACAAATTAGGAGGATTTTACACAAATTACAGAGTGTAACACAAAATACTTGGGGGGAATAACACATATTGCGAGGATACCGCACAAATTAGCGGGGTTTAACACAAATTACGGAGTGTAACACAAAGTATTTGGAGGTATAACACATCTTACGAGGGTACTGCATTCATTAGGAGGGTTTAAAAGAAAATACCCACAGTTTGTTTTATTTGATGAAGGTGCTATCCGCCAGGGTAAACCGCACTTTATTAGTGGTCTTTAACAATATACCTGAGACCAGAAGTGTCCTATTATTTCTTTGTCTATCTAGAAAAAAATCAGGAACCTCAAAAGGAATGAATCATTGCACACTATCCCTGCCCTAAATCTAAACAGAAAACTCCGATCCTATCAGAAAAAGATGCCGTTCTCGTTACACGGGCGGATGTTACATTAGAAGGCTGGCGAATGGTGATCAGTGGCATCCCGCAGACAGTGAAAGTAAGTCACAGCTAACGAGATTGTCACAACACTCAGACACGAGCATAAATATACGGAACAGATCAAGATGATTTCGCCTCACGCTCTTTTCGTTTTGGCTCGCATTCGGCTTTCGTTCCTATAAGCAGCTTTCAAGTTGAATCACACGAGATACACGTTCAGAATGACAAACCAAATAGGTCTAGCTGGTTGGGGCTTCCGATTGGCAGAGTAAGTTTCAGCGCTTGTCACTCCCGGCCGAATAACCGGGTTCTGGGTTTGAAACCTGGTAGCGTCACGATCCAGTCTACCTAACTGTTAATGCGTACCTGACTCTGCTGCTGAGTTAGGGAAGGCAAAGACAGCGAGGTAGGGAACTGGCCAACGCACTTCATAAAAGCTGGTATTGTGGTCCTTATCACTTCACTTCCCTGCTGCAGTATCTGGAATGGGACTACCTTTACCATTTCTGATTAAACTTGCGAGTAGTCGCCCTGCACAAAGCCCTACTTGTCTGGTTCGGGCTCCAAACGCAAACTTTTATTTCTGAAAGGCACCTTCGTTATTATTGGGGGTGTCTTGACTTTTGAATCCCAGGATTCTCATCTGCTCCATTGTGTGTAAATGACGTGACAGTATTTGTATTGGGGTAAACAGAGAGGTTTTTATCCTATAGAGATTGAGAATATTTGTCCCCTTGTAGTTCCCGAGGGTCTTTGAAGAGACCCCCCCCCCCCCCCCCAAAAAAAAAAATAATAATAATACATAAATTGATAAATAAATAATTTTAAAAAAAGGCCTACTACACCCTAAGGCATATAGTACAAGGCGCCTAACACGAGGTTGTGTATGGAGCTGGAAACATTATCACATAAAATAAATTGCCACAGACACCCCCGCAGCAAGAACATGTGACTGCTTGGTGTAGGCTTCCTGCAAGGGTACAAGCGGTAGTGGTATGTCGTTGCTTCCTAAGGAGCGCGAAGGAAAATGATGATGAAAATGATGATGATTGAGAATATTTGACGGATATTTCTTATAAACTAATAAACCTGTTGATGTTCACTTGAATGGTCATGGTCAATCTGGAAATTCCGACATCCAGGTCACTGCTAACCCGCTTGTGCATCACTGAAGACAGAACTCGGATTTCCTTTAGAGAAACGCGCCTCACTGTTTCATCTCCTGTCTGCCCTCAGGGTAAGCTGTTAACTTATCTGTGACTTCTTTGTCTTTTCGTTGTCGTCTGTTGTTTTGTTCCGTTTCGGTTTTCGTATTTTTTATCCTTCGGCTAACAATAGGCTACCGTATACAACATAATTTATTTGATTAGCGCTGTAGACAGGGCATGTAATATTATGTTGCAGGACAAGTTGCATACTTGAAGTATTTGGCAACCGTGGCTAATCCTTCCTTTGGCGCGTACACCCCTCCCCCCTCCCCTTCCCAAAAAAACCATTAAGATATATATTATACTTGCAATTATATTTTTAAACAGTACAGTACTGTCATTATGGTACCCGATGGCACCTCTCCGCTATCCTGGCTGTCACCCGGGGCGGACATATCCCCTCACACCCCGTCCATAGAACGCCATGGTTGCAGGGTACATCCGTATTTACAGTTTAACTTCTACGTTACATAACGTCGTTTTTCATTAAAAAGAAAGAAAAAGCAAGTTGACCCATTGAACGCCATGATCAAAGACGAGCACGAGAAGAGAAACAGTGAAGCTGTAACCACCCACTTATTTGCTGACTCTTTGATGACAGAGCCGTAAACGTCATTCGTATGCAAGTCTGCTCCGACGCTTGAAGAGTCCGACAAGACTAGCGTTCCTCGATACCACGGCAATCTGAAAGACCGACCTTCTGTATACTGCACACTTCTCAGCATCTCAGCACGTGAAGGACAAACTACTATACACCTCTTGTCCTGCCACAGATACAACAAAAATGAGCCTACGACAAGCTCTTGTACAAATGTGAAAACAACCCTGCAGTATGAGCTGTAGGGAAACAACTCGACTCAAAGTCAAACATTGGCGCGTCGTGTCCCCCTACTTATTTGCGACTCTCGATTCTGTATATCGGGAATTCCCAAGCTTTGTCGGTCAGAGTACCTACTAGGCTTTGAGTAAACCTGCCCATACTTCTTATTTAGTTTGAGAGGAAATAAATTCTAGAGTTTACCATGCAAATACACGTAAGAAAATAATAAACCGATTAATTAATTGTTCATAATGAAAGCTATATTCGGTACATAATAGTTTTAGTGTTATGAAGTTGTACAATATTTAGGGGGTCAGAGTGGCTAAAAGGTATGGCGTCCGCCCCTAATTCTGAAGAGGTACCGGGTTCGCTTCCAGTGCCGGGCATATAATTGATGGACATTTTTTTCAGAACCTGTGGTTCCTGATGATGTCATGCTGCCCCCGGATTTCCTGTGTAGTGAGATCGGATGCCTAGCCTTCTCGGACAAGGGCGAAAAACAAGGAGGTCCCGTGTGCAAGTTGCGCACGTTTTAAATCCCTCGGCAACTGGAAATCATAAAGAGTAGGCCATGCGGCCGCTGCCATGGCAAAATTTAACAATTACGAAACCTACCCACCACAAAAATATTTATAGAATGTGTGATTCCTGTATACACACATTGGGATTCTCACTGGTGCTACGTAGTTCGTGTACTGTGCTGAGATCCGCCTTGTGTGATCTAGGGAGGAGATCGGAGCAGTGACGATGGTCCTTCAAACCAAACAAAACGAAAAAAAAAAAAATTAGCAGATTAAATTGAATAAATTAGCGTGACCGCTGACTCTGTTTCTTTGCAACGAACAGTTTTATTCGTGGTTATGCTTTTTGAATATAAAATAATCAGTTAGACGTCTGAGAGTGCACGAACAAGTAGAAGAAAGAGATACTCGTATATCGTGTTCAGCCTTCCGTTTTGTTTCTTGCTTTGGATTTCTTCTTTTTGGTTCACCCTCAGACGTCAACTTGAACATGTTGAAAGAAAAGCTTTTCCAGGAATGACACTGGTGATGGCCATATTTGCTTTCTCTGTTCCTCATATGTTGGGCACCTTTGAAGTAGTTGTATAATGGACAACAGGGCTCGACATTCTGTCTCCAGTCCACAACTGTTTTCCCTAACGCTACTACTTTTGGAATATTTCAGTGGGGTAATATTATTTATTTACCCGTACCCTCCTTGGCAGGCTATTTGGACTAATAAATATGAAACAAACATAAAGGTATGTTTTCAGGCACTCGTAAGAAATAAAGAAGTAGAACACTAGACAACAGAAAAACAACAGACATGAGTGGCTTACCCAGGATTTGAACACTGGACCTTCCGTGCGACAACCCCGCCTAGCTATGCAAGCGAATCACATTATCCTCCCTGCCATCTACGCATCACCAAAAAATGATGCTTTGATGACAGGTCAATAGTGCGAACCGAAAGACAACACCGGAAGTCCACCATGGGCAGTACGGCCTATTAATGACGCAATCACTTCTGTTGTTTCCCTATCAATCAACAGCCTCAGGCTGACCACTGCTTTCTTTGAACTTATTCAAGTTGACATCTGAGGGTGAACGAAGAAGAAGTTTCCCTATCAGACAGCATAGGCCAGTCCACACAAGACAAAGAGGCCTTAATACTGTGTCTAGTACAGGACAGAGGGTAGGTTTTGGTATTGTATAAACATTTGGACATCCTGGCATACGCATACCCAGTGTGCGACAGGCTGGGAACCCCTGCTATACAGTACGCTAGCTGGTGATCTGATACTGCAAGGTTGTTTATTCTGGAGACATCGTTTAGCTCAGGCATTCCCGACTTTTTTTCTGTCCCCGACCCCAATTTGAAAGTCCGGTTGGATAACCGGTTTGAGCGCTTTCCTCTCGTGATCTAAGAGGAATGGCGTCAGCCTTGAGTTCTAGAAGTACTGGGTTCGATTCCCAGTTGAGGGAATATAATTTATGATAATTTTTTTTTTTCGGAACCAGTGGTCCAAAGGATGTCGTACTCCCCCCTGGTCTCCTGGGTAGTGAGATCAGATGCCTAGCCTTCTCGGATACGGGCTTAAAAATAGGATGTCTCTTGTGCAAGTTGCGCATGTTAAAAATCACACGGCAGTTGGAAATAGTAAAGAAACGGCCGCTGCCGTGGAAAAAATTTAAAAATTAGAAACCTGCCCACCACAAAAATATTTATAGAATGTGTGATTCGTAATTAAACACATTGGGATTCTCGCGTGATCTAAGAGTGGAGATCGGAGTATTGAAGGAGTGGTCCGTGTGCAATGAATCGAGTCCTTAAAACCAAACCAAACCTCTCGCGGCACAGTAACCGGGATTCCCGGGATCCAGATCTGGTAGCGTTACGCTCTAGTCTACCCTGTTGTAAATGGGTACTGACTCAACTGTTGAATTAGCGAAGGCAGAGGCAGCAAGGAAGAGAACTGGTCATGCTACTTTATGAAACGCGGCCCTGTGTGGTAAAGTCTCTAACACTTCTCTCCCCTAATGCAGTTTATGCAATGAGACTACGTTTATCCCCCCTTTTTTTAAACTGATCCCCCTTGGCTTTAAGTAAATCGTCCCGTTTTCCCTATTCAATATGAAGGAAAATCATTGTTAGGGTTCACAGGCGCCTAAGACAGCGACTAAAGAGATTACATAATGTGTCATAAAGAAAACTTTATGTGGTACAAAACATTGGTTAGAATCAAAGAATTGTGAAATGCTTATCAGACCACAATCAAGTTGATTATTGAGACCTTTGATCCCCCGTCTTATCAACCAACAGTTTTATTCTTGGTACAGTTGTTGAAAGGGGTATCCACATATCTTGTTTAGCCTTCAGTTTGTTTCTTGCTTTTGAGTTGATTGAGAACAGGGCTCGACATTCTCTCTCTTTAATCCACAACTTTTTTTCTTCACTTTTTTAATTTGTCAGTAGGATAATAATGAAGATAAAAACAAATATTCCCCTGGAATATTGCAGTAAGATAATAATACAGTTGTTAACAAAGATGTCCCCTACCCCCCTTTGACAAGCTTGCCGTACTTCCTGGGGTACATGTCCGTCAATTTGGGAACCCCTGGTCTTCCGGCTATTATTCTGTTCACGCGTGCTCCAAGTCTCGAGGATCTATCTGATCGGAGGACTCGGGGTTAGCCAAAGTTGGCTGGATTCTCATTACATCACCGGCGTTTACCTTTTGTCAGCACCTGTCGCTCACCTTTTCCTCGGAGAAAACAAACAGCGAACCTGCAGACACACAAATAAACTCTTGCATCTGTAAACCTTACCGGCATCTTTATACACGTAACACCACGGGGTTAGGGTGGGGACATGACGTGTGCATATCTACGAACGAAACAATAACAGTAGCAGGAATGACTCGGCGAGTGACCGACCTCACAAATTATGCCGCTGTTTGTATATGTTTGTTGTGTGTGTGTATTTTTTATGTGGACAGGACCATTGATTGATAGACCTAATGGTCTTTTGTATTTGGACATGCGCCCTAATATAACCATGCACCCGGCACAAAAGATCAGTACAGTGACACTTATGTGTCATTAGATCTTTTGTGTGAAAACACAGAGGATCATAACAGTGACACTTGTTTGTCATTGGGTCTTTTTGTGTTGGGACATGCGTTTATGTTGGGCGTGTTCCAATGCGACTCATGCGAGTTAAATGCGACCTCATGCGAGGAAAAAAATATGCGACCTCATGCGTGGGGGGAAAAAAGTGTATTTTTTATGTGGAGAGTCTCTTCCTAATCAGACCTAAAGGTTTTTTATATTTGGAGAAGCGCCGTAATATAACCGACTAGGTTGAACGAGACACTCCTCTCCAAAACGAGGCAAAACTTTATATATATATTTTTTTAATTATGTGAACAAAGCGGAAAACATTATTAGTAATTATGCTTCATTCATGCATGCTCCTTTTCACCCCTTTATGGAGCCTGGAACTACAACTGCTAGTCCCCTTGCAGGAAGCCTGCACAAGCAGTCACTTGCTCTTGCAGTGGTGGTTAATGTGGCAGTTTCTTTTACATTATGAGGATGCCATCCTGATTCACAGCGTCATTTTAGTCGCCTGGTACTAGTCGCATGAAGGTTGACTCATATTTTCAGTCCCTAAAATATCACTTAATACGGTATAGCTCTTAACTAATGTACTGTTCAATAAAGCACTGTTTTCTTTATCTTTATGGACATTGGGCAGATATCATACAAAATGCGAAACCATGAAAGTAGTGTAAACTAGTCTACGACGAACACACACTGCAAGTCGGCACGTCTCCTGTTCTTTTCTCTGGAGAATGCTGTCACCTGCAAGATAAGTTTATGAATTATACCCATTGACGCTTTTTCTCATCACTTTGATTTATCTGCTAAAAGCGTTTGATTTGTCTCCATGGGGAGTTCGGGTTTCAAGCGCAAGAGATCTGTCTGTGATTTCTTGATGAATGCCTTGGCTCAATCTTGATCTTTGCTTTCTACATTTAATATAGGACGCGCTTTCTGCAGCTCATTCGAGTCGGCAACATGTTCAGTAACGGGCAATCAGATTTGTATTGACGAATGGCAAGGAATATAATCACTTCGATGGTTTAACAGCGAAACTGGTTCATCTTTCGCTTGGAACTAGCACTGATGAGACTTTTTCCTTCGTGGAATTTCATTTGACCATAGATGGACATTTGCAGAAACTCCAGCCCTCTCATTAGATTGCCTTACTGCGGAATATCAGCGTTGGCGATTTTCCTTGTGATAGCCAAGCAGGCCAAATCACATTTGTATCGATGATTTTTGGATCGAAGAGCCAGAAAATTAAATTTGGGTGTTTGGCAACGAAAGTAGATAACGTAATTTTATCGTCCAACAAAAGAGATGCCTAGTTTGTAAGAATGTTTTTATGGCATACTCGTTTAGCGATTCGTTTTTATTTCGAACGTAGCAAGTAATCCGTCAAGAAAAATGGCGGCTAATAATAATGGTGTGCGATTTATGTCACCATTTCTGTCTTTATTTCTCCTGTATTCCGTTTCTTACTTTCCCTTTCCTTCCAGCTTTTACTTTCCACGGAGCAAGTACGCCCGTCAACACACATAGACACTTGCAAACAAAAACACACTTGAACCAAGACCTGAATCTTTTTTTTTAATGACCTTTGCCGGGAATCGATCGCAGAACGTTTGCTTGGAAGACAACCATTCTAAACACTGAGCCACCGAGGGTGATGTAATATGTATGCTTTTTATGTCTGGTGGAAGTGAACCATATTAATGCAATCTTAGAGTTACAGTACAGTGATAATCGAAATATTCGTTAAAACGTGTCAAAACACGTATCAGTGCATCATTGGACTGACCACCGCCTCCTTCAAACACATGCGCGTTGACGTCATAGCGTGCTTGAGGAAATGGTAAGTTATCAAGTGATGTAATAGTTTCCTCTGCTTGGATTTGGATTGACTCCCTGGCTCGCTTTGATACAGACACACCAAGACAATTATATTGTTGATTTGCTCGTATAACAAGAAATGTTTTTTTTTAAAGTAGTTCCACAGCAGATTCTGCTGGCTGTAGGATAGTGACGTATTAGAACTTCAGTATACTAGGTTCAGCTTTGTGAGAGAGGGTGGGGGGGGGGGGGGAAAGAGAAAGAACCATGTCCCTTCCTCACCGCCTTCCCTAACTCAAGAGCAGAGTCAGGTACCTAGATATGTGGCTATTTGAATTTTGTTGTGCATGTTGGGCATTGTTTAAAGCAGGTCAAGGCTGCAATTGGGTTGGCCCTGACACCACCACCAGAACTGCTACACTATGGACCCCCAGAAAGAAGGAGACGGGGGGGGGGCCGACCAAAAACAACTTTGGCGGAGAACCGCGGAAACATAGATGACAAGCATGAACCATGAATTGAGGCACCGCACGAAGTATGGCTGCCGACCGAGCAAAGTGAAGAGAGTTTATTGTTACTCTACAAATATACCACGAGGCGTGATAGTCACTGACTGCTGTGTCAGCCAGATTAAAGAAAGAAAAAGGAGTGTCAATATATACCCACCATATGCATGGAGGCATATCTGGAATCATCTTTATGTGACCACCAGCTATGCACAATACTATAATATGTGGATGTGAACCACTGTCTGTGAGGCTCATTGATTCTTTAAATGATCTACACATCTCCATGGATTCCCCCCTGTAGTGAACCCAGCATTGCACAGTAAGCTTGGAGGAGTCACTTGAGCACTGTGGCGACAGGGTAGAAGAGAGGATAGATAGAAGAAATAAAAGAGAGTACCAGTCTCTTCCACAGTGTCTTTTGGCTCGCTTTAGGTGATAGTCCGACACTTGTAGGAAGAAATGTTTCAGGAGACTGAAATCTAAACTCTTCTTAGTTAATCAAAGAAGCAAATCCCATCAAGGATCCTGAGAGTATGTTAGGTCTTCAGCCACACTTCCCCTGAGGTACTGATATGGCTCATGAGACCCCCAGCTGGTAATTAAGATAATGATTAACAAAAACAGTTAACTACCAAGCAATACAGAACATTTAGTGAAAAGAAAGAAACAACAGTGAAATTCGTTTCTATGAATATATATTAGACCAAGCTAAATTGGTTACAGATAAACGAAAGAGAAAAATACAAATATTTATATATATGGTTATATGTATACAGCACTGGGTAAAGGGAGATAAAAATAGTCTACACAAAAGTTATGTTTATTATTAGGGTACCCTTTCACGATGGCTGAGGTTTATGTCCTAATTCTAATCACTGACTGGTATGACACAATATCTTTGAATGTTTGGTCCTTTCAAAAAAAGCACTTATCATGAATGTTGTTGCTGCTATATGACGTCACAATATCACTGCAAGTTTTCTCCCCCTGGCCAAGTTGCTGGAATAGTTCGTAGCAAGTACTGCAAGGTTTCACTACACGACTGCGAGTTCACCTGCGTTCGTCACCACCAGGGAGCTAGGAGATACACACAAAAAAACAATCTATTTAGCTCTCTGGTTAGAGGCATTAATTTGTCCTGAGTGTGGTCCATAAACCAGGCTCAGATATCAGTCATATTATTACATAAATGACATGGACCAATGTTGAGCGCCATTCTTCGAGCTGCAAATATATGATATTAATAGGGTAGGGGCATACATATATCATCAACTGTTGTAAAGGCATACAAAGATCATACAACATTAAATACATGAATGCGATAAAATATTACTTACTTAGTCGTTCCCCTTCTACGGTGAGGTGTAGAGGTCGCGATAAAATATACAACCCTTAAATAAAAGAGGCGGGCAGGGTAGTGCAAATGCATTCTGTGAAACAACATGAAGGACATCAAAGGCATACAAAAAGGCATACAAAAATCATATAACAGTAAATATATGAATTCCATAATATATACAACCATTACATGAAAGTATGAAATTGACTGAAAAGCAGTACAAGCATTAACTCAAGGTAATTGCATATAAAGAGATAATAATTGAAAGCAGTTCAAACATTCAATGCAAATAATTGCATATAAGAAGATAATGCATTTAGCTCACCCGCTTTGATTCCACTATTGAGTTTGGCTCAAAGACGGCATATAATGTATAAGCAATTCTTTGATCCTCTGGTCTGACAGATTATATGCTAGAAGTATCTGCAACTGGCTTGTCTGTTCGGGGCTTTTGCAGATGTGTGTAAACCATACTCGATGTAGACTTTATTTTATACGCTTAACAGTGGTCACTGAACTTATCCAGGTCAGGGAATCCCTAACCTCCTGGGTCATGAGTGAACTGGGCGTTACCCTCCCGGTCAACTGGAAATCCCCGGCTACTGTGTCATTGTGCGGTCTCACCCGGTCACTTGCAGATCCCCAACTATTTGGGTCATTGGGCGGAGATCACCCGGTCACTTGCCGGTATCCCCGGCTGATGGGTCATTGGGCCTCTCAGGTAAATAACAAAGCGACATTGAACTGGAAAATCCCCGGTATCTTGATTCATTGTCCTATAGGCATTCGAAATCATGGGAGAGAGAGAAAGAAAGACAGAGAGACAAAGAGGTTGGGCGAAGAATTTCGCGACAAGCACCAGACGTAACTTTGGCTTTTACTTGGTTGCCTGCATGCAGGAGGGTCTCACTATGGGGGCCCCATGATAGGCAGTGGGAGCTGAGAAGTGACTCAGTGTAGGACGTGACGATTCCTCGGGAGAACCCAGAACCACAGCACAGTATTTTAGCTCGGATTATTTGGAGACCTCCCCCCTCCCCCTTTTTTCCCCTTGGATGGCGGGTAATGCACAATATGCCTCTCGTTTCTTCCTCGTAGCTTGGGAACAGATGTGATGATCCTTTAAATGCAAACAAATCTGGAGAAACTGTAGCTCGTGACTTCAACTTAGCACGAATCGGAATGGCAGAAAAGCCTAGATCTACAGTGTAGATAATACCAAGGACTCTTCATCTTGGTATTGGCTGCAAAAGAGCGAATAGCTCAGCAGTTCTAGCTAAACAACAACAACATATATCCTGTGTGATTCCCGATGATCTCTCATGAGACGAAGAAAGAATTGGAATACAGATGCATATCGTAAGAAGCAACTACCATGAGGTTATGCAGACAGTTGGCAAGGTCATCGTTTAAAACAAATCGCTAAAGAAGCCACTGCAGCAGGCGCACATGAATACTTCGTAGCACAATGTCTTCAGTCAGCAGCTGTTGTAGTGGCTGCATGCTCCACGTGGAGCTAAAAGGAAAGATGGTATCTGTATATGTGACTTTAATTACTTGATTACCCAAAACCGATTGTTTGGTCAGTTTTCTTGGTGCACACAAATTTGAGGAAGAGGTTCGCGACACTGTACAAGAGAGACATTCTTTCCTAAAGTGTTGAGAAACACAGTTATTGGCAGGGCGTCGGAGTCGGTCGTTTTTTAAATGGAGTTGGAATCAGTAAAGAATGTTCGGACTCCCCGAGTCAGAATTTTATGCCAAATGTCACACTGTAGTCAGAGTCGGACTTCTAAAATTTCAGGAGTCCGGTGTCGGACAATTTTTGTGGCCGACTACATAACCCTGGTTATAGTTATAGCTCTCTAAGCTTTCGATTGGTAGATAATAACTGTGTGTACGATACTTCGTTATTTTTTTTAGGTTAAAAAGTGCTGCTGTTTGAGCACGAGTTTTGTGGTAGAGATTTCGTCTGCTTCTTCGTACCCTGTCAGACGTCAACTAAAATACGTCGCAAGAAAATCAGCCCTGAGGTTGTTAACCTCTCTGTAGAGTTTGTCCGGGTATCGCTGATGGCCATATGTGTTTTCTCTGTTCCTCATATGCTAGGCAAATTTCTTGCAGCAGTTCAGCAGGCGTTTCAACTTTGTTGAATAAAATATTAACAGTTGCGTAAACTCATGAAACAGTTGAAAGACAAACAGTTTTTAAAAAAAGACAAAGGTAGTCGCTGTAAAGGGCAATTTTTACTATCTTGCAATATAATACATTTATATTCTTATTATGTTCGCAAATATTTTGGAAGCAAAGTATTTCCTTTTTAAGTGCTTAAGGAGAAGTCATTTTTGGGTTGCTTCCCTTGAAAATAGTTCTGTCATCTTCGATCGGACTCCGCAGACGACTCTAGGCCTACTGCGATTTATTCTGTGGCTGGGTAGGAATAGATTGTTCTTGCTTCAGTATATCTATGGCCTGAATTTATACGTAGTGTTTGTATGAGTAGGACGAGTCTGTCTTATATATGGATATCTTTGCATTTCTAAGTCGAACTAATTTGGTTGTCGCTAGAAAAGGTCAAAGGCTATGCAGCGGAAGTATCGCTAGCAAAGGGTGTGATCCATGGCTGTCATCCTGTGAGGATGCCGAGTTTTGTTGTTGTAGCAGGCTTTTTGCCGAAATAGTGATCTATATATGGATGGGGAAAAGTGATAATCATTTAGACATGTTGTATGTACTTTACCCCAGTGTTTATTCTCTTTTGCCAAGGAATGGCAAAGTTATATTTCGCATAAAAAGGTAAAACCACAATTTATTATGAACTTGGGCTTCGCCATCGTTGTTGATAAGCAGATGCACAGTGGTACTTTTAAAAAGAATATCCATTCAAAGGAAGAAGACATTCCTATGTATCAGCACTGGATTGTATGATATTATTCAATTACCTCTATGAGAGAACCTATGAAGAAATGAGGACATTTAATGAATGACTAATTTTGGTCTATATTCTATAGTGAGTGAAGCTCACGAGAGAGAGAACAGCCATGTTGAAATTCATATACTTTGTATTTATCGAGTGAGAAAAAGGGATGCCTGTACTATCGCTCGATGAACCAAGAGATCACTGCTACATGTGAGAACCCATGTCTGGGATTCCTATATTATGAAAAATATATATATATATTGAACTTTACGTGAAGGAATATTCGCTAGACGAGGTTAGGTCTAGGAGCCTTCCTATGTATTGGTTATGGTCTGACGTGCCCAGTCAGTAAAGCCAGATGATTTACATGATGGAACGCTGAATGCTTATTTACGAATGCTCCATTATGATATTTGCCAAGCATGAATGCTAACTTAAGATGATATTCCTGTGATCAACATTATGCTGTCTATGTCGACATTTGTTCCTGTAACCATACACGTACTGTCCAAGTGTGCGTCCCATTAAATGTTATAAAAAGACCACCGTAGTTCCAGTACTTCTTGAATTCGAACAGTGTGAGTATGAGTGATGTACTACCAACCTGTCAACTCTATCGAATCATTCTACCATTCGCGTACTGACATTCAGATACACACTCATTGTTTACACTCACATTCTTGTCGGAGCCTCATCACGTTCCAGGACAAGATGACCTGTATGACCAAAACTGTGCTGGGTTTGATGAGTTGACAATCGTTACACTTTACTACACCAGTCCCAACATCTACATTTATCCACTGGTGGACATTCACATCATTTAGCAAATAAAGCATGATTCAACAACTAGTAGCCAGTATGAGTTAACAACTACACAAAGAAAGAGTTTTAACAACTGGTGTGCCAGCTTCCTGGGTCAACCTGCACAGTGACCATATTGAGAAGTAAACTACTGAGACCAGACGTTCCTTGGGGTCTGTTACGACACACAAATACATCAACAGTACAACTCTACAGTGATGTCAGCGTGACCTGTCCTGTCGAGAGTATGCAGTAACTAGGTCAGGGTTTGTTGACATTTGGTTCATTGGACATTTGCCATACAACTGACAGTGTTACACAGCGAGCTTGGTTGAAACATAGAACATTACACATCAGGACTGGAGAATATTTGACAGTGTTTGCGAAAGGAAATGTTATTGAACTGAGAAGTCCTACATTGATTGTTATCATTCAAATCAACGATGGAGCTTCTATTTCTGTGTTGAATTTAAAATAATTAGACCAGAAGTATTTGTTTAATAAAGTACCACAGTACTGTACTATTAGGCAGTGTAACTGAGCCTTCATTCCAACACATTCTTTCTGCAACACTCTATTTACATCATATTGCCATACTATTTATGCATTTATGTATTTATGTTTAACTATTTATATGTGATATTTGTTTGTATCCAGCGGGTTGTTGTTTCGGTTGGGCGGTGTCACACAGCAGAGTATCCCACGTAATAGAGGGTCTGATGTGTGCGTTTCTATAGGTGCAATTTTCTTCATTGAAAATTTGCTGCGACAGCTGTTGCTATTAGTGTTAGCTGTGAAGTCTGTACTCATTGTTGTTTTTGTAATATTCCTCTGTTCTTTAGTTTGTTTTGATTTGTTTGTAATTTGTTGGTCTACCCTATTCTATCTTTCAGTTATATTCTCAATTTATATTTATATACTGTGGCGTTATTTGTATTTGTTATCCTCTTGCGGTTTATCTTTTATTGTTTTTCCAATTTTATTTATTTCATTTCCGCAAATGTTTTCATGTTTTTCTGTATAACTGTTTTGTTTTTGTGCCTGATCGACATACACTATTTAAAATATAGTTGATCATATAAATTGATGTACAAGAATCAACTGATAGTTAATTGCTATTACTAAAGGTACACAGTTGATGATATAAAACACTATTTCTGGTGCACTGCACTTATATTATAGAGTGAACCAGCAACTTATAGCTGTTATTATATAAGGATTTATACAAGACCTTTGTAAGGCTTGTTTCCCACAGTGATTGGGATAGTTAAGTACTATTTTTCACAGGTTACAAAGTTATCATACAAAGTCTTTGATTAAGACTAAGAAAGTAAATTTATTTACTTTTGCAAATTACTGATCTTATTAGACAAGATGTCTACCTTGGATTATTTTATCACACAAGGCAGGGCTCTTGATAAGACTGGTCAGCAGTTAGAAGAATGGGCAGTTGCTCAATATGACAAAGCATTGGCTGCTGAAGAAAGAAAAGCATTGATTGAAGAAAAGAAATTAGAAGCTGAGGAAAGAAAATTACAAAGAGAGGATGAACAAAAGAAATTGCAGATACAGACTGATGAAAAAAGATTCCAGATGGAAATGGAAAAAGAGAAAAGAAAAGATGAAGCTGCTGCTGAAGAGAAAAAATTACAGGCTGCTGCAGAAGAGAGAAAATTACAAGCTGAAGCTCAAGAAAAAAAAGCAATAAGAGAACATGAACACAAAAAAGAACTTTTAGCATTTGAGTTAGAAAAGTTAAAGTTAACAAACATAAGTAATGTTAATCAAGCATCTAGTGGTAATGGTAAACCCTTTACTTACAAGGTCAAGGTACCAGCGTTCAACCCTTCCAGTGATGACATAACATTCTGGCTAAACAGATTTGAACGCTCGTGTCGAGCACATAATGTGGACAAATCACAATATGCTAACCAGTTATCAGAAAATCTGAAAGGTGATTCTCTGACTAGTTTAAGTTTGGTTGAAGAGGCTGACAAAGATAACTATGATGTTATTAGGGCAGCCTTATTAAAGAAGTATCAGTTGTCTGAAGAGGGTTATCGGAAGTTGTTTAAGACAATGGTGCCTGAGGCAGGTGTAGAATTCTCAGAATTCATTGCAAGGACACGACTTACATTTGATCGTTGGATTGAGCTATCCAAAACAGAAAAGACTTATGAAGCCCTTATGGACTTGATACTCAGAGACAAGATTATGTCAAGTATAAATAAACCTTTCCTCGAATTCTTACATGAGCGTAAACCTAAGTCTCTAAAAGAAATGGAACAGTATTGTACCCAATACGTCACTGCACATCCGGACGTAGCTATTAGCAACAGTAAGGTTAAAGAAGGTATGCCAGTTGCTTCTGCAACACCATACAACCCTAATCACTCTCACAAATTCCAAGGACCTCAAAATAGGTTTAATAAAAAAGGTAACTATTACAGTTATCAGAACCAAGGTAACCAATCATTTCAGGGTTCTTCTTCGAATACCTGGAGAAGAGCTGACAGCCCTCGATTCAGGGGTGGTCATAATTACAGGAACTTTCGCAAAGGAAGTCATTCTAGAAACTATCCAAGTTTTCCTTCATGGAGACAACAGGATCATAATTACCGAGATACTCATTATAATGAATATGATGATAGTAACCAAAGGAGCTATGATTCAAACCCGAGTAGAGGTTATAATAGTGGAAACAATGATAAGTACAGAGGCAATAATAACAGAGGTAGAGCACAATTCAAAAAACATAAAGCTCATTACCAGGCGAACTCTGCACAGCAAGAGTCCCACGAAGCCTATAAACAAAATAAAGATAATGATGACTCTAATAATATGGCATGTGCCGCTTTTGATTTTGGGAGAGCATCTCAGTGCCCCCAATGCAAAACATTATTTGAGCCAACCACAGTGTCTACTTTAAGCTGTGGCCATCCTCTTCCCGCTCTTCCTGCGTCAATCGCGCATGATGGGAGAGGTTCTCTTGTCTTACACAAAGGTTTAGTAAATGACAATCCAGTCTCAGTACTTTTTGATTCTGGATGCACAACTATTGGGGTTAGGCAGTCACTCATAGATCCTTCTCATTCTACAGGCAAAGTAGTCAAATGCGTAACATTTGGCGGCACCATAGAGAAATACTCTACCGCTATCATTAGGATTGCTACTCCTTTCTTCACAGGAGATGTACACGCATGTCTTTTGCCGGATCCGATCGCTGATCTTATCATCGGTCGCATTCACGGAGTCAAAGAATGCACTCCGGAGCAAATTTCCGTTTGGGAAAATCAAAATATGCAATCTGCTAATGCAGTAGTCACTAGAGCTCAAGCTCTCAATATGCCTGAAACTTCATCTGTTGAAGATAATGAAGTGCATAACCAAGATGATCCCTTGGTAATTTCTCGTGACTCGTTTATAAAACAACAAGAAGAAGATCCGACTCTTAAGAAATTCTTCACTCTTGTTCACAAAAGGTGATCCGAATAAAGATTCAAATTGTAAATCTTGGATTACAATGAAGAATGGCGTACTTGTACGTATGGTGCAAGACTCCACTAAGTCAAGTCATTCTCAGATTCTTGTACCCAAGAATTTGAGAGTTAAGATCTTACAACATGCACACGACTCTCAGTGTGCTGGTCACATGGGTTTTTCCCGTACAAAGTCAAGAGTTCTTGCGGCTTTCTTTTGGCCTTTTGTGAACAAGGACATACGGATCTATTGTCGATCCTGTAAAGTATGTCAAGAAGTCAAATCCAAAGGTCCTCGTCATGCTGCGCCTATTCAGGCTGCAGATATTCCTATTCGTCCATTCCAGAAAATGGCGATAGACATCATTGGTCCATTCAAGATCAAATCTGCTAGAGGACATCAGTTTATCTTAACGTGTGTAGACATGTGCACACGTTGGCCAGAGGCTATCCCTCTAAAGAGCATTACTACCGCTGACATTGCAGATGCTCTTTGGCTTATATTTTCTCGGCTGGGATTCCCCGGAGAAATATTATCAGATCATGGCACCCAACTGATATCGGATACCATGTCTCAAGTAATGTCTACTCTACAGATAGAGAGATCTTTGAGTAGCATCTATCATCCTATGTCCAATGGGATGGTCGAGCGACTAAATAGAACACTTAAGAACTTATTAGGGAAGATAACTGAGGATCATCCTCAGGATTGGGATAGGGTTTTACCCGCGGCCCTCTTCGCGTACAGAGAGGTCCCCAATGAACATACAGGGTTTTCGCCCTTTGAACTTGTCTTTGGCGCGCGACCGCGCGGCCCAATGTCTTTGCTGCATGATCTTATAACAGCTGACAATATTGACGATGACACAAAATCTTCTTACGAGTATGTCATCGCGCTGAGACAAAAGATTATCGAAGCATGCAAATTGGCAACGTCCTCTTCTGAATTTGCTAAGCAGAAGGCAAGACAATTTGCTAATAAGAAGAGAACTTTACGACAACTTTGTCCTGGTGACAAAGCATTTGTTTTGCTACCTTGTCGTGAAAATAGACTCCTTATTAGTTGGAAAGGTCCGTACGATATAATATCGAAAATTTCAGATGTTGACTACATCGTCGATATTAACGGGAAGCATAAAACCTTCCACATCAATATGCTTACGGAGTTCCATGAACGTCCTGACTATCTACAGCCTATTTTCCAGGCAACGGACGATTCTCATGTCAAACATGGTCATTACTCATCACTGTCTGTAATACAGGATGAGGAAACAAGTTTTTCGGATGTTAATCTCCCGCTTCCAATGATCCCACTTCATTCTAGTGAATCATGGAAAGACGTTACTGTTTCTCCTGATTTGTCTCTAGGAGAACGGCGACAAGTTTCGTCTATGTTACAAACATTTCAGGATGTCCTCACTGACATCCCTGGACAAACTCATGTCATTGAGCATGACATTGTTCTAACTGAACATACTCCAATTAGGGTTAGGCCTTATCCTATCCCTATACATTTCCAAACACAGGTTGAAAAGGAGTTGGATGAAATGATAGATTTACAAATAATCGAACCATCCACTTCTGCATATTCTTCGCCGATGGTTATTGTTCGAAAAAAAGACAATAACATACGTCTTTGCGTTGACTATCGCAAATTGAATCAAGTTACGAAGTTCGATGCTGAACCTATGCCTTTACTAGAAGAGTTACTTACTCGTCTTTCTAAATCGCATTTTTTCACTAAACTTGATTTGTCTAAAGGATATTGGCAAGTTCCATTATCCGAACGCGCCAAACCTCTTACCGCTTTCTCTACTCCCAGAGGCCTTTTCCAATGGAATTTTATGCCTTTCGGCCTTATGAACGCACCAGCTACATTTGTACGCATGATGCGTCGAATCCTATCGTATCGGTCAGATGTCATTGCTTATCTAGACGACATCTGTCTTTTCAGCGATACTTGGGAAGATCACTATTCAGGATTAGTTGAATTATTATCAACTCTGCGTGAGTATAACCTGACAGCAAAACCATCTAAAGCTTGTATTGGCTTTAGCGAAATTGCTTTCTTAGGCCATCGAGTAGGTCACGGTTTCTTGAAGACAGAAGACCATAATATCACTAAGATACTTAACATCTCTATCCCTAGGACTAAAAAGCAAGTGCGAAGTCTTTTAGGTCTCATACAATTTTATGGACGTTTCATTCCGAATCTGTCCTCTATCATGGCACCTCTCTCTACACTATTAAAGAAAGGGTCGCCTAACATGGTTCACTGGTCTCATGAATGCCAATCTTCACTAGAGAAGATCAAAACTATGTTTTCATCACCACCTATTTTAGTGTTACCTACAACAGATAAGACATTTGTTCTTCGTAGTGACGCTTCATCCACTGGGATTGGAGCGGCACTAATGCAAGAGTACTCTGGAACTCTGCATCCTGTAATGTACATATCCAGAAAACTTAATGCTGCAGAAAGGAATTACTCGGTTTTAGACCGTGAATTATTGGCAATGGTTTGGTCAATTCTCAAACTCCAAAGATTCCTTCTGGGCGCGCATTTCGTAGTGGAAACTGACCAAAAAGCTCTTACGGCTATCCAAAGTAAGAACTTGAAGAGCTCGAGATCAACTCGATACGCAATCGCTCTTCAACCTTTTCATTTTTCGGTACGAGCTATCCGTGGTTCAGAAAATGTGATGGCGGACATTCTGTCCAGATGCCCACATGATGCCACTTAACTGTTAAATATTGGATCTTTTTAATATGTATAACTTTACAACAGTTATTTTTTGTTTCTTTACTAAGATACACATTTGTAATTTAATAATAGAATGATGGTGTTGCTACTTAGCGGTTTATTGATGTTAATTCACCGCTGTTCTTTGATGATTGTTTCTTCATAAATCATAAATTTAAGATTGTAGTGTGAATTTTTTGGTATGCATTGTATAATTACCAGAATTGTATTATACGTACATCACACCTTCCTGGAAACATTTATTCGTAGGGAAACAATTTCTCTCAGATTTTGAGATATATATTCTCACCAGTCATATTAGGAATTATAGTTATTCCTGATATTTTCATCTGCGCAGTATTCTTGCGTTGTGAGCCTATTCTACGGTGCTCCTAGATGTATTTAAAAAAAAAAAATTTTATTTTTTTTTTCCCGGGAGGTGTGGTAAGACTGTAAAGGGCAAGTTTTACTATCTTGCAATATAATACATTTATATTCTTATTATGTTCGCAAATATTTTGTAAGCAAAGTATTTCCTTTTTAAGTGCTTAAGGAGAAGTCATTTTTTGGGTTGCTTCCCTTGAAAATAGTTCTGTCATCTTCGATCGGACTCCGCAGACGACTCTAGGCCTACTGCGATTTATTCTGTGGCTGGGTAGGAATAGATTGTTCTTGCTTCAGTATATCTATGGCCTGAATTTATACGTAGTGTTTGTATGAGTAGGACGAGTCTGTCTTATATATGGATATCTTTGCATTTCTAAGTCGAACTAATTTGGTTGTCGCTAGAAAAGGTCAAAGGCTATGCAGCGGAAGTATCGCTAGCAAAGGGGTGTGATCCATGGCTGTCATCCTGTGAGGATGCCGAGTTTTGTTGTAGTAGGCTTTTTGCCGAAATAGTGATCTATATATGGATGGGGAAAAGTGATATTCATTTAGACATGTTGTATGTACTTTAACTTACTTCTTAAGTTCTTCTTTTCCGTCGCTTAGCCGACCGTCAAAGGTCCAGTGTTTTACGTAGTATTTTTTGGGCAACAGCAATCTTTGTCTTTGCCAAGAAGATTTTTTCCCATCAAGCCTATTGGCGCTTTGGGGCAACGGCCAAATAATGATCTGCTGATGTTTCCGTAATGGAATAATGGAAAAAACGGGTGATAATCAGCCACATGTTGGTTATGTACTTTACCCCAGTGTTTATTCTCTTTTGCCAAGGAATGGCAAAGTTATATTTCGCATAAAAAGGTAAAACCACAATTTTTTATGAACTTGGGCTTCGCCATCGTTGTTGATAAGCAGATGCACAGTGGTACTTTTAAAAAGAATATCCATTCAAAGGAAGAAGACATTCCTATGTATCAGCACTGGATTGTATGATATTATTCAATTACCTCTATGAGAGAACCTATGAAAACCTATGAAGAAATGAGGACATTTAAATGAATGACTAATTTTTGGTCTATATTCTATAGTGAGTGAAGCTCACGAGAGAGAGAACAGCCATGTTGAAATTCATAATACTTTGTATTTATCGAGTGAGAAAAAGGGATGCCTGTACTATCGCTCGATGAACCAAGAGATCACTGCTACATGTGAGAACCCATGTCTGGGATTCCTATATTATGAAATATATATATATATTGAACTTTACGTGAAGGAATATTCGCTAGACGAGGTTAGGTCTAGGAGCCTTCCTATGTATTGGTTATGGTCTGACGTGCCCAGTCAGTAAAGCCAGATGATTTACATGATGGAACGCTGAATGCTTATTTACGAATGCTCCATTATGATATTTGCCAAGCATGAATGCTAACTTAAGATGATATTCCTGTGATCAACATTATACTGTCTATGTCGACATTTGTTCCTGTAACCATACACGTACTGTCCAAGTGTGCGTCCCATTAAATGTTATAAAAAGACCACCGTAGTTCCAGTACTTCTTGAATTCGAACAGTGTGAGTATGAGTGATGTACTACCAACCTGTCAACTCTATCGAATCATTCTACCATTCGCGTACTGACATTCAGATACACACTCATTGTTTACACTTCTTGATCGAGCAAAACAGGTGATCCTGTTCCGTATGAGAACAGGACACAACAGACTGAACAGTCACTTATACAGACTGAGATTGGTCCCATCACCCCTATGTACGTGTGGACAGGCAGCACAGACAGCCGAACACATCCTGCAAGACTGCCACATGCTTAGTCAATTGCGAACTGAACATTGGCCCACAGAGACGCACATCCACACAAAGCTGTTTGGGAGTCTTGAAGAACTTTCAACCACAGCAACATACATCCAGAAAACCGGACTTCTTGTGTAGACATTTCTAAACAACAGCGAACGAGAAGAAGAAGAAGAAGAAGTTTACACTCACATTCTTGTCGGAGCCTCATCACGTTCCAGGACAAGATGACCTGTATGACCAAAACTGTGCTGGGTTTGATGAGTTGACAATCGTTACACTTTACTACACCAGTCCCAACATCTACATTTATCCACTGGTGGACATTCACATCATTTAGCAAATAAAGCATGATTCAACAACTAGTAGCCAGTATGAGTTAACAACTACACAAAGAAAGAGTTTTAACAGTCGCATACATGTTAGAGACTTCTTTGTACTTAGTCTCAGCTTTATAAATTGTGGAGACAGGTTCCCTTCCTCGTGGCTTTGCCTTTCCCAGCCCACGAGCAGAGTCAAGTATCCGTTTACAGGTGGGTAGACTGAAATGTGACGCAACCTGGTTTCAAAGCCGCTAGCATGCCTCGAGAACCAATCGCGGTAACCGTTCTGCCACATGAAAACACTTTGTCTTAAGAAAATGTGCAAGTACATGACAAGAGAAGTCTAACCCTCGATTCCACTCAATAGCACCACCTCGACAACTGACGCCAATAAGACATCCACCAGAGTTTATAAAGCGTTCAGCTTCCTACAGATGA
This sequence comes from Oreohelix idahoensis, assembly GCA_024509875.1. Taxonomy (NCBI): domain Eukaryota; kingdom Metazoa; phylum Mollusca; class Gastropoda; order Stylommatophora; family Oreohelicidae; genus Oreohelix; species Oreohelix idahoensis. The sequence continues at coordinate 286,917 of JAMPIV010018758.1, forward strand.
TTTGGTCGTGTCAAATTTCCTTTCCTCTCAGAACGTTCAGGATAGCGGCGTTAAATGGGCCGTGCTCAGAGTGATCGGAGGAATAGAAAATTTCTCGCCAGCTTCCCTCTTTTTAAAAATGCTAAACTTCCTCTCCTGTTGCTACGAGAGAGATAACGAGAATGAGTGAGAGACAGAAAGAGAGATGATAGTGAAGAGATTTAAAAAATGACATTGAGAAGAAGATAGAAGAAACCCAAGAAATCGTCTGCTCTGGTAAACGTGCTCAGATTTCGTCTGAATTAAATTTTAAAAATTAAAATGGGGTTGCGTCCCTTGCACCGGCGCCGTTTTTATTGTTTTCGTGCGGGTCTCTAAGCAACACGTCAAAGATTGTCAATGCAGGTATTGTCTGTGTGAGTATGTAGTAAGACCAGAGCTAATGTGGAAATGGTGACAAGAACCAGACAAGTGCCAGTGCGGAACAAAAGAAAATAAAAAGGCGATGGGTAGGACACACATTGTGGGAATAAATTGATAGCATTACATGACAGTTCATGTTCTGTGATCCCCATGGTCAGAGAGGTAGAGGAAGATTTCGAAAAAAAACCACGGAGAAGAGAAGTGGAGACAGACATGAAAAGGGTGTAGAAGACATGGACAGACCTTGAGCTGATGGCACGTGACAGGAAGACTTGGCTTACTTTTGTTGAAGGTCTATACTACTACCCCTAGCCGCTTAGGGCAAGGGGGCGCCGGAGTGGGCGAGAAAAGGCTAGACCTTTCTCCAGCTGTGGTCACAGTTCACCCGCGCCAATGCACGCCTTTAGAATTTAGTTGATGTCGTGTTTTTTGTTGTTGTTGTTTTTTTTGGAAAATTTATTTTGTAATAACTTAGCTGTAAATGGGTACTTGACTCTGCTCTTTGAGTTAGGGAAGGAAAAGGCAGCGAGAAAGGGAACTGACCTCCCGATGCTGGTCCTGGTATGGTGAAGTCTCTAACACTCCACTCCCTACGGCAGTATCTGCTATGGGACTACCTTTACCTTTTTAAGTAATAACTATCTACAGATTAGGGAGCCGCGGTAGCATAGTGGTTAGTGCACTGGCTTCCTAGCTCAGTGGTCTATGGTTCGATCCCCAGATGAGGCGGGATTTTTTTTAGGCCGCAAACGGCTCCTGGGTCGACCCAGCTCCAACTGGGTACCAGAGCAACTCTGGGAAGGTTAAGGCGGCCGGCATGATGCTGACCACATCACCCCTAGTGTGCCGATGGTCAAGAAAATATGGGCCTAACACCATATTCCCAATATGCCTCAATGGGAGTGTAACGGGATCCTTTACCTTTCCTTTATCTACAGATTAATCTGCAATTTTATTCACGAATCTTACTTAATTTTCAAGTAGAGTTTAAGTTTAGCTGCTAGAAGTGTGAGGTGAGGTGTGCTTGCCAAACCACTCGCCACGGACGCCGAATGATCTCCGTTCGGCCCTGATGATGAGACCAGTATTTGAGCCCTTGTACTACATGTAGAGATTTATTGTGAGATTATATAGTACGCTTCTATATGACAGGGAGGCACGCGCTGGCCGTTAGAGCTGTCGATTTTGTAAATGTATAGGAATCTTAGTTAGTGGAATTGTATTGCTGAAGTGAACTGTTGAAATAATAGAGAGCAGACTACTTAAAGAATGTAATGTTTTTTATTTTTGTTGTTGTTGAAAATATAACATCGTTTATGAGACTTGTTCACTTGATGTTTGCTGCAGTTTTATTGAAATATGCACAGTATGGAGTCCACAATTGATATTTGAATAACCGAAAGACCGCTTGAGTGTCAGCACTGTTATTTCGAATTGTTTGAAGAAACAGTACAAGCCATTGTCTCTGTTTTGAATTGCACATAAATATAATGCCAATAGACGTAGAAGATCGACGACACCAACGGTACCAAAGACGCATCAAAAGTAAGGAATGCAGTAAGCGACTTATAGCTTGACTGCCTGCGTCAGGGTCAGCGAACCAGAGCTGACCAAGACCCTACTCCACCTCCATGTGGTGGTCCTGGAAACAGGCTGCATCATTGCAGCTGGCTGAGAGAGTAGAGATCGAAGAGGGAAGGCAAACCCGGTTCCCCAAAAAATGCCGTGCGGAAGTCGGATGTGTCGGCCGAAAGGCGCAAATATCGCAGCTTCGCTGTAAACGAACACAACGCAACCAACATCCTTTTCGGGACGAACGAGGAAGAAGAAGAAGACGACACCAACGACTTGTTTGTTTCTTACCTGCAGAATTTGCTGTTTAACCGTAAGTCGTTGCAAGCCTATTTTCTTCATTGTATTGTGTGTCCATACTACAGTGATTCTGCCACAGCGGACGTACACGAAATAAAACAATGACGCACATGCATGTGTTGTCTGTAGTCATTGTTTTATTGCACATTCTTCGTTTTGCTAAACAGTGAAAACGCTTCTTTCATTCTTCATTAATGCAAGTTGAAAATGTTATTTAACGTTTCGAGTGATAGATTTAAAAAAAAAACATATTAGTAGTAATCTTTGTTCAACTTGCATGGTATTGGACTTAAACTACATATGGGCTGGGCGGAGACAGAAACGCAGGATAACATTTGGGAATGAAAACATTAACACTGGCGCAAGACATTTACGTTGAAGTTAAATCGCGCATAAAAGGATACCGAGAAATAAACCAGACAGTGGACGTAACCTCCTCAAAGAACGTAAATGAAACACAGTTTTAAGGACATCTGCAGATCAGAGCCATCGAGGGGGAGTATAGTTACCGAGCATGGGAGAAGATGTTGAGTTTGAGTCTGTCTTATGTCTTTGAGTTTGGTGAAAGCCGGTAGTGAGTTCTGAGTTGGGTAATACTATAATTACAGTATGATAGAAGGAAACAAAAATAATGAATAAATGGAAGCAGATATAGACAGACAAAGTATATTGGTCATATGAAAAGACATAACACCTTGCTGAAAACCAAAATGGAGGAAAGAGTTGTAGGCAAACGTGCAAGAGGAAGACAGCACTGTATGTGGAAAGGTAGATGGACCGGAAAGAGTCTATCAGAGTTCACCATCAAGACAAGAGGCCGGGGAGAGGGGGTTTGAAGATCCATTGAAGCGGCCTTCGTTGCGAAGATGGCAGTCCATCTGATAAATATAATACTTTCGTATAAAAAAAATTATGCTAACTTGCCTTATAGTTATCAATTAAACTACTCAATCTCTGTACAACTCAAAGTTTTCAGGCTGTAATTTGGATGTTTTGTCGTAAATTGTTTGTAGTTTTGAAAGTTTGCCTGCGCACACAGTTACATTCCTCTGTATCATCTCTTGACATTCCCGGTCCAGGATATTTTCACCATGTTTACTACTGGAATGGCTCACATTGTACTCCAGGTATTTTTCTTTCCCACCCCTGAAAACTTGCCGGCACGTCCTCTCGCTTCAAGGATCTCCCTCTCGTCCTTAAAGGGCATTTTATTTTACTGTTGTCCTCATTAATCATTGACCTTACTGAAGACCTTAATAGAAGGCAGAGTTGAGGGCAAACGTGCGAGAAAAAACAGCGCTATGTGGGAAGATAACATTAAGAGATGGGCAGGAAAGAATCCATCAGAGTGCACCATCAAGACAAGAGACAGAAGACGTTGAAGATTCATTGCAGCCTATCATCGATGTGAAGAAATAAAGGAAGGACACACATGCATTGTGTTTGGAGTCATTGCTTTATCTGCTCCGTTTTTCTAAACAGTGAAGACGCTTCTTCCATTGTCCGTTAATGCTAGATGAAAATGTTATTTAACGACTCGGGTGATAGATTTTTAAAAAAATATTGTAGTAGGCACCTGATTATGATGATTATATTAAATGAAGGGGGAGTAAACGACAAGAAAAGGTCTTGAGTTGAAAGCACGGGACAGAAGCATTTTAGCATACGTTTATTGAAGACCTAGGCTCCTTAGGGAGCTAAAGGGAGATGATTCTGTTGGTTATATTAAATAGTCACGCCTGATAATAAACAGTCTATAAGCACTTAGCCTCGTATGGCTCAAAAGAGGTCTATCATCAACAAACAGATATAAAATCAACTGTAATCCTCCAAACTTGGAGGATCAATAAAACCCGTAAAGCCTTGACATCACATTTTATCATTTATGAATAATCCTCATCGTACACACGCCCGTCTTTAAACATACATCCATGGTTGGGTGGCCAATCCATATGCAGACATATTGACTTTCCTGACACATTCCATTTTCACAGGGCTCCAGTCAGCCATACAATCATCCACGTGAAACACAGTCGTTCAAGAGCACATTTGTTAACACATGGGGATACATACTCCATTTACCCGTGGCTCTAACTGGCCACACTTTACATATACACTTTCCAAACACACGGCAGGCCCTCAGGCCTCCACAGTCGGAACTCCTCTTCCCCGACACACGTCATCCAACAACATTCATGCGTTTTTTTTTATCACTGGTACATTTTAGTGCGCAAACGACTAATAATAAACACTGTCTCGTTTGCGCAGTAAAATGCAAAACGTAACATATTACCCCCGTCTTTTGAAGTGGGAACCAAAACGAACCCCCTTTCACCATCCGACACCACGGTCCTTTCAAACACGAAACACAATCTGTTTTCGCAATTTATTGTTTCCCTTACCGTAATGAAGTTATTTCCACCTTATTTGACATTATGAGTTGTTATATAAAAACCGCCTGGATCAATGCCGGTCAAAACTTAATAGTTTAAAGTGTACCACGAAAGGGAGCTGTCTGCAACATTTCGGGTCCGCTGCAACGAGTGGAACATTCAGATTTTAAGCGTCAACGTTTTGAAACTGCAGCGAGTGGAACATTCAGATTTTAAGCGTCAACATTTTGAAAGTGCAACGTGTGGCATATAATAAATATGGGAAACGATAACAAGATTGTACTGGAAGAAACATCACGACAAGATGTAAAAACTTACAAATGCCATGGCCGCATTGTCAAGTTGGTGGGACAGACAATGATTACAAAACAAGAATACAAAAGGCTAGTGGAGCTTTCATTGCATTGTGAAATCTATGGAGATCAAAAGAAATCAGGTCCAACTAAATATCAGAATTTTCAGTTCAAATGTCACGTCACTCCTGTTGTGTGGCTCTAATACATAGAGAACAACAAAAACAACAACCAAAAAGCCACAAACTTGTATAAATGTATGCTTGCTTAGAATAGAAAGATTGAAATGGTATGACAAGATCACTGATGTGGAACTAATGACAAGATCACTGGTGTGGAACTAATGACAAGATCATTGATGTGGAACTTACGACAAGTACTAGACAAACGCCATTGGGACAAGAAATGAAAAGAAGACGCTGGAGGGGGATAGGACGCACATTGAGAAAACCTGTTGGAGCATTACAAGGCATTCCCCGTTCTGGAATCCCCAGGGTGGAGGAAGACCAAAGAACATATGGACAAGAAACTGGAGACACACATGAAGGGGGGGTGAAGAAGGCATGGAAAGATCTTGAGCTGATGGCATAGGACTGGAAGACAAAAGTATGTTGGTTGAAGGCCTATGATCTTTCGAGAGTTGAAAGAAGAAGTATATAAACTTCATATGAAGTTAAATAAAAGTGGATACAATCGTGACAGCAGAAGGACAAGCGACGGCCAACTTGGCTTAACTGCATGGGAGGAAGTTGACAAAAGGCGTGATGGGGAACATTAGCTGTCAGTTGAGAACCGTGTTCGCTTGGGCCACTCGGCACGACATATAATAATGATATTATAATGATCCGGCCACAGTCGATACTATAATCTACCCTTATTGGCAGCATGATCTGACCACAGCCGAGAACTGTTAATCTTTGCCGCAGCAGTGACTGATCGAAGGAAATCATCGACGAATGGCGATTCATCATCTCAACCCGTAACCCGTCATGGGTCGTAGGGGTGCCATGGTGGAAGCATCAGCAGACAGGATCCTCCACTGCTCTCTATCCTCAGCAATGCGTACAAGTGTGGAAAAACCGTGCCCTGCCCATTCTTAGATGTTATCAGCCCAGGATTTTCTTTGCATTCCTCTTCTCCGTTTACCTTCGACTGTTCCCTGGAGGATCGTTTTCGAAAGGGAGTTATGACGAGTTACATGCCCAAACCAGGCAAGCTTTCGACGTTTCACTACTGACAAAAGTGGTTCTTGGTGGCCTGCATAGGTGTTTATTTTCTCTCTAACATAGACATTTGTTTTGTGCTCTTTATAGCAAATGCGCAAAATTCTTCTATAACATTTATACTCGAAAGCCTGAATCCTTCGCTCCGTATCTGCAGTGAGTGTCCAGCCCTCACACCCATACAAGAGAATAGATAATACAAGTGATTTGTATAATTTGATCTTCACAGGAAAACTGAGGTTACTTTTCCAGATCACATTCAGCCTTGTCATGGCAGCTGAGGCCATCTCAAGTCTTGTCTTGATTTCTTTACTTGATCTTCCATCACTACATATAGTGGACCCGAGATATTTAAAGGTGTTAACTTCTTCTACCCAAATTATAACCAACTTTCAGGTTGAACAGGGTATTACAGCATTATAGTAGACGAAATCAACAACAACAACAACTAACGTTTGCTCATTTAACGTAATGTTGGTCGGAACATGTTTCTTATGGCTATTCACCAATATCTTGCATTTTTCTATATTAATTTCCATCCCATACGTTCTTGTTACTTTCTCCAGTCTAGAAGTAAGGTCTTGAAGCTCTGATTCTGTTCCAGCTATTAGATCGATATCATCAGCAAAACGTAAATTGCAAAGAGGTCGGCCTCCAATCGATATGGTTGTTTTATAATCGTAGAGAGCCTCCTGCATAAAATATTCTAGATATATATTAAAGAGCACTGGTGACAGGATACATCCCTGACGAACTCCTACAGGTGTTTTGAAAAATTCTCCAATGCCAGCCTGTTCCTCGGACAAGATTTCTTCTGATTTCTGTTTTATTCTGTTCAAAAGTATCCTTAACATGACTTTACTTGGATGACTAATAAGGCTAATAGTTCTGTAATTCTTGCACATTTTTAGATTTCCTTTCTTTGGAAGCGGTATTACTAATGACTGCGCCCTGTAGTAAAGTTTTGAAATAAACCCTCTTCGCTCTGCAAGCGGTCTCTTTAATATATACACGCTGTGGGCAAAGCCAGCAGAGGCAAACACACAGACAATTTTCCAGTTCCTCCTAGCGGTAATATTCTGACGTCACTTAAACTAGTTGGTTTATTTGAATAGTGAGGAAAATGTTAGAGACGGAGAGGGGGGGGGGGGGGGGGCGTGGGGGGGGGGGGGAGGGGGCGGGGGAGCGCGGGGGGGGGCGGTGGGGGGGGGGAGATGGCCGACTTGTGTAAAAAGTTAATTTTGACAATTGACAGTGACAAAATTGAAAATCTAAACCATACTGAAACTGACCATAAAAATCATATGGTAGTATAGCTTAGAGTCCCCTGAGCAAAAATATGTTTTGGAAATGTGGGAGAGAGCGCCAGAAAAATATGGTAGTCCAAGTATTAGCCAAGTTATTGAGAAAATACTAAATGTCTACGAACGCTTGACCGGACAGACTGTTGTTCTTGCTCGTTACACAAAACGTTATTGGGGACTCTAGTTAAAAAAAAGAGGCATTGTAGTAATTCAAATTCTATTAGTTGGTATAAGAGTATAGGAGTAAAGGGGAGAGATAGGAAAAATGTTAACTAAACGAAACATCTTTTTCTATTGGCATAACTAACGCAGACTGACCAATGGACTACGAGGCACATAGTTTGTTTGAAATTGTTTTGTTTTTTTCAAACTAAATTCAAAATTATTTAGTAGGGCCTGCATTCATTGGTCGGCTCTAATAGATATTGGCAAAAGGCATAGTGGTCTCGTTGCCATTTGACTAGAACATTTTATTCAAACAACTACGTTGAGATCAGATGTGATAACTTGTAAAATTAACTACTAAATTCACTATCTGGACGGGGCAGAGCGAGACTGAGGCCATATTCTTTGCCAGTCAACGTTATTTGTGACATATTTCTTTGAACTAGTGGTAAGAATGCTTTATGTATTTACATGCTTGATTAAAACTGAAAAAGTCAGATACTGCTGTGGAAAAGTGAAGGACATGCCGGAAGCAAACATTATTGAGTCCTCACATCGAACTGTATTTGACTGTTGCATATTATTATGATTTTGTATTAATATTTTGTATTGGAAATGTTAGGAAGCCTCTGTGTTCTATGAACACTTTTCAACATGCCTAGAGCGTTTATAAGTTAGAAAAGAAAAGAAAAATAAAATCATATAAAAGGAGATGTGGTTACTCCACGTTATTGCATTGAAGCAAACTATGTAAAAGTACAGTGGCGTATCTGCCATAGGGACCTGTGGTGTGGTCACAGAAGGGTGTGAGTCATAAATTATGGGCTGATGCACATGAATGCACAAAAGGCTGACCCCATACCGTCATGTATATATAGGGATAAGAAGTTGTGATCAGGTTGAAAAGGCCAGGGTGTCTTTTTATTGCAGAGTTTTTATTTCCTGTTACCATCAGGTGACAGGAAACCTGATGAGTGGGTGTAAAGTCTCCATTATAAAGTTTAAGCTGTCAGCTCATAGCCTGAAGAAGCTTACATGTGGGTGCTGATCTATGTAGTGGTTTTTATGGTATTGTATGGTTGTTATGTTACCTAGGGTGCTGTATGAGGTCAGCTGTGAAGGCTCCTGAGATAAAAGTTTATGTGAATTACAGAAAGCCCTTCTTACTACCACTACGACCTCATACAGATCTCTTTTACTATCATGAATGTAGCTACGTTAAAAGTCTAGGGTACTGAAATGTAATGTGTTGTAATAGAATATACAAACACACACAGGTAATTAATAAGTCTAATAATATTAATAAAATCTATAACACACTGAACTAACTCAGACTGTTTTAGTTTTGATTTTAACAATTTTTTCTACATTTATTAGTTCTGAACCAAGGTTTTATTTTGGTCAGAACATATGAAATGTTATGGAGTTATAAATGGAATGCATAAATATATAGCATAATAAAATGGAATTTGTGTACATAGGTATTTTATAAGACTAGTTAATATTAATAATATATATACTGTCTCTGGGAGAACTATTACTGGATGTGCTGTTTATATTTGATGGGGGAAATATTTGTGAATAGTTGTGAATACTGGTGAATCTTCAGCCGGCCACGTATTCACTTATCTCGTCTGTGACACTCTGAGACAGGATTCCTGTGGCCCACTCCTCTCTGTAACTGGAATACAATGGTAGGCTGCACCGACACAAACGTTAGGCGGCACACACATCTGCTTGTGTATTCTTGCTTAAGTATTTGGCACTACCTTTAGTGCCACAACAGAAACTCACAATTCTGAAACAAAATTTGTGCCATGTGTCAGTACTCTATCCACTGCACCACTCTTACACACAGCACAACACAACGACATTACACAGAATGGGTCAGATCTCTCTGACCAACATAGCACATCTTACCCAGTTGTTTTCAGATAGTATCAGTTCCCCAAGACTGCATTGCATCTGAGATATGTTCAATAGTTTCCTCTTTCCTTCAATAAGATAGGTGATATGTTCCCACTGATCTCAATAATAGATCCGCCTTCCACAGTCTTAGTTAGGCGTCCATATTTTTTTTTTTGGTCTCTAGACCCTGGGCTGCGGCTGGGGACCTAGAGCAAGCACTTACTTGTCGTAATCATTTTCCATGATATGGCAGTATCAATCACTCAAAATATTAAAATATACAAGATAAATGCTTTCATTCTTTTCAGAATTTAGAACACAGTTACTACTAGCAAAACTCAGCTGAGCTGCTGGCTATAGGATGGCGTCCCACTAAATTGTATGTAATATCTTCTGGGAAAAACACCACTGGTAATAACTGACTGTGTCCCTGGACAGACTTATATAAAATGGCAAAAATGCGCGTCTCTATCCCGCTAATATGAATACATTTGTCCAATCACAGACTTCCCCTCTAACTTTTTTTCAAATCTCAAACCAAAAGTCAAATTTCAGTCAGATCTCAGTCAAGTATGTATTACTGTCTGATGGTCCGTCTGTCTCTACTTGGTTTTTCACAAAAACACACTTGTTTCTTGGGCCAACTATAGTCAAAACCTACACACACCTGCCTCCTAAGTTATTTTTAGCCACAATTCTCCAACCTTCCCCCCTCGTTCATTACAGCTAGATTTTTGTATTTCCGTGTCTCAAGGACGAAAATTTGAAACTTTAGTGAAAGTGTGCACAACAATACTGTCGCTAGTCTGATGTGAACAATACGGTCTTTTGTCAATATCTTCCTTGTTATCTATCCGTCTGTATAAATGAAAGTATATTATTTCTCTGCTTAAGATGGGCTATCAAACTAGCTAGGTTTTATATTCATAACTTTATTATTAAGAAAAACATATTTTTTCTCAAGGTTAGTTTTTGAAATTTGTTTTCGAACCTTCTCCACGGCGTTTGCCGCTGAATTCAAATAAAACAACCAAGTACCGTAAAACGTCCAAGATATGACTGTTTCATATAAGAGCTAAGGTCTTTTCTGTCCATTTCCTTACATTGTGTTAACTAGTGGCGTGATTTTTTATTCTTAAACTACAACTTGCGTCTTTTTGCCCTTTAGGTTCAAACACGTGTTCAGTCATATTTTTCCTTTTTTATATCTCCGTTTCCCTCCCGTCTACAAGGGTACCGTTTCGTCTGCACATCTAACTAGTTAGTTTGAATGGCGGTAGGAAATGTGGGCATGGGCGAGCATGTCTCCTAGTATCTTACGCCTTATCTTTATCCCTACAATGTTATCTTTATAATTGGAGATATTTTAACGTTGTATCACGGTAAATTCATCACAATCTACATTGTCTCTACATTGATATACTGACTTATATTCGACCTACCAAGAATCCTAGGTGACATATTATCAGCTGGGACATCTGACATTTCATCCTAAGAAACTAGTTTCTATCAAAATAACATTGAATTATATGGGGCATGATGAAAACAACAGCTCCTCATAACAAATGACAATCACTAGCAACTATTAAAGTTTTAGTCTGTGAATACACCTACAGGAACTCTATATTAACAATATATTTATAGAACAAAGAGTCCATATTTTTAGTTAAAGCATTATATGTAAATATATTTCCTCATTTTCAAAGACCTGTCCAAAAGAGTTGGCGGGACAGGCAGATTAAATTGTATAAAGAAAAAACATTCAAATTTTAAAAGAAAACTTTAACCACCGTCTTATTCATATTTTTATAGTGAGTTAAAGTGTATTGTGTTGATGTACCATCATCTTCATTTCACCCCTAGACACTAGAGACATCATACACCAGCCACTAGAATCAAAATACGGACTGTGTGAGATCTAGGGAGGTAGCGTTAGGTTCCCTGATACAATATATCATCATCATCATTCTTTTTATAGTCAGGGACCTACATGTGCTTGACCTCACACAGTTAACACAGACACAACTATCTTTCTTGTTAGGTATAACATCTTAACCTCCCCAGCAAAAAAATTACATTTGCTACACGCCCACTCTGTTGGCCATTTTTTTAGTACTCCATATCTTCTGACAAATTGTTGTCATGATATTTACTATATCTGGTCCTCCATATTTCAAGAGCTCTGCTGGGATATTATCCACACCCGGTGACTTCCCTCCTTTCATCGAACATATAGCCTCTTCCACTTCTTCCCGTAATATTGCTGCATTTCAGAGTTCCCTGTTTTCACACTTAATGTTGTTTAATATGCTATAGTCAGTGTCGAGTTTACAGTTATATAATTCTCTACAATATTCTGTCCACCTTCTCATAGAATGGCTATTCATGTCAGCAAAATGAAGATGAGATCAGATCGGAGGATAGAAAAAAACGTTTCTGTCTGGCTTCCTGTTTTAGCTCATCCATAGCCACAGCCACCACCTGTCTACGGCAGTAAATAAAACAACTATTGCAACATCTTGATATTTAGTTTCAACATCATCAACGCCGGAAGATATAAATAAATAACCAAGCTATGAAAGTCCAGGGAAAAGAAGCTAAGAATAGAAGTTTATGGAGGAGTAGGAAGAGGTGGTAGAAAGTGTGAAGAAGGAGGATGTCTCGCGTCAAGTTCTCCCGTCTAGCCCCGCTTTGTGAGGCGGCACCAAAGTTTTGACTGACACTACGACCAAAAGTCATACGCGCGGTAGAAATGAGATTTGGGATATGCTCGAGCGGAGGACTGGGGCTAAAACTGAAAACAAGTTATATGCGAAGATATTCTGTCCTACCCAAACCTGTGTGAATAACCAGCCCCCCTGTAGCTACGACCGGGGCTGTAGGCGCGCGGCTCGATCCCGGCATGGAACATTACACTCCAGTACATTAAGAAGTCGCGGGCCCCGTTTGCTGTTTGCGGTCTTTCAATCTAATATCTGGCTCAGATGTAGCACGAAGTTTTGGGTGCAGGGTACACAATACTTCGACGCTGTATTGCCTAGCTCGGAGTTTTAATGTTCTCAAGACAACTTTGTGGATGTGTGTACACATGCCGGATGATTTCCTATTCCATACTTTCGTTCTTCGTTTTATGATTGAGTTTATGCGGGTGTTTATTTGAGAAGAAGAAAAAAATTAAATATCACATACATGTAAGTTTATTTGGTTTTTTTTAGACTTTTGTTGTTGGTTTCTGTCAGTATTTAACTTAAAGTAGTTAGTGAATGTGTGCTTCTTCACAAGTAGGCTAATCCGGGAAAGGAGCAGATTAGGGAAAGTTCTAATTTAGTAGTAGCCTAAACGTTTTGCTTGGAGAAAACAAATAGTAAAAAAATCTAGTGAAAGAGAGAACACTTTCATTATTGCGTAAGTGAGGTATGTTATAACAAATATCATTGGCCGACCTATTATCACACGTGTTTTCAGTGGTCGCTTATGTGTACGAGGCGCTGTGTTTGTCACGTGCTTTCAGAAAATCGTGGAACTTTTGCTGTTTACAAATATTAAAAAGAAACGCAAACGCGCGCGCGCGCGCGCGCACACACACACACACACACACACACACTTATAGCAAGATTACGGATTTTAAATTCCGATATATTGACATAGCCGCTTATTATAATGGTTAGGTTAGACTTAACGCAGCCGAATCGTTTGTAGGCCTATTGCATGAATTTGAAGAGTTTACAACATGTAATTATTGCTGTTTATAGTATGTGTATATATTTTTGGGGGGTCAGAATATACATAATATATAATATCCGTCTTGAGTGGATACATAAAAATAAGGAGAGATGAATTAAAAGAAGCAAGGGGATGTAAGTTTATATTAATTAGTTAATTTCGTTATATGTTTTCATTTCGAAAAAAAGGTTTTCAATTTTTCGTTTCGTAAATATTCCAGCGTTTTGTTTTTTAAATCTCTGTCCTGATAACACTGTTGTACGGTGTTATTCGGCGTGCAGTGATTAACACGTCGCTTCTACATTTTAACATCGTCATTATAAAGTTCCTTACTAAATTTATGCGGCGTTGTAGAATTTCATTAACCTTTCCATGAATAACGGAGTGTGTTAAAATCTCAATTGTTCATTTCGTGTATATAGATTATCCAGCGTTTTAAGATCTTCAGTGCATGAAAAACACGCGTTTTGGATGATCTTCATCGTCACCCTTTGTCATCTCAACGTCGATGGTCGGCTGCAATTGATCTCCAACGTCTTCCATCTCTGGTCTCAAAGATGCACTCTGATAGACTCTTTCCTGTCCATCTTTTTGATGTTATCTTCCCACTTTTAGCGCTGTCTTCCACTTGCACGCTGTCGTCCAACTCTTCCTTCAAATAGGTTCTTCAGGAAGGTGTTATGTCTGTTTACATGGCCAAAATATTCTATCTGTCTAATGTTGATCTCCATTAATTATCTTTTCATTCCTAGGTTTTCTGAGACTTTTTAATTTGTTTTCTTCTCTTTCCATCAGACGAGCCCCGTTTTAGATAATGCTTCACCTTTCGGTGTCGTCGCGTGCCAATTGAAACCAAGCGTGCACACATGACAAGTAGGTTTGATTTTCCTCTTTGTTCCTAATGGAGCACGGAGTTACCGCTGCAGCTTGACCCCGTCAAGGAAGCTGGCATCAAAGCATTCATATAGGCTTACTGTTGCTGTGATGGTTCCTCAAGCAATTTATTTTACATATGAGGTTGCCTGCCCTAAGCCCAAACGCATTTGGTCGCCCCTTGCGACTTACCCTGAGGGAATAGTAGTCCTGTTCTTTGTCATCTCAAACACCCCCGGAAACCACGCGGACAGGTGTAGTACATTTATCATATCTTCTTCTTCGTATTATTATTATTATTATTCAGAGTTATCATCATGCCTTTCCTAATAAGTCTCAAGCCGAGACTCAAGTCCCCTAACAGTAGCTTTCGAGTCGAGTTTCATTTTATATCTTTTTTTTTTCTAACATAAAATAGTGTGCCTCGTTGGTTATATTAGGGCACGTCCAAATATAACAGACCTAATGGTCTGTTTTGACAGCGTATTTTTTATATAAAAAACTATTAATAGTCACAGTCACAAACAATAACACTAATCACTACAAATAATAAAGAAAAACAATAACTTTTTTTTTTGTATTGAATTTACTGACTGCTTTCATTGATCAAACTCTTTTGGTATATATATTTATCGGTTTAATCGAAAACATTTTCAGTTTCTGTCGCCACAATAGGCAGGTCCCGAGTTGAGTCGAGTCGCTAATTTTAAAAAAATGACCCGAGTCTTGCACTCGCTTTGGCGACTTAAATCCGACTTTAGCCAGAGTCCATTGACTCGAGAACACTGTTAGTATTATTGTTATTATTGCGTGCACAAACGAGGCATCGAGAGAGAACTGTGAGGGAAACAAGAATAAACAGTCAGCGAGGCAGAGCTGAGTGTTTTAAAAGCTCCATTATTAACTGAGTTTTATAACTGGCAGCAAAAAATCCTTCGACGCCTAATACCGACAGCTATCTCCACATACAAAGTTAGGGAAGTTTTAACAGTTATTCATCCTCTTGTTAACAAATTGGGATACATACCCAATGTACATCTTTCCCAGGGTTGTATAGCCTACTGTTTCTTTTTTTACCTGCCATATCTGCCATGCGCCTGAGATTGCCTTAAGCTAATTATAATACCTACCCATTGTCATCACCATTCGAATGGTTATGTCTTTTAGTTATTATTCTGGAATTGCTTTTGGGTTGTTGTTTTTTTTTTCATTTTATTACCCTCTAAAATTTAGTTTTGCTTTCAAATCATCCTTCTTCTTCTTCCTTCCTCCTCTTCTTCTTCCTCGTTCGCCCTGAAAAGGACGGTGGTTGCGTTGTGTCTGTTTACGCCTAAGCTGTGATATCTGCACCTTTCGGTCGACACATCCGACTTCTGCACGGCATTTTTTAAGGACCGGGTTTGCTTTCCCATTTCGATCCGTGCTCGCTCAGCCAGCCTGCACTGCTGCAGACTGTTTCCAGGACCACCACGTGGAGGTGGAGCGCGGTCTTGACCAGCTCTGGTTCGCTGGTCCTGACGCAGGCAGTCAAGCTATGAGTCGCTGACTGCATTCACTATTGCTGCGTCTTGAGGTCCCTCAAATCATCCGAAAGCGCTTTCCACTTCCACTCTCCTCCATTTCCTCTCCTCCCCCTCTCCCCCGCTATTTCTACCTTTCAACCAGAGTTGAAAGCGACTTGTGACTAGATATGGCCCGGAGTTCGATTTCCAACCTGAAACCCACTGTATTCCGAACGATTTTAACAAATCCAAAATCTTGTGGATTAAAAAAACAAAACAAACAAATTTATGTCGGATGTGGAATTTTATTTATTTATAATGTTGAAATAAAAAGTAAGCATATAATTTTAGCTAGATGGGCAGTTAAATCAAGTAGGGCTACCCGCTGCAGCGAATAACTGTGAGTTACTTCATGACTTGTATATTTCTGCAGCACATTGATGCATCTTGCGCCAAGTAATTCGGCCGAAGCACGCACACGCGCGCGCGCACACACACACACACATTCACTTGTATGAATATTTCTTCAATACAACACAACCTGAGATGCATATCGTCCCTTGATACTGCAACCACACACTTTCTTTTGAATTCAAATTTTTCTCAGCACAACACATAATAAATTATGAGGGATTGTCAAGGCATTAAAAAAAATCAACATTAGACACCAGAGAAGAATAACATTAAAAGCTTGACCGTAGTACATCCGGGTGGACGGCATCGCTAGTACTAGATATGTGTTCTGTGATTCCCTATTGCTATTCGCTATCGTCTTTAAGTGAGATAATGTACCTTGCTTTGAAACTTAGAAGTGATGTGCGCTGGAGTAGCATAGCGCCAGGCATGCAAGAATGAGAGACAAGATGAGAGAGAGGGGGGGAAGGGAGAGAGAGAGAGAGAGAGAAATTAATTGATTATTTTCCTTGCTGTAATTCTCCACGCACCGAACACCGTCGTTAGCACAGTGTGCACCTGTCCGATCCGCCGAAATCAGCTACAGTTGTCTTAAGGGGTAAACAAACAGGAGGAGGTTACCCGAATGCCATGTTCTGTATTTATTTGAAGAAATCAAAAAAGGAACCGAGAGTTATTGGGTTCGTTCTGCGCTGTAGAATTCTTATACGGAATTTTAGTTGTGTGAAAGAAGTCGAGAAGGGAGTGTAGAAGGAGGTGTAATGAGAGTATTGCGGTGTTGCGCTTCCGAATAGATGTGTATTTCCATAAAACTGTTGACACACTGTTTCTTTTCTGTCTATCTCTCTCTCTCTCTTCTCTCTCTGTATTTTCTCTCTCTCTCTCTCTCTCTAGCTTTTTTTGCAGTAACAAGGTGACATGCTAAAGTATATATGCGTGTGTTTGGCCGTTTGAATCTCGTGCGGTGATTATGGGCAGATGAAATTCACAAAAACTTGGAAATATGATTGGAGGGGAGGGGGAGGGTGTACCGTTTCGCTCAAGCAGAGGTTTAATATTATCATTATTTTCTTTCACTGGCTTCCTAGCTCAGTGGGTCCATGGTTCAATCCCCAGTTGAGTTGGGATTTTTTTTAGACCGCAAACGGTTCCGGGATCGACCCAGCCTCATGAATTGGGCACCAGAGCAACTCTGGAAAGGTTAAGGCGGCCGGCGTGATGCTGACTGACCACATCACCCCTAGTGTGCCGATGGTCAAGAAAATATGGGCCTAACACATTCCCCATATGCCTCAATGGGCGTGTAACGGGATCCTTGACCTTGTTATTTCCTTTGAGCTCATTACGAAGCATGGGACAACAGCTGTAGCTAGTCTCCCCTTACAGGAAGCCAGCACCAAGCCTCCACATTCTCTTGTAACAGTGATTTCTGCAGCAGTATGTTTTATATAACGAGGTTGCCGGCCCTGTGCGTTAACGCCCATGTTCCTGTACTGGTGCTTTCTGTAACAAAATATATGTTACATGAGGAGATATACATGTTGCGCAATCTCATGTTAGTGGCTTGTTAATGCCATACTTTAATGGAACAGTGGCCCAATTCTTAAGTCTTCTTGAGCCCACTGAGAACTACTCTTAAAGCTGGACTTAATATAGTGAAGTCTCTAATACGCATGCTGACAGCAAAACCTGCAGGAATTTTAATGTGACTAATATAAATGTATCGAGAAAGATTCGAGTTCAATATTTCTCTGATAGTCAGCGTTTGTGAAACATGCCGTCTGTGGTCCGTAGATGTATGTATATCTTGTGCCGAGAGTCCCTTCTTCACCTACCACCTCCAAGTTTATTAACAAATCGCAAAGTAGTACCGCTATTAACTAAAACGTTGAACACATGGAGACCGCTTTGTGAGGACGCCAGCGGGATCAACGCACTAGAAAAATCCTTGTATTTCAATTAATTGCGTGCGTGCGCTACTGAGTTTTACAGTTCTTGATAATTGTAGACCTGGTGTGCAGCTCGTAATTTGGTGTTGTTACTCTTGAAGTTTGGTACGGCGTTACTTGTCTTCACTTAGTCGTTAGTCAGATCTGGTCTTTGTTCTCTTGTAGTAGCACAGAAGATGATAATGGTGATAATAATAATAATATAATAAGAAGAACGAAATTAAGAATCTTTAACGCCAGTATCAAATCAGCCAGTACGACTAAAAAAAAAAAAATCAGTCCTATTGTAGCATAGACTTTTCATGATGGAAACAATACACTTGAGAATCCCGTAAGCCCGTAATATTTTCCATAAGCTACCCCTGTGTATGCTGTCAAAAGCTTTTTCAAAATTGACATAGTTTATATATAGTTTGTCTTTGCCATTCTGAGCACTGCACTATTATGTTCAGTTAAGCTGAAAATATGATCTGCGCCTCTTCTTTATGAATCCAGCTTGTTCCTTCCTCAGTTTATGATCTACTGCTTTTGAGATTCTATGGATAAGAATCCTTCCCAATATTTTGCTGGGAGCTGTGAGGAGCATATATCCTCTTCTATTGTATGGCTCTAAAACATGGAGAACAACAACAACAACAACCAAGAACGTACAGACTTTCATAAATGGGTGCTTGCAAAGAATGAAAGCATTGAAATAATGTGACAAGATCACTCAAGTGGAACTGATGACAAGGAACAGACAAGTTCAAGTGGAACTGATGACAAGGAACAGACAAGTTCAAGTGGAACTGATGACAAGGAACAGACAAGTTCAAGTGGAACTGATGACAAGGAACAGACAAGTTCATATGGAACTGATGACAAGGAACAGACAAGTTCAAGTGGAACTGATGACAAGGAACAGACAAGTTCACAGACACATTCAAATGGAACTGATGACAAGGAACAGACAAGTTCAAGTGGAACAGATGACAAGGCACAGACAAGTTCTAGTGGAACTGATGACAAGGAACAGACAAGTTCAAGTGGAACTGATGACAAGAAACAGACAAGTTCAAGTAGAACTGATGACAAGGAACAGACAAGTTCAAGTGGATCTGATGACAAGGAATAGACAAGTTCAAATGGAACTGATGACAAGAAACAGACAAGTTCAAGTAGAACTGATGACAAAGAACAGACAAGTTCAAGTGGAACTGATGACAAGGAACAGTCAAGTTCAAGTGGAACTGATGACAAGGAACAGACAAGTTCAAGTAGAACTGATGACAAGGAACAGACAAGTTCAAGTGGAACTGATGACAAGGAACAGACAAGTTCAAGTAGAACTGATGACAAAGAACAGACAAGTTCAAGTAGAACTGATGACAAGGAACAGACAAGTTCAAGTGGAACAAGAGATGAGAAGAAGATACTGGAGATGGATAGGACACACACTGAGGAAACCTGATGATAGCGTTACAAGGCAGTCTTTATTCTGCAATCCCGAGGGTAAGAGAAGCCGATGTTGATGGAAAAACACGAAGAAAAGGACAGCTGGAGACTGACATGACAATGGTGAAGAAGACATGGACAGACCTGGAGTTGATGGATGGCATGGGACAAGAAGGCGTGGCTTATGTTTGTTGACAGCCTGTGGTGAAGTGGGATGTTATAAATATTTATAGGGGACTTAGTGTACTGACTGAGATCAGCTGTGAAGGTATCTATATCTATTAAGAGTAGTGTATTATAGATAACCTTACTTGCTACCACATATCTCTATATCTCAGTCAGAATTATTCTGGAATAGTGTGATGCTACGTTATGTGTCTAGGGTATGTGTATGATGAAGTGTAAGTCACAACAACAGACAGATAAACAATTTAATGTAATCCACTACTCTTGACAACACTGTGACACTCACATACATATAACACTCTATGAGAATATCTTAAAGGAGGCACTGATAACTTTCAATAACAATATGTATTCATTACTGGCATGAATGAATATGTGTCCTGATTCAACTACAAGGGAACCAGGAATCACAATCAATTTAAATTACAAGTTATGTACAGAATGTATTTAATATGAATATTGTAGTGACATATATTATTACAAATGTTTATGTGTGTCAGTTGTGTAGTAGTAAAATGAGGTAATACTGGTTTTGTTTTGTTCAAGCTCTGTTGGTATTTGTCATCATGACTTCAATAGTTTGTCTTTAGGGACTAGTATTGGAGATGTTCACAGTTCCTGATTTTAAGACAAGTAAATTCCCCTCTTAATGTTAATTTTAAAAAGTCATTTCAAGATGAGGGGACATAATGTTGAGCTCAGCTGGCCAAGTTAGCTTATCTGGCGTGATGGCGGCAGGAAAGGACTCCTCTGCTCGAATTCTCCTCTGGGCTCTGGAGACACCTCACTGATAGCTAAAAGGACCAAGGAGTATGCTGTCCGACACTGGATTCAGCAAAGCTCTGACTAGGTGCTGCTCAGTACCATCAAGACCACTGTCCCTGAAATCAAGAAGGATGTACCTTCTACTTCATAACTAATTTATATTTTCTTTTTACACTGATCACAATACATCACAAACATTGCGTTCAGAGCGTTAGGCCAACAGTCAGCTTCATCTGAAATACTTTATACCAGCATTACCATCCTTAATGGTCACTACGCCTCTGCACTTCCAGCATTATTTCTGTCTAATCAATCATCCAGGTGTCAGTGTACTATTTGGCCATTCCATGCCGTTTTACTACCCTCCGACACCCTCTGTTCAGGCTGGAGCATTACAGGCTTTACCTCACATTTGCCACTGAACTACACATATATATACAGGCATAAATCAACAATTCACATTCAATTTTCATTAAAAGATATTGAATGGTTCAAGCTTACCACAATTCATACGAATAAACACAGATACGTTGATTAGCAATGAATTCTGGCACAAACTGGCACAAATTTCCATCTGCCTATGTTCCAGGCTTTTATTTAACACAATTATGAGCTGGCTTCAACGCACTGTTGCTTTATCAAGATCATTTAAACAAGTGGTCTCGAACTAACGCTCCCAAGTGTGTATATCAGCGAGACTGGCCAATGAGCCACGTTTCGACAAGTGTTTGAAAAAATGTTATCTTTTCCCGTCTCCCCTAACAACCAAGATAGTATTTATAGCCCGACCAATCGTGGTTAGGCTTTCATTTGTTGCGCTCCAATCAATTTGGAGTTTACATGGTAGGCTATTTCTGTAACGTAAGGTTTTTTTCAAACACGTTATAAAAAATTTTATGAGCAGAAATGATTTTATGCTGTCAGGCACCCCCAATATTTTATTTTGGGTATAATTTATTAATTCCTGGACTATTTGCGTAACGTTTTACATATTCTTTGTCAGCAAGCCCTAAGGAACCCAAAAATACTAATTTAAAGGAGCTACGTGGCTGCGTTCAAAATATGCAATTTCTAGGATACCTCCGTATAGTGTTCGATTTTTTATGTGAGAACCGCCACCTGTCTGCTGTACTGTTAATGTTTTCGGACATAAAACAGTAGAATGTCATCTTTCCCCAATAAGCGTTTTTTATGATTTTAAAACCTAACTCTGGGAAAGGGTAGTGTATTTTATCACTGTCCGTCTGAAAAAAAATTAGTGCATGTAGACTTACACGCGTGATAGTAGTAATTGTGTATCGCGCGACGCGTGTTTAATGTTCGGCTTTCTGCCTCTCCCTTCTCGCTATCCTTTTGTCCATCTGTTCGTTCGTTTTGGTAACGTAATGTAGAAAAAGACATGAATGGAATTTAAAATTTAGGTCATTACGCAGTCTGCCTCTTAATGTTTTTTCAAGAAATACAGCACACGTTTCATTGAAGAAAGCGGGTATAATACAGTAAGCTTTTACTATCAACGTGAAAGCGTTACAATTTGCAGACGAAGCAGAAAACAAGGGGGATTTCGAGTACATTCCTTGTGACAGCACTGTCATTTTACCATTGCTCTTTTCTTTATTATATGTATTTATTAGGCTTTATATTTAATTGATAATTTATATATGTGGATTAGAATATTCCATGACACCTCCCCTCTTAAAACAGACATTATATGTCAGTCCTTTATTCTATATACACATAGAGAAATTTATTATTATTTCTGGGGTTTACGGTGATTCTCATCACACGGATGGCGGCTTAAAAAATCCGCTCCCAGATTGGTTTTTTCCAGATATATATTCAATGCTAAAATTATATGGAGCCAGAAGCAAAGACCATCGGAGTAACCTAGAGTTCTCATGCTTAGCCTGTGCTAAAAACGATAAAGGTTTGTGGTCAGTTTGCAACTTAAATGCCTTCCCATATAGATAAATATTGAATTTCTTTATTGCCCATATTACTGCAAGACATTCTTTTTCGCTAGTTGAGTAGTTGATTTCAGCTTTATTCAACTTTCTGCTAGCATATGCCACGGGGCTTAATTCCCCATCCAATGCATCTGATTTCTGTAGTAAAGTTGCACCTAACCCAATATTACTTGCATCCGTCCTTACTATGAATTCTTGACTTAAGTCAGGTAATTTCAAAATGGGTTTACTTGTGAGCTTTTCCTTCATTTCTTGGTAAGTCATTTCACATTGTGGTGTCCATGTAATGCGATCTGGAAGTCCTTTACGTGTCAATTCCGTTAAAGGTGCACATATGGAATTAAAGTTTTTGATATACTTCTGGTAGAAACCACATAATGAGACAAAGGATCTCACGTCCTTCTTGGTTTGTGGTCTCGGGGCTTTCTGTAGTTTTTCTAAATTCTTTGGGTCAGGGGTCATATTTCCCTGATAAACTGTGTGTCCCAAAAATTCCAATTCTTTACATCCAACGCAACATTTGGTTGGTCGGGCTGTTAAATTTGCCTCCCTAAGTCGATCAAACAGCATGTTCAGGGAGTCAATGTGTTCCTCAAATGTTTCTGTTGCTATAAGGATATCATCCATAAAATTTGTTATACAGGGATTATTCAGAGGATCCAATAATTTTCTCATCATTCTAGAGAAGACACTAGGCGCATTCTTCAATCCAAATGGCAATCTATTAAACTCATAGTGTCCTTCTGAGGTACTAAAAGCTAGGTATGGTCTAACCTCAGGCTTTACTGGAATCTGATAGTATCCTTTACTCAGATCCACTTTTGAGAAATATTTAGCTTTATTTAGTCTGGCAAACAGCTGATTTGTATCCGGCAATGGATCCACCTGTCCTTCTGTAATAGCATTCAGTCTCCTGTAATCTATACAGAGTCTATGTTCTCCAGAGGGCTTCCTTAAGAGTACAACCCCGGAACTATACGAAGACTCACTGTGCGAAATAATTCCTTCCTTCAATAGATAGTCTATCTCTTCCTTCAAAGCTTTTTTTTCCTTAGCAAACGGAATCGAATATGGTTTCATACAGACAGGTGTGGAGTCTATGAGTTTCATATCATATTCCAATAGGTTTGTATGCCCTGGTCGGTCTGTTAACACCTCTGCATGATTATTTAGAACCTGTTGCACTCTCTCTTTCTGAGTTTTCGTTAAATGTGTACTGATTTTCACCTGTGCTGCTGTCTCACAGGGGTGTAATGGATATTCAAATGATGAAAGTGGTTCCGTTTTCATCTCCATGGCGATGGACAAGGTCAACAAGTGTGTCTCTTCCTGATGTTCTCTTTCCAAATATTTCTTCAGGAGATTCACATGATAGATTTTTTCTTTCCCCTTCTTATCTATCTTATAATTTGTTCTAGACACCTTCTCTAGAACTGTATATGGACCCTGCCATCCAATTTGTAACTTATTCTGACTCCCGGGCAAAAGAAGCAGTACCTTCTCTCCCACAGCCAAATTTCTGTCTTTCGCCTTCCTGTTATAATAGGCAGCATGTTTCTTCCTGGCTTGTTTCAAATTTTCATTGGCAAGTTTCCAGCCAGTTTTCAACCGAGTGGTCAGCTCATTCACATATTGGTATGAAGATGTAATGTTTTCCTCTGCCTTTTCATCAGTCCACGTTCTTAACATAGCTACATATGGACCTTTAATTGTGTGGACTTATTTGTCCATGCACCGGTATGGTCTCTTCCACTCGAAGCTTTATAGTGATGATTTTTCCTCCCAGAATTATCATTCACAAAACGACCGCTACCAATTTTTCTTTTGGGGCTTTCTCCCCTCTTAAAATTCTTGATGAGAGATTTCCTCTCTACATCCTCTTCCTCCAGTTTGTTTAAGTCCGATTGAGGGATTTTCGGCTTATCCTGGGGTAAGACATCTTTTTGCACTCTCCGCATAGTGGCCATTGTAAAACAGTTAAGTGAAGCTTGTCCGTGAAAAGGGGCTTCCCATTCCATTTGGTCCACTTTATCAAATCTATATTTCTTTCTATTATCAGGCCTAATTTTGCCCCGTGGCGTGTCCAGGTCCTGATCCATGTTCCCCTTTGTGGGTGTTCCCTCATGTGCTATGCTACACCTTTCTACAAAATTCTCAATGTCCCATCTTGCTTTGGGCCAATAATAATTGTGAGCCACCTTTTGAATGATGGTACCTATCTTCTCATGGTCCCCATCTGGTTTCACATGTAGGCTCCTTATTAATTCTGTCCTATATCTTTTTGGAAGAACCAGCTGTCCGTGACCATGGGATCTAGTTCCGGCCTTCCTATACATCAACTTGTTTTTCATGTAAAAATCTCCCTTGCCTGGAGTGGTATGACAAGTTGACAATTTTCTGAAACAAGGCTTGAGTGTTTTATCCCCAGCCTGTGCCTTCCTCATCTCTTCTGGAGTGGTATCTAACATAATATCCTCCTCCTGTCTTGAGGTCGACCTGACCTGAAGGGTTGCCATATACACAGGTTTCCTTCTGCAACGGTCAGTGTCATGATTGTCCATCTTACAATTTTTACACCACCTTTTTCCTTGGTTGAAAGATTTTCTTTCATCATATTTCCTTTCATCGAATTGTGGGAATTTATTTTTATTGTCATATACCGTGGCCTATCAAATTGGTGCTTACCTTTATTTTGATCCCTAGGATCAAATTTATTAAAGTTCTGTGATGCCTTAAGTTGTCCACCTGTTTCTTTTTATTACCTGTTACCTCTGCTTGAGCTGCTTGATACCTTTCAGCAACATTTAGCAACTCACCCAGCCTCTCTGCACCTTGTTCCATGAGAAACTTTCTCAGGTCTGGAGCCATGGACTCTCTTAATTGCTCTATAAGGACCATTTCCTTAAGATCTTGGGTTTTCCCCAGAGAAGTCCATTTCTCCAAGTATGTCTCTATTCGTGCAGAGAACTGGTGATAGGTTTCACCTGACAGTAGTTTAGCATTCCTAAATTTTTTTCTATAGAATTCTGCATTCTTTTCATACCTTAACAAAAGAGCCTGCTTTAGCATGTCATAATTTTCCTGATCACCTCTGCTCATTTTTGCAAAAACTTCATAAGCTGCCCCACGAAGTCCCTGAGATAACTTTAAGCTCCACCTTTCTCTCTCTAACCCATACGTGGTAGCTAATAGCTCATACCTATTTAGGTAGCTCTCAATATCATCGTCTTTCTCAACAAAATGATCTAAATGAAAATTCATAGCTGAGGTTGAGGCTCCTTGAGTAACCGTAGCATCAGAGGCAAAGGGACTGGCACCATTTTCAGGAGCATGGCCTTGAAACTCAAACTCCCTTAGTCGTAACTCATGTTCCCTTTGTAATCTTTTATCTTCTGCTTCCCTTTCTGCAGCTAATTTCCTCTCTTCTCTTTCTGCAGCCTGTCTTCTTTCCTCGGCTTCCAATGCTTTAGCCTCTTTGTCAGCCTCAATCTGCAACCTCTTAGTCTCAGCCTCAGCTTGCAACCTCTTAGTCTCAGCCTCTAACTTTCTTTCGGCCTCTTTTTCTAATCTTCTTTCTTCGCGTTCAATAAATTTGTCACATTCCGTAGTGACATAGGCAACCATAACTTGCCCATCTAATCCTAACTCTTTTGCAGTCTGAACCGCAGCAGATCGAAATTTGGCCAGGTCCGCCATTGTCTATCAGGTAAATTTTTATAATGTCTACCCAACAATTCAATTTCTAACTATATATCTAATGGACAACACAGGCACCGTGAGCTCAACCTTATTTAATTCAACCCAAGGATACCTTTTAATTCTTATATTCCCTGAAGTGAATTACCCCCAATATTTTTAATAGGGAAAGATTCAAAATCCCAAGAGCGAGACCCCAATATATGTGGTGAAGTGGGATGTTATAAATATTTATAGGGGACTTAGTGTACTGACTGAGATCAGCTGTGAAGGTATCTATATCTATTAAGAGTAGTGTATTATAGATAACCTTACTTGCTACCACATATCTATATATCTCAGTCAGAATTATTCTGGAATAGTGTGATGCTACGTTATGTGTCTAGGGTATGTGTATGATGAAGTGTAAGTCACAACAACAGACAGATAACAATTTAATTTAATCCACTACTCTTGACAACACTGTGACACTCACATACATATAACACTCTACAAAGATATCTTAAAAGAGTCACTGATAAACTTTCAAATAACAATATGGATTCATTACTGGCATGAATGAATATGTGTCCTGATTCAACTACAAGGGAACCAGGAATCACAATCAATTTAAATTACAAGTTATGTACAGAATGTATTTAATATGAATATTGTAGTGACATATATTATTACAAATGTTCTATGTGTGTCAGTTGTGTAGTAGTAAAATGTGGTAATACTGGTTTTGTTTTGTTCAAGCTCTGTTGGTATTTGTCATCATGACTTCAATAGTTTGTCTTTAGGGACTAGTATTGGAGATGTTCTCAGTTCCTGATTTTAAGACAAGTAAATTCCCCTCTTAATGTTAATTTTATAAAGTCATTTCAAGATGAGGGGACATAATGTTGAGCTCAGCTGGCCAAGTTAGCTTATCTGGCGTGATGGCGGCAGGAAAGGACTCCTCTGCTCGAATTCTCCTCTGGGCTCTGGAGACACCTCACTGATAGCTAAAAGGACCAAGGAGTATGCTGCCCGACACTGGATTCAGCAAAGCTCTGACCAGGTGCTGCTCAGTACCATCAAGACCACTGTCCCTGAAATCAAGAAGGATGTACCTTCTACTTCATAACTAATTTATATTTTCTTTTTACACTGATCACAATACATCACAAACATTGCGTTCAGAGCGTTAGGCCAACAGTCAGCTTCATCTGAAATACTTTATACCAGCATTACCATCCTTAATGGTCACTACGCCTCTGCACTTCCAGCATTATTTCTGTCTAATCAATCATCCAGGTGTCAGTGTACTATTTGGCCATTCCATGCCGTTTTACTACCCTCCGACACCCTCTGTTCAGGCTGGAGCATTACAGGCTTTACCTCACATTTGCCACTGAATTGGCACATATATGTACAGGCATAAACTACAAATCACTGCAATTTTATACAAGCTATAAAGCTTCCAAAACAATTCACATGCAATTTTCAATACAAAAGTAATTGAAAATGGTTCAAGCTTTACACAATTCATTACGGGAATATAAACTCAGATTTAAACGTTGTCTGAACTAAAGCGCTCCCAAGTGTGTTATCAGCGAGTACTGGCCACTGAGCCAATCGACAAGTGTACGAAAAAATGTTTTTCCCGTCTTCTAACAACCAGATAGTATTTATAGCCCAAAATTTCCATCTGCACTGGCTTTTTATGGCTTTCATTTGTCATTTTAAACAAGTGGTTCTAGGAGAACTAACGCTCCCAATTTGTTGAGTTTCAGCGAGACTGAACTATGAGCCACGTTTGCGGTCAAGTGTTTGAAAATAAATGGTTACACTTTCCCCGTTTCCCCTATAAAAAATAGTATTTATAAGCCGGACCATGATGGTGGTTAGACTTGGCATTTGTTTGCGCCTCCGCAATGCAATTTGAAGTTACTGAGTTGTTGGTTTTGGGGATAGGTTGGGGGGGGATTTGTCAGGTGAATTTTTCTTTGCACTAGTGGTGACTCGCTGGTAATTAAAAAATTCATTGTGCGTTAGGGGTAATATGATTTTGTGCTGGGCCTTGGCAAAACCACAAATGGATTTTAGCGGTTTTGTTAAAGGTAGAATGTAATTATTTTTAATTCCTGGACTGCTTTGCGTATCGTTTTTAATTATTATTGTGTCATGCAAAGCCTACGGAAACCAAAATATTGCAATTTTACATATTTTTAAAGTCTGTTTTATTTGCTGCATGTCACAGAAATACGCACACCTCCCCCGCTAGTGGCTGCGCTTCATAATATGTCACGGTCTGACCTTACTGTCGATTGATTTTGGTTTAACTGTTGATACCGTAAAGTCGATCTAATGGTTATCTTTCCCCTAATAAGCGTTTTTTATGATTTTTAAAACCTAATTGGGGAAAGGGTAGTGTATTTTTATCTCTGTCCGTCTGAAAAAAAAAAATCTCGCTGATGGAGACTATGAGACAACGGCGTTGATGGCAGTAATTTGTGTATCGCGCTGACGCCGTGTTGCTCATAGCGGGCTGATTTTCAGGCTCTCGCCCATTAGAGTCGCTGTATCACTTTTCTCCATCTGTCTGGGTGAGGTAGCTTTATCGGTTTACGATGGGTAGGTAGTGTTAGTTGAAATTTTGGTTTCGTATGGAATTTAAATTTTAGGTCCTGCTTAGCCGAGTATAAGTACAGTGCCTTCAATGTTCGTTTCTTACGCAAAGGCAAGCATCATAGCTTCTCATCGCGCAAGAAGGCGGTCTGGGTGGTGCGGTCAGGTAAGGGTCTCGCTATAATCTGTTGGGGTGGGTTTGGGTGAATAGCATACAGTCTCAGTATCGCTTTTATATCGAACGTGGAATGGGAAAAGCGATCTCGCGCAATTTTGCAGGACGAAGCAGAAGAAGGAAAAAGAAAATCAGGGGGAAGGGGGGATTTGCAGTCCTAGAAAGCCTACCAAGTAGCTCACTTTCTTTTGTGGACAGCACTGTTTATTTCTCTCTACATGCTGTGTACTCAATTGTATTCGCTTAACTCTTATATATGTGGAGAGCTTTATAGATATCCTAGATAGATCTCCTGAGCATATGTGCACAGATGAGTTTATTAGAATATTTATTCACGGATCAGCCAAATACAGGATCAAATATCCCTTGCACTCGCGATCATTTTTGCTCTTTTTTACTCGCTACATACATAAAACGAGATATATAATGGTCTTTTACTACGGACTTCTTTGTAATTTGATGGGTGACTGAGAGCGTATGAGCGCTTCTGATGGGTGACTGAGGCGGCCGTGTCCAAATGGCTTAGGATGACGTTATCTGCGACTAGCTACATGCTTATTGGTGGTATGGAGTAATCCGGCGAGAAGGATCGTGGTGGGCATTGTAGAGAGATGTCGACAAATGCTTAGTTTGGGATTGTCCATTAACTCCTCCTCACCGTAGGGGCTGTCGGTCAATGGATCTGACTTCTATATCCCATCGCGCCCACACCCACCTGGCTTGGATGCTTTAGATCGTTAATGCTCTTTACCACTACTCCACCTCTATGGTGGGATGAGGGGAGTGTGTGGGTGGTGGTGGTGGGGAGCAGTAAAACTGTCAATATGACCAACAGTCCTCCCCACTGGACCCCCATTGTTGATATTTGTTTGTTTTGTTGGTGAGAATGTGGAGGGGGGGGGGGGTGGGGATCAGTGTGGGGGGGGGGGGGGGTTTAAGGTATGAGAGCCGTCATTAGCTCATATCCAGCATGGTAAACCCACTAGCGCCAGATCCTAAGAGTATCTCCCATCCGGATCACTGACTAGACTACTTGATACTGATCAGATTATTACCCGACAGTATGATATACAGATACTTAAGGACGATGTACTGTGGGAGATTACTGTACTATCTTATGTACATTAATCCACATGCTCATGCCTTTAATGAAATCATTTTATAGTACGTACTGAAATTCAAAATCATGCGTGTTCAGTCATCCCCTCCCCAACCCTACACCCCAAAACACCCCCCATCCCCCCTTTCATATAACCCCACCTCGTCCCCCCCCCCCTGGGAGGGTCCAACCTTTTATGTTGACACTACTCCATGTCTCCTATCAAGCCCCACAGGCATACTACAATACAATATATATATATAAACAATAATCTTTACATGGGGATATTACACTCTTATTATTAAACCACTCCCTTTTCAATCACACCTTATGCTACATACCCCCCCCGCAGTTTTTACCTAACTCTGCTTCGTACAATGACAGAGACATATTAAAAACATGGTAGGTAAAGAACTAGTGATGGGGATGTCGATATCAAAGAAATTTAGGCAATAGTAGCGGAATCAAGAATATTCATGCACTATGCAGAGAGGAAATTTTTTGTTCAAGACACCTAGTGGAAATTTTACAACCGATTTGAAATATTTGCGAGGTTAATCCCTATGGGACTATGCTCCAATACATCTGCTGTCAGCGGTTTTTTTACAAACCAATCAATACGACTGTTGTACTCAGTGGATAACATCCTGGAAATTCTTTTAATCAATCACATCAACTCCAGGAAATTACAATATTTACCCTGCATAATCTTGCATAATACCCAATACAAGTGCTGATATATCCTCCATTCTTAGATACTGTTGCAAAGTCTCCTTATTCATATCATTAATATTAAACCATAAATACAATGCAATCACAAACTTTTAAACTCACCTATATCTATCTTAAAATAAACCCCCCCCCTAAATCATTTAATGAGATCTCAAAGTCACCTTAAGTCTCATATAAATGACCCCTTAAACTACAAGATATTAAATTCTTACATTAATGTGCTCAGATTACTAGAGCTGACTCACATATGTCTAATGAGATTTCAGTCTTTCTTAACATGGCAAGTATTGATATAGTATCGATAAGATGAAGATTACTAGTTTCAGACTGAGATTTTCAGAATAGCTTGATTATTCTAACTGGTCTCATGCAAAAACTGTCTTTCTCAGTTCTGGACCATGTACCACAACTTCACAACATCGTCCCAGTCCCCACCACCAATACTGACACGGATCTCGTAACTCCCATATAAGAAACATGCCCCATCCAAATCACATGAATGCTCACACACTGCACACCTCTACCAAAGTGTCATGTCTTAATCACGTCATTTAAATTACTGAATGCAGCTACAAATCATAAAGAAATCGTTACGGCAGATCGTCACCACCTTTTCCATCAATCCCCTAATCCCTTACGGCTCCCCAGTTCTGCTTTAAACAATTCATAGTTTTACTCTGTTGGTGAACAATAACCAAGCTTACTAAAAATATACCCCCCACCATAAGACCTACCATAATCACCCAAAAATCTGCAAAATAGATATATAGAATCACAACTCTTTCCCAATTCTACCAGCCCTGTCCCTGCCGTTACCCTATCTTTCCCACTAGTTTACTGCGCGTATGTCACTAAAATGTTTGGCGGAAAAATTTACGACAACACCATGAATCACATCACTTTCCAAACATCTGAACTAAGTCCCAAATAATTAAACCTGACTCCCCCAAAAAACTGCTGCACACCTACTGCATCATGTAAAAAATACACACTATTCAAACCATCGGGTTAACTGCTATGTCAAAACCTACAATCCACTTTCTCTTGAAGGAGCCAGCTCCCGATCATAAATTCACCCTTTCCTGCTTCATGATGTGAACCAACAGGTAATTTTCAATCATACACATATCTTTAGATCATGAATTTGGGAATGTCAATACTCGCGTATAAAAACTGTACCCTCACTCAATACCAATCTAATCACCACATTCCAAGATTAAATCCTCATCATCAATTTTATTATAAAATCACTCATAACCAATAAAAAAATAAAAATCTCTCCTCAAACCTCCCCCCTCACCCTCAGTTCCCCAGGGTTAGACATACCGATACATATACCCGACTGTAAATTCCCCAAATGGGATACAATTAACCATCCACACATCACATAATAACACCCCCCCCCACCCCCCCACCCCCCCCACTCCCCCCCCCAACTCAACACCCCTCCCCACCCCAAACCCCCACCCGTCACCACAATCCGCCCCTCTCACCCCCACACCTCCCCTCCCCCCCCCCCCCTACCCCCCCCCAACATCCCCACTTCAAATCCAGCTCCTCACCTGAAACCCCTCCTCGTCAAAACTCTAAGAGACCCCTGTTCAAACACAACTCATTCTCACCACCCCCACATAACCTTAATATGGCCGACTTTCTGGACACAAAAAACCCTCAATAGAAAGTCTTTATTAGCACTAATCCTACCGGCTCACACTGACCCATAATCAAAATCCTGTCGGTGCATATCAAATTTGCAGAAAAGCCAATCCTAAGTAAATCAAACTTGACGATAACACAACTGCAAAACTGACTTGTAATGAGAACAATAGATATAAATCTTACAATATACCCGGCCCCCACCACAACACATCTCACTGTGGTGCAACCAGCACGGGTGCCAGTAATAAAAGTCATCAACTAAAACCAATCCTATATACATGTGAGAGAATGTCCTTTCTGACATGTTAAGTGATAATCGCCGAATGTTCTTAAACCAATCTGTTGCAGTCCAACGTCAATGTGTTCTTTTAGTAAGATATTGGACTGCACTATTTCTCAAAATATACTCTGTCTTGGTCATTAATGTGTCTTCGTACTCAGAATGTCCTTTAATAGCCCTGCATGTTCAAAAATTGTGGTC
The DNA here is from genome assembly GCA_024509875.1 of Oreohelix idahoensis. Classification (NCBI taxonomy): domain Eukaryota; kingdom Metazoa; phylum Mollusca; class Gastropoda; order Stylommatophora; family Oreohelicidae; genus Oreohelix; species Oreohelix idahoensis. The sequence goes on from JAMPIV010018758.1 coordinate 319,724, forward strand.
AATGTCCCAACCAAATATGCAATCCTAATAAGAGTTTTTCCGGAAACTAAGGTAAAGAACAAAAGTCATGGGTCGTGGTTAATCATAACAGAACTGATCACACAGCGCCTTGTTAGCACGCAAAACAAAACAGTTCAATTTTACATGGTATCCACAGGGGCCACAGTTCCACACTCATGTTTATAGTTAACCTATTCCGTATTTACCATTGTTGTCTCCAGGACTATAATAGGTATACAACTGTGTGATGTTGCCTAACTAAAGAGTGTAACGGCATACACACCCGTTCACCTTTCTGACATTGAAACCAAATTATATACTGCCACCCACAACCACCACACACCGCCGGACGCCACCTGTACCAACGCAACACAACAGATGTTTTGAGGAAATTGAACACTACTTACTATCCACATTCATTTGACCACCGGTTTTTTGGCAACACTACATAGGGATGCTCATATTTCGTAAAGGCTGAATCCCACCCGAGTTTGACTAAACACTGGGGGGGGGGGGGGGGGGTTAGTTACCATATCCCAGTTATGAAAGCGATTCACAAACTTATGTTCTCATTTTGCAATCCGCTGAAATTGCATCCCATCTCATGATGTAATTGCCTTTAATCACTTCAAGCACATTCTTCCTTAAGAAACCTTGATAAGTTATGTTGTACACTGATGAGATTTGCGCTCATGGGGTAGTTCAAGTTCTAAAAGAGTTAAAAATAGCGCTCTCCGCTTAAAATATTAATGTACTTTCATTTGATTGATGAAAAAACCATGTTTTCTGTTGTCTTGTAATTTTTTTTGAGTTTATAATTTTGGAACCGTGCTGCGAAGCTTTCCTTATTTAAATCAGCTTCATTACACATCTTTGCAGTCAAACTAGCCTCCAAAAGGCTCGCCGTTTTTCCATAAGTTTTTAATTTTACGGGTGAGATTGACAATATACAAAGCAATGAAGCATGTTAACACAGTTTTAATGGTCGCCCACGCCCGCTCGTTTAGTTTTCAGTGTGCAATGCGTACTGTTTCCGTATTTTCCCGAAAAGTGATGGGATGTGTCATTGTTGGTTACAAATTATTCATTAAGAAAAGTCTCTATATGGGGATATGTAGCTCAACCCTTGATCGGTTATAATTAGGATATGTAGCGTCCATAATTTTATTATAGATAATATATTCAGTTGTTAGGATTTCATTTACTGCCATGATTCTTCTTAATCATGAATGTCCATATCGTATATTGGGTATTTCAGAATTCTAGGTTTATTCAGAATTATAGGTTTATTCGGAATTCTAGTTTTATTCCGAATTCTAGATTTATTCAGAATTCTAGATTTATTCAGAATTCTAGGTTCATTCAGAATTCTAGGTTCATTCAGAATTCTAGGGTTATTTCTTCCTCGTTCGCCCTGAAAAGGACGGTGGTTGCGTTGTGTCTGTTTGCGCCTAAGCTGTGATATCTGCACCTTTCGGTCGACACATCCGACTTCAGCACGGCATTTTTTAGGGACCGGGTTTGCCTTCCCATTTCGATCCGTACTCGCTCAGCCAGACTCTACTGCTGCAGACTGTTTCCAGGACCACCACGTGGAGGTGGAGTACGGTCTTGACCAGCTCTGGTTCGCTGGTCCTGATGCTAGCAGTCAAGCTATGGGTCGCTGACTGCATTCACTATCATAATTCTAGGTTTTATTTAGAATTCTAGATTTATTCAGAATTCTAGATCTATTCAGAATTCTAGGTTTATTCAGAATTCTAGATTTATTCAGAATTCTAGGTTTATTCAGAATTCTAGGGTTATTCAGAATTCTAGATTTATTCAGAATTCTAGGTTTATTCACAATTCTACCTGTGCATATTGGTTTTGTTATTTTACTGTTACAACCTTGCATTACTTGAAATTAGTATTTAAAATGTGTGTGAGAATAAATGAATTAAGTATTTTAAAAAACGAGAGAAAGGAAGGGTAGAATGTTAGACACGTCTACTGCCCAGTTCTCAACTGTTTGAAAATAAAGCTCGTGTGTTCGTCCGTTGTATGTCTTAAATATCACACATATAGTATTACTTAAAAATAACTAAAGAACTTACTTACTTACTTAGTCGTTCCCCTTCTACCGTGAGGTTTAGAGGTTTGGAAGAGAGAGCGCCAGACTATTCTATCAGCTGTCTTCTTCCTGGCCTGGTTCCATTCCAGTCCTCGGTCCTTCAAAGATTGTCTAATGTTGTCCTCCCATCGGACTCTGGGTCGTCCTGGAGGTGTGGATCCCTGGCTCTTTGTTTCCCATGCTTGTCGTGGTAGCCGATCTTCTCTCATTCTGCAGACATGGCCAAACCATCTTAGTTGGGACTGTTCTAGTTGGGTCTGCAGCGGGTGGGATTTTAGGCCTTGACGTATCGTCTGGTTGTGGACCATGTCTCTTCTTGTTACTTCAACCACCTTCCTCAGATACCTCATTTCTGAGGTTTGGATCTGGCTTTTGTGCGTTGTAGTCATTGCCCATGACTCGCATCCATATGTCAAGACTAATTTGTTTAATTGAAAAATTATGTTTATTTATATGCGCACAGGACATTGGGATACCTGTTTAATTTAGTATTTTTTGCACTCGCAAACTTCAGATGATTTATTTTTTTTCTTTAATGTCGGCATAGATTCATGAATTATTTATGTTTGCATTATTTAAATTTCTCTGAATTTATTTCACAACAATTAGAGCCGGAACTCAATGTATGTCATTAGGTGTTTTTATTCGTATACTTTTCCTATCTGTCATGTATATTGATTTGTTGGTACTGTTGTATGCTGGTTTAATATATTGTGGTAAAATGGGATGTTATAAATATTTATAGGGGACTTAGTGTACTGACTGAGATCAGCTGTGAAGGTATCTATATCTAATAAGAGTAGTGTATTATAGATAACCTTACTTACTGCCACATATGTATACCTCAGTCAGAATTATTCTGGAATAGTGTGATGACTACGTTATATGTCTAGGGTATGTGTATGATGAATTGTAAGTCATAACAACAACAGACAGATAAACAATTTAATTTATTCCACCACACTTGACAACACTGTGACACTCACATACATAAAACACTCTAAGAGGATATCTTAAAGGAGTCACTGATAACTTTTCAAATAACAATATGTATTCATTGCTGTCATGAATGTATATGTGTCCTGATTCAAATACAAAGGGAACCAGGAATCACAATCAATTTTAATTACAAGTTATATGTACAGAATTTATTAATATGATTCTTATAGTGACATATATTATTAATGGTATCCTATGTGTGTCAGTTGTGTAGTGGTAATATGAGGTAATACTGGTTTTGTTTTGTTCAAGCTCTGTTGGTATTTGTCATCATGACTTCAATAGTTTGTTTCTATTGGAACTATTATTGGAGATGTTCTCAGTTCCTGGTATTAAAACAATTAAATTCCCCTCTTAATTTTAGTTTATAATGTCATTTTAAGATGGGGGTACATAATGTTGAGCTCCATGGCCACACTCTCTTATCTTGCGTGATGACTGCAGTAAAAGACTCCTCTGCTCGTTTACTTAAATGAGTTCTGGAGCCACCCCACTGGTTGCTATATGGACCAAGGAGTATGCTGTCCACCTCTGGCTTCAACAAAGCTCTGACCAGGTGCTGCTCAATAACTTTAAGACCACGGTCCCACAATTCATGGAAATAATAATAAACAGTTTCGTTGACTGGCACTGAATATAGCACAACTCCGATCTGCCGATGTCCCAGGCTTTATTTTATAAAAAATATACACTGGTGCTCAACGCACTGCTTCTTAGTAGGTTTATTACAAGATGTGGCAATGAACAGACGCTCTGAATTGTGTATATTCGCAGCTCTACCCAATCACACCACGTCTACACATCTTTTCAAAAAAGTACCCCTTTCTCACGTTTCCCCTGACAACACAAGATAGTATTTATAGTCCGACCAATCGTGTTTAGTCTTTCATTTGTTGCGCTCCAATCACATAGGAGTTAACATGGTAGGCTATTTCCGTAACGTAATGTTTCTTCAAACACGTTATAAAAAAATTTTATGAGCAGAAATGATTTCATGCTGTCAGACACCCCCACTATTTTATTTTGGCCATAACTTGGTAATTCCTAGACTATTTGCGTAACGTTTTACATATTCTTTGTCAGCAAACCCTAAGGAATCCAAATATACGAATTTAAGGGAGCTAGGTGGCTGCGTTCAAAATGTGCATTTTCTACCACCTCCTGTTCACTTCAGTCCCCATGTGGTGTCTGGGTACTGTCATGTTTTCAAACGTAAACCCATCTAATGTCATCTTTCCCAATAAGCGTTTTTCAGGATTTTAAAACCTAACTCTGGGAAGGGTAGTGAATTTTATCACTGTCGATTTGAAATAAAGTTAGTGCATGTGGCCTTACACGCGTGATGGCAGCAATTGTGTATCGCGCGACGCGTGTTTAGTGTTGCACGTGTCCCTGCTTTCTGCCTCTCCCTTCTCTCTATCCTTTAGTCCATCTGTCTTTTAGTTACGCCGTGTATAAAATGGAATGAATGAAATATTAAATTTAGGTCATTGATCAGCTTGCGTATCTCAAGGTTTTTCCAAGAAATACAGTACACGTTTCATTGAAGAAAGCGGGTAATAATACAGTAGGCTTTTACTATCAACGTGAAAGCGTTACAATTTGCAGACGAAGTAGAAAACAAGGGGGATTTCGAGTACAGTCATTGTGACAGCACTGTTCTTTACCATTCTTCTTTCCTTTTATTAAATTTATTTGTTAGGCTTTGCATTTACGTTTTAATTTATATATGGGGATTAGAATAATTCACGACATCTCCCCTCTTAAAACAGACATTATATGTCAGTCCTTTATTCTATATACACATAGAGAAATTTATTATTATTTCTGGGGTTTACGGTGATTCTCATCACACGGATGGCGGCTTAAAAAATCCGCTCCCAAATTTGTTTTTCCAGATATATACTCAATGCTAAAATTATAGGGAGCCAAAAGCAAGGACCATCGGAGTAACCTAGAGTTCTCATGCCTAGCCTGGGCTAGAAACGATAAAGGTTTGTGATCCGTTTGCAACTTAAATGCCTTCCCATACAGATAAATATTGAATTTCTTTATTGCCCATATTACTGCAAGACATTCTTTTTCGCTAGTTGAGTAGTTGATTTCAGCTTTATTCAATTTTCTGCTAGCATATGCCACTGGGCTTAATTCCCCATCCAATGCATCTGATTTCTGTAGTAGAGTTGCACCCAACCCAATATTACTGGCATCCGTCCTTACTATGAATTCTTGACTTAAGTCAGGTAATTTCAAAATAGGTTTACTTGTGAGCTTTTCCTTCAATTCTTGGTAAGCCATTTCACATTGTGGTGTCCATGTAATGCGATCTGGATGTCCTTTACGTGTCAAATCAGTTAACGGTGCACATATGGAATTAAAGTTTTTGATATACTTCTGGTAGAAACCACATAATGAGACAAAGGATCTCACGTCCTTCTTGGTTTGTGGTCTCGGGGCTTTCTTTAGTTTCTCTAAATTCTTTGGGTCAGGGGTCATGTTTCCCTGATAAACTGTGTGTCCCAAAAATTCCAATTCTTTACATCCAACGCAACATTTGGTTGGTCGGGCTGTTAAATTTGCTTCCCTAAGTCGATCAAACAGCATCTTCAGAGAGTCAATGTGTTCCTCAAATGTTTCTGTTGCTATAAGGATATCATCCATGAAATTTGTTATACATGGATTATTCAGAGGGTCCAATAATTTTCTCATCATTCTAGAGAAGACACTAGGCGCATTCTTCAATCCAAATGGCAATCTATTAAACTCATAGTGTCCTTCTGAGGTACTAAAAGCTAGGTATGGTCTAACCTCAGGCTTTACTGGAATCTGATAGTATCCTTTACTCAGATCCACTTTTGAGAAATATTTAGCTTTATTTAGCCTGGCAAACAGCTGATTTGTATCCGGCAATGGATCCACCTGTCCTTCTGTAATAGCATTCAGTCTCCTGTAATCTATACAGAGTCTATGTTCTCCAGAGGGCTTCCTTAAGAGTACAACACCGGAACTATATGAGGATTCACTGTGCGAATTAATTCCTTCCTTCAACAGATAGTCTATCTCTTCCTTCAAAGCTTTCTCCTTAGCAAACGGAATCGAATATGGTTTCATACAGACAGGTGTGGGGTCTATCAGTTTCATATCATATTCCAATAGGTTTGTATGCCCTGGTCGGTCTGTTAACACCTCTGCATGATTATTTAGAACCTGTTGCACTCTCTCTTTCTGAGTTTTTGTTAAATGTGTACTGATTTTCACCTGTGCTGCTGTCTCACAGGGGTGTAATGGATATTCAAATGATGAAAGTGGTTCCTTTTTCATCTCCATGGCGATGGACAAGGTCAACAAGTGTGTCTCTTCCTGATGTTCTCTTTCCAAATATTTCTTCAGGAGATTCACATGATAGATTTTTTCTTTCCCCTTCTTATCTATCTTATAATTTGTTCTAGACACCTTCTCTAAAACTGTATATGGACCTTGCCATCCAATCTGTAACTTATTCTGACTCCCGGGGAGAAGAAGCAGTACCTTCTCTCCCACAGCCAAATCTCTGTCTTTCGCCTTCCTGTTATAATAGGCAGCATGTTTCTTCCTGGCTTGTTTCAAATTTTCATTGGCAAGTTTCCAGCCAGTTTTTAAACGAGTGGTCAGCTCATTCACATATTGGTATGAAGATGTAATGTTTTCCTCTGCCTTTTCATCAGTCCACGTTCTTAACAAAGCTACATATGGACCTTTAATTTTGTGGACCTATTTGTCCATGCACCGGTATGGTCTCTTCCACTGGAAGCGCTATAGTGATGATTTTTCTTCCCTGAATTATCATTCACAAAACGACCGCTACCAATTCTTTTCCTGGGGCTTTCTCCCCACTTAAAATTCTTGATGAGAGATTTCCTCTCTCCATCTCCTTCCTCCAGTTTGTTTAAGTCCGATTGAGGGATTTTCGGCTTATCCTGGGGTAAGACATCCTTTTGCACTCTCCGCATAGTGGCCATTGTAAAACAGTTAAGTGAAGCTTGTCCGTGAAAAGGTGCTTCCCATTCCCTTTGGTCCACCTTATCAAATTTATATCTCTTTGTATTTTCAGGCCTACTTTTGCCCCTTGGCGTGTCCAGGTCCTGATCAATGTTCCCACTTGTGGGTGTTCCCTCATGTGCTATGCTACACCTTTCTACAAAATTCTCAATGTCCCATCTTGCTTTGGGCCAATAATAATTGTGAGCCACCTTTTGGATGATGGTACCTATTTTCTCATGGTCCCCATCTGGTTTCACATGTAGGCTCCTTATTAATTCTGTCCTATATCTCTTTGGAAGAACCAGCTGTCCGTGACCTTTGGATCTAGCTCCAGTCTTCCTATACATCAACTTGTTTTTCATGTAAAAATCTCCCTTGCCTGGAGTTGTATGACAAGTTGACAATTTCCTGAAACAAGGCTTGAGGGTCTTGTCCCCAGCCTGTGCCTTCCTCATCTCTTCTGGAGTGGTATTCAACATAATATCCTCCTCCTTTCTTGAGGTCGACCTGACCTGAAGGGTGGCCATATACACAGGTTTCCTTCTGCAACGGTCAGTGTCATGATTGTCCATCTGACAATTTTTACACCACCTTTTTCCTTGGTTGAAAGATTTTCTTTCATCATATTTCCTTTCATCGAATTGTGGGGTTTTATTTTTATTTTCATACCGTGGCCTATCAAACTGGTGCTTACCTTTGTTTTGATCCCTAGGATCAAATTTATTAAAGTTCTGTGGTGCCCTAAAGTTATCCACTTGTTTCTTTTTATTACCTGTTACCTCTGCTTGAGCTGCTTGATACCTTTCAGCAACATTTAGCAACTCACCCAGCCTCTCTGCACCTTGTTCCATGAGAAACTTTCTCAGGTCTGGAGCCATGGACTCTCTTAATTGCTCTATAAGGACCATTTCCTTAAGATCTTGGGTTTTCCCCAGAGAAGTCCATTTCTCCAAGTATGTCTCTATTCGTGCAGAGAACTGGTGATAGGTTTCACCTGACAGTAGTTTAGCATTCCTAAATTTTTTCCTATAAAATTCTGCATTCTTTTCATATCTTAACAAAAGAGCCTGCTTTAGCATGTCATAATTTTCCTGATCACTTCTGCTCATTTTTGCAAAAACTTCATAAGCTGCCCCACGAAGTCCCTGAGATAACTTTAAGCTCCACCTTTCTCTCTCTAACCCATATGTGGTAGCTAATAGTTCATACCTATTTAGATAGCTCTCTATATCATCGTCTTTCTCAACAAAATGATCTAAATGAAAATTCATAGCTGAGGTTGAGGCTCCCTGGCTAGCAGTAGCATCAGAGGCAAAGGGACTGGCACCATTTTCAGGAGCATGGCCTTGAAACTCAAACTCCCTTAGTCGTAACTCATGTTCCCTTTGTAATCTCTTCTCCCCCTTTTCTGCTTCCCTCTCTGCAGTCAATCTTCTTTCTTCGGCTTCCCTTTCTGCAGCTAATTTCTTTTCTTCTCTTTCTGCAGCTAATTTCTTCTCTTCCCTTTCTGCAGCCAATCTTTTGTCTTCTCTTTCTGCCTCCAATTTCTTAGCCTCAGCCTCAATCTGCAACCTCTTAGCCTCAGCCTCAATCTGCATCCTCTTAGTCTCAGCCTCTAATTTTCTTTCGGCCTCTTTTTCTAATCTTCTTTCTTCCCGTTCAATATATTTGTCACATTCAGCAGTGACATAAGAAATCATAATTTGCCCGATCATTCCTAACTCTTTCGCAGTCTGTACAGCAGCAGATCGAAATTTTGCCAGGTTGGCCATTGTCTAACAGATAAATGTCTAAACAATTTTATCTATGACTAATTAACTCAAGACAACACAGGCACTGTGAGCTCAACCTTATTTATTTTCACCCAAGGATACCTTTTAATTCTTATTATTCCCTGAAGTGAGTTACCCCCAATATTTGTAATAGGGAAAGATTCAAAATCCCGAGGGCGAGACTCACATACATAAAACACTCTAAGAGGATATCTTAAAGGAGTCACTGATAACTTTTCAAATAACAATATGTATTCATTGCTGTCATGAATGTATATGTGTCCTGATTCAAATACAAAGGGAACCAGGAATCACAATCAATTTTAATTACAAGTTATATGTACAGAATTTATTAATATGATTCTTATAGTGACATATATTATTAATGGTATCCTATGTGTGTCAGTTGTGTAGTGGTAATATGAGGTAATACTGGTTTTGTTTTGTTCAAGCTCTGTTGGTATTTGTCATCATGACTTCAATAGTTTGTTTCTATTGGAACTATTATTGGAGATGTTCTCAGTTCCTGGTATTAAAACAATTAAATTCCCCTCTTAATTTTAGTTTATAATGTCATTTTAAGATGGGGGTACATAATGTTGAGCTCCATGGCCACACTCTCTTATCTTGCGTGATGACTGCAGTAAAAGACTCCTCTGCTCGTTTACTTAAATGAGTTCTGGAGCCACCCCACTGGTTGCTATATGGACCAAGGAGTATGCTGTCCACCTCTGGCTTCAACAAAGCTCTGACCAGGTGCTGCTCAATAACTTTAAGACCACGGTCCCACAATTCATGGAAATAATAATAAACAGTTTCGTTGACTGGCACTGAATATAGCACAACTCCGATCTGCCGATGTCCCAGGCTTTATTTTATAAAAAATATACACTGGTGCTCAACGCACTGCTTCTTAGTAGGTTTATTACAAGATGTGGCAATGAACAGACGCTCTGAATTGTGTATATTCGCAGCTCTACCCAATCACACCACGTCTACACATCTTTTCAAAAAAGTACCCCTTTCTCACGTTTCCCCTGACAACACAAGATAGTATTTATAGTCCGACCAATCGTGTTTAGTCTTTCATTTGTTGCGCTCCAATCACATAGGAGTTAACATGGTAGGCTATTTCCGTAACGTAATGTTTCTTCAAACACGTTATAAAAAAATTTTATGAGCAGAAATGATTTCATGCTGTCAGGCACCCCCACTATTTTATTTTGGCCATAACTTGGTAATTCCTAGACTATTTGCGTAACGTTTTACATATTCTTTGTCAGCAAACCCTAAGGAATCCAAATATACGAATTTAAGGGAGCTAGGTGGCTGCGTTCAAAATGTGCATTTTCTACCACCTCCTGTTCACTTCAATCCCCATGTGGTGTCTGGGTACTGTCATGTTTTCAAACGTAAACCCATCTAATGTCATCTTTCCCAATAAGCGTTTTTTTCAGGATTTTAAAACCTAACTCTGGGAAGGGTAGTGAATTTTATCACTGTCGATTTGAAATAAAGTTAGTGCATGTGGCCTTACACGCGTGATGGCAGCAATTGTGTATCGCGCGACGCGTGTTTAGTGTTGCACGTGTCCTGCTTTCTGCCTCTCCCTTCTCTCTATCCTTTAGTCCATCTGTCTTTTAGTTACGCCGTGTATAAAATGGAATGAATGAAATATTAAATTTAGGTCATTGATCAGCTTGCGTATCTCAAGGTTTTTTCCAAGAAATACAGTACACGTTTCATTGAAGAAAGCGGGTAATAATACAGTAGGCTTTTACTATCAACGTGAAAGCGTTACAATTTGCAGACGAAGTAGAAAACAAGGGGGATTTCGAGTACAGTCATTGTGACAGCACTGTTCTTTACCATTCTTCTTTCCTTTTATTAAATTTATTTGTTAGGCTTTGCATTTACGTTTTAATTTATATATGGGGATTAGAATAATTCACGACATCTCCCCTCTTAAAACAGACATTATATGTCAGTCCTTTATTCTATATACACATAGAGAAATTTATTATTATTTCTGGGGTTTACGGTGATTCTCATCACACGGATGGCGGCTTAAAAAATCCGCTCCCAAATTTGTTTTTCCAGATATATACTCAATGCTAAAATTATAGGGAGCCAAAAGCAAGGACCATCGGAGTAACCTAGAGTTCTCATGCCTAGCCTGGGCTAGAAACGATAAAGGTTTGTGATCCGTTTGCAACTTAAATGCCTTCCCATACAGATAAATATTGAATTTCTTTATTGCCCATATTACTGCAAGACATTCTTTTTCGCTAGTTGAGTAGTTGATTTCAGCTTTATTCAATTTTCTGCTAGCATATGCCACTGGGCTTAATTCCCCATCCAATGCATCTGATTTCTGTAGTAGAGTTGCACCCAACCCAATATTACTGGCATCCGTCCTTACTATGAATTCTTGACTTAAGTCAGGTAATTTCAAAATAGGTTTACTTGTGAGCTTTTCCTTCAATTCTTGGTAAGCCATTTCACATTGTGGTGTCCATGTAATGCGATCTGGATGTCCTTTACGTGTCAAATCAGTTAACGGTGCACATATGGAATTAAAGTTTTTGATATACTTCTGGTAGAAACCACATAATGAGACAAAGGATCTCACGTCCTTCTTGGTTTGTGGTCTCGGGGCTTTCTTTAGTTTCTCTAAATTCTTTGGGTCAGGGGTCATGTTTCCCTGATAAACTGTGTGTGTCCCAAAAATTCCAATTCTTTACATCCAACGCAACATTTGGTTGGTCGGGCTGTTAAATTTGCTTCCCTAAGTCGATCAAACAGCATCTTCAGAGAGTCAATGTGTTCCTCAAATGTTTCTGTTGCTATAAGGATATCATCCATGAAATTTGTTATACATGGATTATTCAGAGGGTCCAATAATTTTCTCATCATTCTAGAGAAGACACTAGGCGCATTCTTCAATCCAAATGGCAATCTATTAAACTCATAGTGTCCTTCTGAGGTACTAAAAGCTAGGTATGGTCTAACCTCAGGCTTTACTGGAATCTGATAGTATCCTTTACTCAGATCCACTTTTTGAGAAATATTTAGCTTTATTTAGTCTGGCAAACAGCTGATTTGTATCCGGCAATGGATCCACCTGTCCTTCTGTAATAGCATTCAGTCTCCTGTAATCTATACAGAGTCTATGTTCTCCAGAGGGCTTCCTTAAGAGTACAACACCGGAACTATATGAGGATTCACTGTGTGAAATAATTCCTTCCTTCAACATATCAGTTTCATATCATATTCCAATAGGTTTGTATGCCCTGGTCGGTCTGTTAACACCTCTGCATGATTATTTAGAACCTGTTGCACTCTCTCTTTCTGAGTTTTCGTTAAATGTGTACTGATTTTCACCTGTGCTGCTGTCTCACAGGGGTGTAATGGATATTCAAATGATGAAAGTGGTTCCTTTTTCATCTCCATGGCGATGGACAAGGTCAACAAGTGTGTCTCTTCCTGATGTTCCCCCTCTTTCCCATAATATTTCCTTCCCAGGAGATTCACATAGATAAAGAATTTTTTTTTTTTTTTTTCTTTCCCCTTCTATTATCATATCTATATAATCATTTGTTTCTAGACACCTTTTCTCTGGGGGGGGACACCTGGGTAATATATGGGATGTGAGCCTGTGGGGCCAAATCCTAATTTCCCGAGGGGGCGGTAGAACTTAAAATTCCTGTACTGGGTCGTGGGTGAATGAGACCAAGAAGCAAGTCTAGTAACCTATTCTCCCTCTCCCACAAGCGAAAATCTGTCCTCTTCTGTCTTTCCCCGAGCCAAATCTTCTTCTTCGCAATTCCTGTTTGGGTTTATAAAGAGTAACAGGCAGGCAATGTTTACTTTCCTGCCTTTCTTCCCCCTGCTCCTTTGTTTCAAATCACTTTCTTCATGATTGTGGCAAGTTTCCAGCCAGTATTTTTTCATAGACTGAGCCTTGTGAGTTTTTCAGCCTCCACTTCCACAATATTGGCTAAGTTTTTCCCAGCCCCCAGAGTTTTTAAAACGAGGCTTCTGGTTGGGATCACCGGCCTTCTTTCATTCCCACAGTCCACGAGCCCTTTTGGGTATGGGGACACAGATGTCAAAAAAGAGAACTTTTTTCCGAAGTCTCAAGTCTACCACATATTTTTTGTTTCCCATTCAGTCCACATTCTTAACAAAGCCCTAACTCATAGAAATGGAACCCCATTAAATTGGGTGGTAGGGGACCCCTATTTGTCACATGGGCACCCGGGGTTAAATGGGTCCGCTCACTTATATCACCTCCCGGAAGGCCTACTTAAAAAATAGGAAGTGATATAGTGATGATTTTCTTTCGTCTCCCTCCCCCAGAATTATCAATCTGAAAATCAAATTGGCGCACGACGTAAAAAAACTAACCCGCCGGCCTACCAAACTTTTTTTTCAAAGCATACTTTACTGAGGGGCTGTTCTCCCCCACCCCACCTAAAAAAAAAATTCCCCTTGATCGGAAAAGGGAGAATTTTGATTTCCCCCCTCCCTAAACATCTCCTTATCCTCCTCCCACTACGAACTTCATATTCCCATATTTCTGCGTTTAGATATTCTACCTCTAGAGAACCCGCTCATGATTGGGAGGGATTTGGTCGGGCTTTAATCCTGGGGGGTAATAGAGCTACATCATTTCCCTCAGAGAATGGCACTTGCATCTCCCTTGGAACACTAAAGTGAGATGGGCCTAATAATATCGCTAACTCTCTAGTACGCACACGTATTTAACACAGTGGAAAGCTTTTGGGTGGGTCCGTCTGAAAACGACAGGGATGCTCTTTTCACTTAATCCCTCGTATATATTTGCGTGTACACCAACTGTGCTAAAAATCCCAACAAATCTATAATGTTCACCTTTTTTTAATATTATCCAGGCCCCTAAAATTTTTGCCCCGGGTGGCGGGGTGGGGGTGGTGGGGGTTAACCTCCCGACACTTGTGCGTATCCCGTCATATTTCATCCACTTGAGGGTGGGGGTTTTGCCTAAAACTACTCTGTATTAAAACCCTCACACTGTCTCTATGGCTACATAAAATTCATCAAAAAAAAACTCATATGCTTTCGCGAGTTACAAAAATTCACCAATGTACACTGAACTGATTTCTTGCTTTTCGGCACAACACCCCCATAAATTGGTGACAATTGAGGCCACTCTTGTATGTAGAAAAAAAAATGGGAATGGGTTAGACAAAAACCCTAATCTTCTCGAATCGCAATGGGTCCAACACCCCCAATCTGTCTGAGTTTCACAATGGGTAAAACAAGGCCCCACCAATGTCAGCTCACTTATTAAAAAAGAGTCCTGCCCTAAGTTCTATCTCCCTCTATTGTAATGCAGAGTATCCACGTCTGTCCCTGACCTTTTTGGGGATTCTATGCGCCTACCTGCGTCTAACATACCCCCACCCTAAATAAAACATGCAAACTTGTTTTATGTTTCAAGGGTAACACACCAAATCTCACACACTTTGGCCTCTCAAGATTTGTGTATGACTCTGAGAGTCCTTTTTTGGGGGGGACTATTAAACAAATTTTTTTCCTGGGAAACAAGGAACAAACAGTGGGGGTTTTTTTATAATAAAAAAAATCAATAGGTCTTAATCCCCAGCCCTGTTCCCTTCCTCCCATCCCACCTTTTTCTGGAGTGGTAATCCAAAAAAACATAATTAAGCCCTCCTCCCTTTTCCCCTTTGGGGGAAGGTTCGGACCCTGAAAACCCCCTGAAAGGGTTGTTTTTTGCCCATAATAACACAAGGTTTCCTTCCTGCATAAAAAAACGGGTCCAGGTTGGGGTGGGGGGGTCCCCCCCCCCCCCCAATTTTTTGGACCACCCTTTTGTCTCCCCATCTGGTTGTGACCCAGATTTTTGTCTTTACAACCACCCTCTCTCCTTCTTTCCTCCATTCATCACTTGGTTGAAAACTGGCTCGTAACGGGTGTCATGACATTATTTCTATTAACTATTCTCATACCGTTCGGAACCTATCCGAAAATTGAGTGGCTAAATAACTTAGACCCGCAAATTCTTTTGTATCTATTGAGACATTATTCAGAGGACACAAAAAACACAAACTCATCCCCATAACCTAAAGTATTTCTTTGGTGCTCCTATTACACAGTCCTTACATCCTACTCTCTACAATTTAGTTTTGGATATCCCCTACTTATTTTCTATCTGAATCTAAAAAGTGTTACACTGGGGTGGGGGTGCTCGTCGAAGATTAATGCACACTTGTTAACTTTACATACTTACTCTCTGGGTATACCGCCCTCCTACACTTGACCCTGCCCCCCCTTGATACCTTTCATAGCAAAAAAACCAACTATTTAAGCCTACTCTCCACAAACAGCCCACAACGTCAAACCTCTGGGGGCAGACCTTGGTTCCCCCCCATGGAAGAAACTTTTCTTCAGGTCCCCCCCCCCTGGGGGGGTGGGGAGCCCATGGGGACCTATATCTCTTATACCAATTGGCACCCCCTATCAAAGGAAACACCCATTTCCACTTAAGGATCTTGGGTTATTTCTCCCCCCCTTCCCCAAGAAGGGGAAGTCCCCATTTCCCCCCTTCTCCACCCAAAAAAGTATGGGTCTATATCCCCCCTAATTCGGTGTAGAGCCCGAAACCTGGGGTGAAATAGGCAGAATTCACCCTGACAGTAAGTTTTTTTAGCCATTCCCTCCCTAAAAAAAATTATTTTTGTCCCCTTCATAAAAAAAAAATTCCTTTCCCCCCCCTGCCAATTCTCCTGTTTCGTAAAAAAACCTTAAACAAAAAAGAGGCTGGCCTTTTAAAGCGCAATGTCAATCATAATTTTCCCCCTTGATCACCTCCTGCCCTCCCAAATTTTTGTTTTTTGGGCAAAACTTGCACCCAACAAACTATAATTAAAATAAATGCCCCTTTGGCACCACCCCGGCACGTCCCCCTGGAAGAATAAAGATCCCTTTTATAACATTTAAATAACCCTTTTAAGCTCCACCCCACTTCCTTCAACCTCTCTCTAACCCATATAACGTGGGGGGTGGTAGCTACACAAAATAGAGTTCCCCGGTAAAAATACCTATGTTTAGATAGCTCTCTATATCTAAATCGTCTTTTTCTCCCCCAACACAAAATGATCCTCTCTCTAAATCAAAGAAAATTCGCATAGCAATCAATGAGTAAGGTGGTCGAGGCTCCCTTGGATGCTAGCTACTCTAAGTTACTGCATTCAGAGGCAAAGATCTGGGCCAAAACAGAAAGCATCAAAGGACCTCTGGCAACCATTATTTCACGGAGCATGGCCGCACCTGAAACAACTCCCCAAAAGTCTCCACCTTTGATCCCCTGACTACGACTGGACTTCAATGGGGGGGTCGCCGCTTATTTGGGCACCTCTAGAATTACAAATCTTCCTTTTATGTAGTCGGTAACTCTTTGTTCCCTTTGTAATAATCTCTTTACTCCTCCCTCTCTTTCTTCCCTGGTTCCTGGGCAGTTAATTCTTCCCTCCTTTCTTCTGTCTTTCGTTTTTTCTGCAACAAAAGCCTAAATTTTTTCCTTTTCTTCTTCTCCTTCCCTTTTCTGCAAGTCCCCCAATTGAATCTTCTTTCACTTGTTTCTGCCCTTTAGTTCCCCAATTTTAGAGCCTTCTTTAAAAGCCCTTCCACAATGTGATTGAACTTCTTAGTCTCAGCAATAGCTGTAAAAAAAAAAATACCTTCTTATACAGTCATCAGGCCTCCTCTTTCAGCCTGCCTAGAATTTGTCTTTCATTACCTTCCCAAACCTTCCTTTTTCCTCCCTTTCTTCTTTCGCAGATCCTCTTCGAGGCTTTCTTCTTTTTTCAGCCATCTTCATTACTGAGAGATTTCCTAAATTCGCGGTACGAATCCAATTGATTCTCTCAAAGCCTCTAATTTAGAAACATCTTTCTCTCTCGAGCAAAAATTCCCTCGTAGTTTTTCAATAGGGCCAAAAACCATTTCTTGCCCCCACGTTCCAATCCCTAAACCTGTCACATTTTGCAGTGCATGTGACCTGGAACACACAACAAAGGCAGCAGAATATAAAAATCGATCAATTTTGGGGGGGGGGTGGGCCTCCCATTTCCAAACATTCCGGGCCCCCCATCTGGTCCCCCTAATCAAGGTTTAAAATTTAAAAATAAACAATGGTATTCCATAGTGAACCCCAACAATTTCAATCCTAACGCTAAAATATAAATTTACATCTATGACCTAACAATTAACTGGGACAAGAAAACACAGGCACTGTGAGCTCAACCTTATTTATTTTCACCCCCCAAGGATACCTTTTTAGATTTCTTATTATTCCCTGAAGCTGAGTTACCCCCCCAATATTTGTAATTCAGGGAAAGAATTCAAAATACGCCCGAGGAGGCCAATAGGACCCAATATATGTGGTAAAAATGGGATGTCTGATTTATAAATATTTATAGGGACATAACGGACTTGTGTACTGACTGAGATCAGCTGTGAAGGTATGCGATCCTATATCCTAATAAGAGTAGTGTATTATAGAATTAACCTTACATTACTGCGCCCCACATATGTATACACTCAGTCAGCAACATTATTCTGGATTAAATAGTGTTGGATGAACACTACGTTGCTCTAGCGTAGCGATGATGCTAGCGCCTACTTTATAGTGTCACTCAAGCCAGGTATGTGTGAAGTGTGAATTGTCCCCCCCCCATAACAACAACAGACAGATAAACAATTTAATTTAATCCACTACTCATGACAACACTGTGACACTCACATACATATAACACTCTAAGAAGGATATCTTAAAGGATCTCACTGATAAACGTTTTCAAATAACAACTCTCATGTAGTCTCAGTGACTCTCCTCCGACACATTCCCAGGTCAATAATGTAAATTGTCCCTGCTAATATACAACAAGTACAAAGTCTACGGAGAACAGGAAATCACAAGCAACATATTAACAAATTACAAGTTATATGATACACTACCGACATCTTAACACAATATGATTCCTTATAGTGACATATATTATTAATGGTAACCGCCTATGTGGTGTCCTGTTTGTGGTTGTTATTTATGAGGTAATACTGGTTTTGTTTTGTTTCAATGCTCTGTTGGTATTTGTCATCAATGGATTCAATCGTTTGTTTCTATCTTGAATGAACAATAGTACAAAATTGAGACTCATGTTCTCCAGTTCTGGTAATATATAATACTGGTTTAAATCAATTCCCCTCTCACACTCCTAATCTCACTGAGCTCTCTATCTGAGATCGTCGCATGTTTATAGCTCTGGCGGTGTAGGTAATAATGTTTGACGCACTCATCGCGCAGCCACTCCACGTCGCTTATCTTGCGTGATGACTCGCATGTGTCTAACAAGACTCCTCTGCCATCAGCTCCTCTCTACACTGTACTCGCGCTCGCGCGATGGAGTCCACTCCCACTGGTTGCTATATGGACAAGGAGGTAGGCTGTCCACTCTCTGCCTTCATACAAAGCTACTGGACCAGTGTAAACTCCGCTCAATAACTTTAATGGGGACCACAGGCTCCCTAATAAGGATAGCTTGTTATTCCGTCTGAGAACCAATTTGACATTGTGAAACAATAACTCCATGTCCTCTCCACAATTTTTTCTTTGGCATCTCATTTCCTACACATGAGAACCAATACATCACCAACGAATTTAGTTTCCGAGCAGTTTAGGATCCAACTTATGTTCTAGCTTCATCTGCAAATTACTTTTCTACTAACCAAGTACGAGCTGTTGTCCTTACCCTCACTAATTTGCAAATAGGATTACGTACTTGATACACACGGCAAATCGACTCATGCAATTACTCGAGTCCAAATCAATTACCCACGTATAATTGCTCTTACTTGTATATTCTAGTTTAACAAATCTACGTGTGTCTCAGTGTAGCTGTTATTAGCCATATCCATGCAGTTTCACACTAACTTTATACTGACCACGACAGCCTTCGCGTTCATGCGCGGTGAGCACTAAAGAGGCTTTCAGTAAATCTCAATCTATCAGTTTTACGATCTCTCGCGAGCAACTAATCTCACAACACTTTAGTAAACAAAAACCGACAGTAAGATATCACATAATATTCATTGTATCAATTTATCATCTACAATTTCAAATTGGGATACACACATAACCAGCTGGAAATTATAAACAATTTGAATACGAACCACAAAGCTTAACTCCATAAGCTTTCAAATTACTGCGGTAATGATAAAACAATAACACATTTTCGTATTGACTGAGCCACTCATGAATATAAGTCACTAACATAACGTGCCAGATCGGTGGCCGGATATCATCCATGGGCTTAACTATTTTATTAATAAAACCAATACAATGGTGCACAAATCCCAATGTCCATCTTAAGAAGTTTAGACAAGCTCTGAATAATGGACAGGGTCGTTACTGCCTCGTGAAATCCAATATACATATACCGCTACCCAGCTCTAACCCAATCACCCACCAACCTTGCTCCTACACAATCTTTTCAAAAAAGTAAAACCCCATTCCTTACTCCCACAGTATTTTCCCGCTGACACCGACACAACCTCTAGTACCATAAGAAGTCACTATACCCAACCCAGATATCCACAAACACATCCTTTCACCCAACTTTCCAGTATTTGTCTTGCAGCTATCCACTCCCCACAATCACCACATAGACAAGAGATTGTTACACCTCTCAATGTGACGATGACCCTCCCTACCATTTCGCGAAACGCAAATGAGGTTCAATCACAACTCCGTAGTAAAAAAAATTTATAATGGAGCAGAAATCCCCCCCTGAATTTTTCATCGCATTGTCTATATTATGACTCCACCACCACCACTATTTTACTCTTTGAGCGCAGAACTAAACTGCGGCTATTTACACATCCCTCTACAATCCATCCCATAGACATTGTCGCTCTATAATACGGGATTACTCATACAATCAGATTCGTTATTTGATACATATAGGTCATAATAACCCTAAAAATGTAACGGATAATGTTTGAACATCCAAAAGATACCGCATTCGAATTTAAGGTGAGAAGCTAATACGGTGTGGCTGCGTTCAAAATGGTGCATTTTCTACCACGCATCCTGTTCACACCCCCATTTCTCAGTCCCCCAAGTGTCCAAACTGAGGGATGGCATTGGTACCTGTCCCCCCCCATGTTTCTTTATCAAACGTAAACGTCAATCTTTATGTAAGATCCCACTCCCCCCCCCCCCATTTCCCAATAAGCGTTCCTTTCTCAGGATTCTTTTAAAACCTAACTCGTGGGTTACATGTGGGTCCCCAACGTTGAATATGATGGCAGCAATTGTGTATCGCGCGACGCGTGTTTAGTGTTGCACGTGTCTCTGCTTTCTGCCTCTCCCTTCTCTCTATCCTTTAGTCCATCTGTCTTTTATTTACGCCGTGTATAAAATGGAATGAATGAAATATTAAATTTAGGTCATTGATCAGCTTGCGTATCTCAAGGTTTTTCCAAGAAATACTGTACACGTTTCATTGAAGAAAGCGGGTAATAATACAGTAGGCTTTTACTATCAACGTGAAAGCGTTACAATTTGCAGACGAAGTAGAAAACAAAGGGGGATTTCGAGTACAGTCATTGTGACAGCACTGTACTTTACCATTCTTCTTTCCTTTTATTAAATTTATTTGTTAGGCTTTGCATTTACGTTTTAATTTATATATGGGGATTAGAATAATTCACGACATATATTATGGATTTCACTTGGAAAGTCCTGTTTGAACACATTTTCCACAGTAAAGGGAAACTCAGCACAAGGAGGTTCTTCATGAAATATCGTGTTCCTAAATAATCTAGGTAGTTTCTTTATCTGGGTATTTTAAATTCTCCAGTTGATCTTATAAATCTTTGTACAGCTTATATGCATGTCTTCCTTTTAAATTTTGATCTCAAGTTACTGCTCATTCTACTGTTATTATTGGTTTTAAAAAAAAATTATGATTATCATATAATTTCTGCCTAAACGTATATTTATTTTGTTTGTATATCTAACTTTCTTGGCTTGTTTTTGTGTGTCTTATAATAACGCTGTTTAAACTGAACTTCCCTTGGTATATAAATATGTATTTGCGAAAAAGTATTTTCTATGCGGTATCGGGTCTGCTTTATCACTGCTGTGTCGGATCTGCTGTATAGGATCTGCTGCATCTGCTGCATTTTTCTATGTTCTTTAGAGCTTCATTTGCTTAAAATTGATTCAATTAAAGGGGATTATTCGGATTCCTGCAGCAGTATCACCAGCAACTTCAATTTCGGGTCGTATATTTTTTATTTGTTTTTTTTTTTTAATGTATTTAACATAGTTCTCACTTTCTTCCTCTTCTGTTTTCGTTTGTTTGATCCTGATGAAGGCATTGTGGCCGTAACGTATTCATTTATCTTGTCCTTGAAGGACGCATGACTTATTTTTCTATACTCTTTAATTAAACCAACAGTTTCTCGGTAGCATTGATAGAGTTTCTAGTGTTTGTTGTATTGTCACCATCTCAGCTGTGAAAATAGATGTACGTTCGGTAATACCATATCTTTTACCCATTTTCCATATTGGAATATATATCGCTATTGCTAATAACCCATCTTCTTCCTTGGACCTGGCCGTGTATACTGTAAAGCTATCCCTTTGTTGTTTGTTTTACAAACTTCCTGGATATGTATGTGTTATTTCTCTCTCTCTCTCTCTCCTCTCTCTCTCTCTCTCTCTCTCTCTCTCTCTCTCTCTCTCTCTCTCTCTCTCTCTCTCTCTCTCTCTCTATCTTTGTCTCTCTCTCTCATCTCTCTCTCATCTCTCCATCTCTCTCTCATCTCTCTCTCATCTCTCTCTCTCTCCTCTCTCTCTCTCTCTCTCTCGTTCTCTCTCTCTCTCTCTCTCTCTCTCTCTCTCTCTCTCTCTCTCTCTCTCTCCAACAACTTTGACAAGTTTTTCTGTCTGGTGGTAGCCAGATACTGGCTCAAGGAATTCCTAAGATGAGACAACTTATTTGTCCTTACTACTGTTATTAACTGATTGATTTGCTTAGAGCTTACTGGTGCATTCGTTTCTTTATAAAATGCCAGCGTGTTGGATGTCTGCTAATATTTTGTGGGTTGTCTCGAATTGTCAGCTAATCCTTGAAAAATATTTGGGTATAGCGGATGAGTATCCTGTAGCATTACTTTGATCATATAATTTCTTCTCATTCCTTTGTCCGTAATTCTAAAGGCATTATTCATTAAGTTACTTCTAGTGCTCGTGCGATGTTGATCCGGGCACTTCAGATATTTCACATAAAATAAAGCTCGGTGTTTGTTCTTCATCATCATCAGCTGCCATCTCCACAACGGAGGTCGGCTGTAAAGGATCTCCAACGTCTTCTGTCTCTTGTCTTGGTGGTGCACTCTTTCTTGTCCATCTCTTGATGTTATCTTCTCACTTTCGTTACACTTATTTGGTGTCTCTTTGTAACTCTGTCAATTATCCTGTTTGTAACAATTCTGTCAATTATCCTGTTTGTAACAATTCTGTCAATTATCCTGTTTGTAACAATTCTGTCAATTATCCTGTTTGTAACAATTCTGTCAATTATCCTGTGTGTAACAATTCTGTCAATTATCCTGTTTGTAACAATTCTGTCAATTATCCTGTTTGTAACAATTCTGTCAATTATCCTGTTTGTAACAATTCTGTCAATTATCCTGTTTGTAACAATTCTGTCAATTATACTAGTCAACAACCAAAATGTACCAGAAATGAAAATAGCTGATCTTAACTAATTTTGGTGTGCTGAAAACGAAAATGACATTAAAAAATGTTGATTGGCTCTAGTTTTCAAGATATATGCTACTAGTTTATTTAATTACGGTAAATTTATATATATATGACGCAACTGTTGTCGGCGATTGCATAATTTTTTCTAATGACCAATAAAAATGTTACTAGAAGTTGATGATGCAATCCTACCTATGATTACATCACCTTTGTGTATAAATACCTTATCTCTGATAAAATTTTGCCATTAGTTAGTGCATTTGTCCTTATCAAAAGTATCGTAGTTAGAAATGCCAGAAGGCGTACAGTTTGTATTTTGGCTGCAGAATAGGAGATCAAGATAAGAGCTGGGTGCCACACATATGCTGCAATACATGTGCAGCACATCTTAAACTGTGGTTGACTGGCAAAAGGCAAGCTATGCCTTTTGCAGTCCCAATGATTTGGAGAGAGCCCACTGATTATCTCAACAACTGTTACTTTTGCATGGTCCCTCCAATTGGGAAAGGCATATCAAAGAAGAAAAAATGGACTGGAATATCCAAACATCCCCTCTGCAATACTTCCGGTACCACATGGCGATGACCTACCAGTTCCCAAAGTGCCAGAATCCTTTTCAGCTGCTTCCACTGATGAAGAGGACATTGGTGGTCCTGAACCATCAACCTCAAGTGACACAGATTTTGAGCAAACTACATCCACTAACCCAAGTAGAACTGAATGATCTTGTAAGAGATCTGAATTTACCGAAGAACAAGGTGGAGCTTTTGGGTTCCAGATTGCAACAGTGGAATCTCCTGGCAGAAGATGTTACAATTTCTGTGTATAGGAACCGCCAGAAGCCGCTTATTACATTCTTTTTCAAAGAGGGTGACCTTTCTGCGTGCCACAACATTTCTGGTTTAATGGCAGCCCTCAACATCAATTACATACCGGAAGAGTGGAGGCTTTTCATTGATTCATCCAAGACAAGTCTTAAAGCTGTTTTGTTGAATAATGGTAATGTGTTACCGTCAATTCCAGTTGGTCACGCAGTTCATATGAAAGAAACTTATGAAAACATTAAGCAGCTTTTGAAGTGTATAAACTACGATCATCATCATTGGTCACTTTGCGGTGACTTAAAAGTGGTCGCTCTTTTGCTTGGACTACAGGGTGGATACACCAAGTACTGTTGCTTTCTCTGTGAGTGGGATAGCCGTGCACGAAGTGACCATTACATCAGAAGACATTGGCCAATCAGGCAGTCATTGCAGCCTGCAGTAAGAACGTTGAGAACCCAGCAGTTGTCGACACCAGCAAGATTTTGTTGCCACCCTTGCACATTAAGCTGGGTCTCATGAAAAACTTTGTCAAGGCAATGGAGAAAACAGATGAGGCTTTCAAATACCTCATCAGAAAATTTCCAAGACTGAGTGAAGCTAAAATAAGAGAGGGAGTATTTGTTGGTCCGCAAATTCGAAAACTTCTTCATGATGACGAGTTTCTTTGCGTGTTGCATGGCAAGGAAAAAGCAGCATGGCTAGCATTTAAGTCAGTGGTGGACAATTTTCTTGGAAACAACAGATCTGATAATTACAATGAAATTGTAGAAAATCTCCTTCAGAAGTATAAGAGTCTTGGCTGCAACATGTCTTTGAAAATTCATTTTCTGGATTCTCATCTGGATTTCTTTACGTCAAACTGTGGAGCGGTCAGTGATGAGCATGGTGAACGATTTCACCAGGACATTGCTGCTATGGAGACAAGGTATCAAGGCAATTGGAGCCCTTCAATGCTTGTTGATTACTGTTGGACTGTGACAAGAGACACCTCATCGATTGACTACAAGAAGCAAGCAAAGAGAGCTCGAACAGCGACTGAATAATGACGGAATGGGTTCAAATGTGCCTTTTTAAAGCATGATATGTGAACTTTAAATAATGTTTTTATTTTTTTCTATCATTTTATGTTAAAATATCAATTAATTGAGTATGTAACCACAATTTTTATAATGCTAAAGTAGAAAGACTAGCTGTTTAGCCCAGAGAAGTAAACAAGCATACATTATTTGTATTACTGTAATGTAAATTCATCATTAAAAAAAAAAAACCAGAGCCAATTGGTGAATTTCATTATGATATTTGAAATCAGCATGTCAAAATCAATAAGAAATGGTACATTTAATTTCTGGTACAAAAAACTTTTGAAAATTTGTTGACTAGTGTTATCCCGTTTGTAACAATTCTGTCAATTATCCTGTTTGTAACAATTCTGTCAATTATCCTGTTTGTAACAATTCTGTCAATTATCCTGTTTGTAACAATTCTGTCAATTATCCTGTTTGTAACAATTCTGTCAATTATCCTGTTTGTAACAATTCTGTCAATTATCCTGTTTGTAACAATTCTGTCAATTATCCCTGTTTGTAACAATTCTGTCAATTATCCTGTTTGTAACAATTCTGTCAATTATCCTGTTTGTAACAATTCTGTCAATTATCCTGTTTGTAACAATTCTGTCAATTATCCTGTTTGTAACAATTCTGTCAATTATCCTGTTTGTAACAATTCTGTCAATTATCCTGTTTGTAACAATTCTGTCAATTATCCTGTTTGTAACAATTCTGCCTCTGCCAAAAATCGTTCACATTAATTAGCTGGAATACTTACTTTATTATCGATTTTGATGCTTTGTCCGTTTGTAATTGCAAATCGATGGGTAATTTTGAAATATTTTATGCAGGTTCTCTACCCCCTTCCACCCCATATGGCTGTGTTTTCTACAAACTGTATCCATTAAGTCTTTAAACTCTTCACATGGGTCTTTAAACCATACTTAAAAATTGGTTGGAGATCTTTGCAAAATTACGTTGTGCGGTTCATAAAGTTTTAAGTGTTTATTTGTAGAATGCAATTCATATATTTGTCTTTCACGAAGTTCTGGACACCTGTATGTTTGACCTAAATTTTTTTTTTTTTTTTTTTCATTTTAGGAAGAGCTCCTTTTTTCAGCATTTATCTTATGCCCTTGCTGATTCTAGAAAATAAAAGTCAGTGTTTTTTTTAACGTTCTATTGTAATCCATGTTATAATTCAGTAGCAGTTTAATGTGTTGATGATATCCAGTGCAGCGTTCCTTCCTTAATAATAACGTGTTTGTTAACACCAGACAAGCATGATCATGATGCTAATTCACACAGAACAATCTGTTTAACTTCTCAGTTAGGTCAACTATTGTAAACCATGGTAGATAAAAGACCTGAAGTTTTAAATGGGACACAGTAATACTTATGTATAGCATGACTCGGTCTGGATTAATAACGGTGACTTTTCGTACCTTTGGAATTTTTCAGACCTTGTAAAAATAGAGACGTTATTAGTCATGTAGTAGTTTTGTCCTAATTCAGAATTCTATAGCTTAATTTATCTTGTCATGATTGCCTTTTCCCCACTTTCTTCACTGTTATCTGTGCATTTAAATATGATAACTGTTTCTCATTTTCAGATGTTTCTTTAGTCAGTTTTGTCATCCGTATTTTGTTTTCTCGCTGTTAGAGACTCGTCCTGACTTACACTGTAGAAATATCCGGTCAGTACATTTGTTGTTTGTCTAGTATCCGCTGGACGTTAGCGTCCGCTGTTTTCATAGATAGTGGATGGTTTCTGAACAGTCAGTCAGTCAACTATGTTGATTCCAGAGTCCGTTGTATATAATCTATTCTTTGATGTTCTATCACAGCGCAATAAGAAATAAGTAAACATAACTGAACATAAATAAGTATATATTATTCTTCCGGAGGGAGGGGACCGCTTAACCAGATAATGAACAGGCATTTTTTTTTAACGGTAGGCGCTATAAAGTAGGTGTTCTATGATTAAATAAATGGTAAGGCGAACAATCATTTTTCTTATCTGAGTGGTCAGAGTACTTGCTTCTTGAGGCAGAAGTAATCGGGTTTGAAACCAGGCCGCATCACGCTCCATTCTACCCAGCTGTAAAAATGGGCTCTGCTCTTGAGTTAGGGAAGGAAAAAGGGATTGTCCCTTCATCTAATAAAGCTGAGACCTAGTTTAGGTAGTCTCAAACACTTCACTTCCTACGACAGTATCAACTATTGGACTAACGTTGTTATTATTATTTTTTTAAATAATTACTGGGGACTTTGGTGCAATATACAGGTACATTATAATAATCTTTCTGACACGCACACTCAAAATAATAATAATAGCCCCTTCAGTCATAACTTTGTCCTTTCATGAAATACCGCGGATGTGGCGCAGATGGAAGGTATTGAGCCTTCTTTCTTGCTTAGTATATGTTGTCCATGTCTCGCCGCCATATAGAAGTGTGAAGCTGGAGTGTCCTCTGCAGAGCGCGAGCTTGGGCACAGTTATATGAAGATCAAGCTGTTGCCCTTGCGCATGTTCCCCCTCTCCACGCAGCCGGTAGATCCAAAGGAACGGCAGTAGCCGGATACAGTTTGGTGCCAGCCACGTCGCAATAAATCAAATAAAAATAAATGTTGCGTGAGATTTGTTTAGCAATACTTGACAATATCATATAGACTAATACGTTATGGAGACCAAGAACAGACTGTGACAAGCAGTGACAGCAGTGCGTCTGGAATATGCAACAGAGTCTAAGACTGTAACGCTGTAAAGCCACCTAACGCTTTTGTACACAGTCTGCACATCATCGTGAAAACAGTTCGCAGAATAACACTTTATTGTCTGATTGACTGTTGACGCACGAGCTCTTCAACCGTGAGGACACGAACCAAAGAACTGAGGTCATAATAACGGTCTTACATTTCACACTTAACTGGCGAGCCTTTCGAGATTAATAGTGCAAAATTACTGCACGCTAAAATATGATCCAGGTATGAATCGTATTAGATACCACGACATTAATAATATTTCATCATGTATTCCACGTTATCCTCCTCTACACAAACGAAATACAATACCAGCGATATAACCCAAGTTACGTGTTTTCCCCACGCAGGTTTAGTTAAGTGTCGCCATTGAAAAAAATAGTTTGGGCAACCCTGGAATAGACCGAAAACAATTTTTTTTTAGGGGGAGAGAAAGAGAGAGAGAGAGAGAGAGAGAGAGAGAGAGAGAGAGAGAGAGAGAGAGAGAGAGAGAGAGAGAGAGAGAGAGAGAGAGAGAGAGAGTAGCAAAAATATGTCTCTGAAGAATGTTGCAAATCTAGTGGATACGAACAATATTAATCGACAATAATGATAAGATAAGAGATCATAAAAATAAGGAAAGTGTTTTGTATATATGGAGAGAAAAGGAACACTTGAATATATTGTAACTTTTGGGGAAAAGATAATGAAGAAATTTGGAGGAAGACATCGGAGGGAAAAAAAAACATGGGTAGACCGGCACGGTCATGGCAGGAGTGAACAGACGAATTTAATTAAAAAACAAAATTAAGATATAATTTGTGAAGAAAATGTCCCCCTATTATCTTCGGGCACAGCATATGGGGGAGACAATCGTTGCCATCCCTCCCGGCGATCTTTGTCCTCTCAAGACTGTGTGTGGTCCCGGCTGCCGGGCCCTCCCAGTATAGTAGAGGCAGTGCTATGTCTGTGTCCGTCCTGATAACGTCATTTGACAGTGGTAGAGGCTCGGCCGCTGCTACGCCATTAATGAATGGGGCCGTGTCCTGTCGAGACTGTGTGAGATCCTGATTGCCGGGTCCTCCCAGTTCAGGTGGGCCAGAGCTTTTTTCTTCTTGGTAATGCAGCTCGGCAGTGGTAGAGGCTCGGCGCCGGCTGCGCCTACGTCTCGATACGTCTTGTCACGGAGATATAACCCCCTTTTTGCAGGGTAGAGAACCTCTTGTCTCGTGGCATTGCACCTTCGCTACCCGACGGGAGGTTCCCTGGGGTTGCAACAAAGCCCAAGATCGATCGTCTCGGAGATATAACCCCCTTTGCAGGGTAGAGAGCCATCAAACCTCGGAACATGGCACACACTCCATAGTGGGACTGGTGCATTATGCTTCTGGGGTTGCAAGAAAGCCCACCTTCGACACTATGCTGTCTGGCTGCTCGTGCCATGGCCGGTGACTGATTGCTCGTGTCAGTCTCGTCTCGGAGATATAACCCCCCTGCACCGGGTAGAGAGTGTCAAACCTCTTGGTATCGCACGCACGCCAAAATGGGCCTGGTGTACCATACCGCTGAGTCTAGGATGCTCCCTTGGGGTTGAAACAAAGCCCACACCTCACCTCCCATAGCTGGCTCAAGGGTATGAACGAGTGAATAACTCGTCCCCTAAAGGGCAAAAGAGTGAATAACTCGCGCCCAGGGATTCAAACAAACAAACAAACAATCGTTGCCATCCTGAAACATCAATTCTGTATCTAGTGCAGTAATGGATAAGCTTGTAAAAAGTATCATGTTAAATCTGTGCACATATTTAATAGACGTGTAGTGCTTATTCTGACCTGTTTACAGCCTGTCCCCGACTTTTGTTTTCTATATATATATATATATATATATATATATATATATATATATATATATATATATATATATATATATATATATATATATATATATATATATATATATAATTTTTAATTCTTCCATCTTTACAATATTTACTTTAACTACCATAATAAGGTATTATGTTCACGAAAATACGGCACACACGAAAAAAGAAATCTGCTAAATAAACATGAAATTAACTTCTTCTTATCATCATCATCATCATCATCTTTACCTTTCAACTCCCCAAGGAGCATAGGCCTTCAATAAATTCTTGCCAGTTCCTCCTGCTCTGTGCCATCCGCTCAAGGTCTTTCAAGCGTCTTCTGTAGCCCTTTTGTTTCCGTCTCTCGAACTCTCTTAACCTGGAGCCAAGGACTGCCTTGTATTGTTATCAGCAGGTTTCCTCATTGTAAGTCCTGTCCATCACCAGCGTCTCATTCTTATCTCTTGCTCCTGTCTGGTTCATATCATCAGTTCCACATCGGTGACCGTATCATACCAATTCAGTCCGTCTGCTCTATGCCAGCAGCCATTATATGACCTGTTCATATCACTGAAGCTTCTGTTGGCTTAAATTTTCTAAGGGATACGGTAGCCAGTCCCATGCTCATCTCTCCTGAGTCGCGTTTAACGACAAGCCTGGAAGGTTTACAGCAGTGTGTCTTAACCTTTTAGAGGTTCTGCACCCCTTTACAGCATCAAAAGATGCCTTTCACGCCTTTAAAGCATCTAAAGAAACCTCGCACCCCTTTGCATCATCGAAGCTTCGCGCGCCATTATCTTCTGGCTCAAAAATATGCCAAAAATGAGAAAAAAGAAATACAAGTATGTTTTAGGAAGATGTTATTGACAAAATGTGACTAAGATTCGGTATTGAATTCATATCGTCAATGTTCTGTTTTGTACAAATACATTTGAGTTCTGTTTATTGCATTTAATGTTAATGATGAATCGCCTTATAAAAGATCTGGCATATCTCGCACCCCCTGAAGGTGGGTCTCGCACTCCCAGGGGGAGCATGAACCCCAGGTTAAGAAGCACTGGTTGACAGTGTTACTCTTCTGTGTCCCCCGTTCAGGCCCCTATAATAACACTTCTGTTACTGCCAACAACATTCCTTTAATATGGGGAATAATTCCAGCAAATTTGTCTCATGATCACACATATAATTTCTTCTCTATCTTTCGTTAACTCACTTCACCCAAAAAAAAAAAAAAAAAAAAAAAAAACCGATTTCCGTGAGAAAAATGATTGCCACGGTTTCAGAAACATTTGGCTTATTTTAGTAAAGGAGCCCACAACGAGAGCTCTTATCTGCATTCATCAGGGATAACTCAACTTGCAGCTGAATTTGTTGGGGAGAATGACACCGAACTCTTGATTGCGGCTAGACCCCAAACGCTTTCCCCGGGACGGTTTCTGGGGTGTTTATATATTCTGTGCATCGATATTTTTTTAAATTTTTTTTTTGTATCTTAGATTGACGAATTTATTATTAGAAGCCGCCAGTTTCGCTGATAAATATTAGTAAAGGGAAACCAAAAAAGAAAAAATCAAAATATATACGAAACGAAATGAACGTCCTGAATGCAGAAGTAAACATATAGGATGATTACTGATAAGCCCAGTGTATGAGGTTGTCATATAAAATTTTGGAAGGAGGAGTTGAATTGCTTCTTTTTCCAAGCTCTTGCTTTTTAGTTTTTGGCATGAGATATTTCACTAACCGAGAAATTTTTTCTTGGCGGTTTCGTATTGCGGTGACTTTTTGCATGTTGAAAATCAGTATCTTGGTGGCCGAGATGTGTTTTTCAAATATATATAAGTTACTTGTGACGCTTTCTTGTCCCAGATATTTTATCATTTTCTGTGGCCATGTAATGAAATTGTGGATAACATCTTTGACTCTTTAACAATCGTTTAACTTTTCTCTGTTGCTCATCTTTGTATGTTTTTTAAAATTCTGTTATTTCACGTGTTTGCCGCGTCTGTCGTCATTTTCTCACAGCTTATCTATAGTTAAATATATTTCGACAAGAGGGATGATTGAAGGGAAATGAGATAGAAGATACTGGGACAGTTTGACATCATGGCACGGACAGATGTCACCAGTAGAAGTGATAAACAGTTTTGAGGACATTAAGTTGTGGAGAGACATGATTACCTAAGCCACCGGACATGGTACTTGAAGAAGAAGAAAAATACCTGCATGACTCATCTTTTATCTCCTGTTTGTGTCTGTAGCTGGAGAATGATATACCCGGATGTGTCCAGCGTTTCTGTTTTATCGTTTATTTGTAAAATTTTCTTCATACCGTTTCTTTCAATTCTTTTTACTTTATCGACCAGTTTTGCACCAGCCCCTCCTTTATTATTAACGCATCTTTGACTCACGCTTACTCAGTTCCCTGTCTCCTCTTTCTATTCACCCAGCGTCATATTTTCCTCCTCCAGCACCTTCTTTCATAAACTATATGTGTCCCCTTACATCGATTATCTTGATGAAATCTGAAGGCCGATGTTTCCAGCCCGAAGACTCCCCATAATCTGAACTCTATTAATTCAGCGTCTTAATCAGTGTTCCTGTTTGTGTGTGTGTGTGTGTGTGTGTGTGTGTGTGTGTGTGCGCGTGCGTGCGTGCGTGCGTGCGTGCGTGCGTGCGTGCGTGTGTGTGTGCGCGCGCGCGCTGCATCTAGAAGAATTTTACTCAGTAATCTTAGTTCTTGAAAATTGTTCTATTTCTTTTTTCGTGTGTTTGTGTGCATGTCATTATATCTCCGTGCTACAATGAGAATTCTCACGGTGACGTGGGAAGGGAATAGGATGGAAATAGAGGTAGTGAATAAAAAATATGGATCGTCAAAATCACTTCCCTGTTTTACTTCTGATGAAGGATGGAGCCACGTCTGCAGGAAGCCTATCCGGAAGCTCCTGCTCCTGCGGCGGTGATTCCTGTATCAATTTATTCTACATGATGAGGAGGCGGAGTCGTATGCACGTCTTCGTATTAATCTCATAGTACAATATTCCTGAGGGAGCATTATTCAATTTGTTTTAATTTTCGTGTAAGTGACCCGCAGTACCTATAGTGGGCTGTATGTATACTTTCTTAGTCTTGTTAGAGACCCGCGGTACCTACAGTGGGCTGTATGTATACTTTCTTAGTCTTGTTAGAGACCCGCGGTACCTACAGTGGGCTGTATGTATACTTTCTTAGTCTTGTTAGAGACCCGCGGTACATATAATGGGCTGTATGTATACTTTTTTAGTGGGCTGTATGTATACTTTCTTAGTCTTGTTAGAGACCCGCGGTACATATAATGGGCTGTATGTATACTTTCTTAGTCTTGTTAGAGACCCGCGGTACCTATAGTGGGCTGTATGTATACTTTCTTAGTCTTGTTAGAGACCCGCGGTACCTATAGTGGGTTGTATGTATACTTTCTTAGTCTTGTTAGAGAGACCCGCGTCTTGTACCCCGGTACAGTGGGGGCTGTATAGTGGGTTGTATGTATACTTTTTTAGTCTTGTTAGAGACCCGCGGTACCTACAGTGGGCTGTATGTATACTTTCTTAGTCTTGTTAGAGACCCGCGGTACATATAGTGAGCTGTATGTATACTTTCTTAGTCTTGTTAGAGACCCGCTGTAACTACAGTGGGCTGTATGTATACAAATGCATGTCCAAAATCCACGCGCTGTATAAAAAATGTGGTAATGTAGATCATACATTTCAAATCTGCATAAAACTGTTACTAAATGTAATCACTTTAATCATTATTGGCAGTTAATGTTCTCCATCTGGAGTAATTTATAAGCGATATTTTCAGCCAAATGTTTCACGTGAGCAGACAAGATGAAACTACGGTTAAGCTATGTCATTATTTTTCTTCTGACATGCACAGCTATTGGGGGGAAAATGGAGAAAGAAGAAAAAAATGGATTTTTTTCCTCCCTCCCCTAAATTGAAATGACTCTTCTTTATAAGTTGTTCCTCGTTTTGGCGAGGGCGAGACCCCCGTCCTTCAACCTGGACACAAGGGCTATGGCTTGTATTAGAGTGCATGACCAAATGCAATGGACCTTGTGGTCTGGTAATATTATCTACCTGTTCTGCTGAACTTCATAAGAGCATCTTGAATTAAAGGAGATAGCATGACGAATGCTGAGCAAATTCTCAAATACTGAGCAAATTCCAAAATTCTGAGCTAATTCCCAAATACTGAGCAAATTCCGTGAAATGTATCCACTGGCCTTTCGCTAAACTAGTTAATATCCCATGTCAGGGGGATCTGATTATTATTTTTTGTTTCTAATTTTTTTCTTCTGATTTGAATTTACCAGTGACAACATTTGTTTTGTTTTTTAATTTGTTTTTCTACATTTATTTTTAACGATGCTTTTATGTATATAGGCTAATTCTTGCGTGAGACTGGCAACCCCATCATGTTAAAAATACCACAGAAACCACCACTGTATGCGCGTATGAATGCTTTGAGACAGGCTTCCCGCAAGGGGATCAGCTGCCGAACTGGCACCATGCTTCATAAAAAAAGCGAAGAGGGTACAGAAGAAGATAAGTTCTTGCTTTCTCTTCTGTGATGTTTCTTGCGGCTGTCCCTGACGAAATCCTTATGGTCTTAACGTTGGCAGTTTATTTGTCCCGTTGTCCAAGGAAGGCTTTCATCATCATGTCCCTCCTTACTGAACATGGAGCCACCGTTAAAGCTGATCCTCTTGCAGGAAGACTGCATCAATCATTTACGTACTCTTTCAGCTGTGGTTTGTGTAGCAATTTGTTTGACATGATGGGATTACCAGCCTCATTCACAACGTTATATAAGTCGCCATGTGCCGAATGCCCGCGGTGCAGTAGGCTGATTCTTTCTAAGTCTTTTCAGAGATCACCGGGAACAACACAGGGTATAAGACTTACCTATACTGGTTCACCTGATCGTTTATTTGCCCGCTTACGCGTGTAAACCGTTTCCTTGATATATCACTTCTCAAAACTTTTATCGAGCACGTTTGAAAGTTTCGCCTCGCATGTCTGTTACCTTTGTGCCAATCTTTTTGTTTAATTTAACTTCATTCTTGTCCTCTCTTCCACCTTCCCCCCACCCCACCCCACCGGAGTTTGTTCCGCCGCTGGAATTCATTTGGCTTTCTTTTCTTTCTTGCATCCTACCAGTTAATTTCACGGGCGTGCTGGTTTATTTTTCAAACATTTTGTTTATCTTGCTCCTACTTCGACCTTCTTGTCGGTGCATGTTGTTGTTTAAACTCATACTGAGTGGAAGTCTAGGAGTGTTGAACGTCTCCACGCCCGTATCGCCTATCTCCGTGGTTCTCAATCTTGGTTAGGCTTACCCTGGGAGACAACCAGCCCTTTCATTCAAAAGGGCGGATTTTCCTAGACTTTAGTTTTAAGTAAAATAGCTATGAGCTTAATTGCGAAGTCATGTAGATTATAAATGATTGTGACGGTATTGCCTCCCCTGCTTTGCAGTAGTGGTCCAACAGTGGCCAAAACTCAAGAGTATCTAATATGGGCTGCAAAGGTAGCTACCTTCGCACAAGATTACTCTTGGCAGAGATGTAGATAGAAGGATGATGACACTTCTATTACAAAGGGAGTCTTCACAAGATGTTCAGAATAAGCGAGAACAATACTGCTTTGGCTGAGTATGTTAACTCTGTAATTCTGCCGACGCTTTTGTGAAGGATTTAAGCACTTATTACTTTCAGCTCGTTTAAGCCCCCCACCCCTGATTTACTCAGTGGGATTCTATTATTTTATTATAGCTCTTTTTTTTAGAGTGTGTGTAGTAATTTGACTGAGACAAACATGCAGTAACTTTAAAATGATTAAATCGAAGTTAAATTTGTAACATTACAAATAACAAAATTTAATAATCACTTTAGGTTTTAACAGTTGGAAAATAATTTGAATAGTTATGGATCAAGAAAAGTTATACTCACAGTCTTTAGGGAATGTGAGATATTACAAGAAGTTCAAGTGGCAGCATATATTTGAACTTAGCTGCCAATGACGGTTCTGTTTCTTCTTATGTGTTGGTTCTTTTCACTCTGCTGACGCTCGTCTCTGATCAAGGTTGTCGGGGGTAGCTCGTTTCCACCCCATATTTATGGGTTCCTATCTTCCAAAACACCATCCCAATTACTCAGACTTTACCATCTATGAGAATTAAATTTAATCCATCGGAATAAAACTTTCTTTACATTTAAATAGAATAGCTTTCATAGTTACTTTATATTTAAATGAAAAGGTTAATAATACAGATAGTCTCTTTACATATACATCTCTTTATATATACTGATTGAAAAGTGTTCACAATATAAATTGAATATGTTTTCATTTATGTTTACACTGATTGAAGAGTTTGAAACTTCCATTACTTTAAAATGAATATTTTCACATAGGCATTTACACTGGTTTAAGCTTGAAAACTTACATTAATTTTAAAGTGACTATGTTTATAGGGACATTTACACTGCTTTGAAAATGTAAGTATTATACTTAGAATGTACATCATTTCTTTCATCTTTCCCTCCCTGCTCCATAGGGAACCTGGAACTACTTTATGCTTTTAGTTCTCTTTACGAAACTATCAATAAAGCAATCACCAGCCCATGCACTGGTGGTTCATGAATCATCATTCTATACGCTGAGGTTGCCAGCCTCAAATGACTTTGACATCCAATAGCGAGTCACACATTAAACTTCACGTGGTAATATATACATATATATGTTAGTTCACATGTTAGTAATAAAATATGAAATGTAAATCACAACTTGCGCCAATCCTGACTCACATACTTTTTGCTCAGATGAATAAAAGAGACTTGAATCGGCCTCTTACACTTGTTTGGGGTGTCGGTAATTTTAACTTCAATTCCCTCTGACTCTGTGTCTTTCTTCAGTTTCCTAGTCCCGGTGTTCCTTATTAAAATGTAGAGATTTACTGTGCTTTGTAAGTCTTATTTGGTTCTCCAATAAAAGGTCCGGTTAAAAAAGGAATTATGAATCTAGTCTTCACTCTGGCGAGGTCTGATATTGTCTAGGCGAGCATGAAATTCACAGTCAAATAAAAGTGTGAAATGGTCAGACTATATTCCTATCTTCCCACGCATTGTTGTTATGAATCTAATCAGAAAGATCCAATCATTTCAAATCATGCAGATAGGATATGATATAAAAATATTACAACGTAAGGCAGAGGTCAGCTCTCCCATATATGGTAATATGATGTCCGATGCCCTTGTGTACAAACTTACAGACAGATCGGGGAACTCACATGACAACATGGGTAAGCTGTAATACTTATTACTTTTTTAGAACGTAATGTTGTCATAACAAGTCGGCCCGGAAGCGATTATGTCACACTTGTCTGCCCACATGTGTCACATAGACAGTAATCTCATTATCTGTCGTATGAGTACGCAAAAACTCCGTGTCTGCCCATCTGGGTTACCAAACGAGTCGTCTTATCAGCGGTTCAATCTAAACACTCCGACGACTATCTTATTTCAGTTGCTCACCGCAAGCCAGGACGACCGGGTAACAAACAGGTGACGTCACAGAGAGGAGTGTCGAATGATTTGATAAAATCAAATATTTGCCGGGACCTCAAGACGCAGCAATAGAGACCGCAGTCAGCGACTCATAGCTTGACTGCCTGCGTCAGGACCAGCGAACCAGAGCTGGTCAAGACCGTGCTCCACCTCCACGTGGTGGTCCTGGAAACAGTATGCAGCAATGCAGGCTGGCTGAGCGAGCACGGATCGCAATGGGAAGGCAAACCCGGTCCTAAAAAATGCCGCGCAGAAGTCGGATGTGTCGACCGAAAGGTGCAGATATCACAGCTGCGTTGTAAACAGACACAACGCAACCACCGTCCTTTTCAGGGCGAACGAAGAAGAAGAAGAAGAAGAAATATTTGCCACACAAGCAGAAAAATAACGACGAAAGAAAGAAAGAAAAGTGCGATACTTGAGAGCACATATAATAAAAACCAGTGCCACAAATGTACCGATACTGTCGGAGAGAAACAAAGATCGTTAGGGGCCGCCCCGTTTTGTCACAATGATATATGTGTATTGACGATATTCCAGTTGCTTGTTGTTATACTGCGGCAGACATCCGCTGTCAGTAATTAGATTTGACACCTAATTGCAGCAAAATTGCTGAAAATTTGTCTCAGCAGGTCTCTCATTAGATTCACTCAGCAGTCTTCTCTTTTGTTTCTTTTAATTTTTCAGTCTGGCGTTTGGCATTTTTCGTTTACAGTTTTAATAGTAGCAATTATTATTATTATTATTGGTTCCATTATATAGGATTGCACTTTAAGATACGCCCCATACAAGATGTATAATCATACGTATATTATGGCAACAATATAGACATAATTGTAAGGACAAACAGTGATACCAGAAAAAGTATACAAAAGGCAAGAGGGGCGTGCATTGGATTGAGAAATCATTGAGTTAGAAAAAAAAAATCGTCCAACATAAGAATCTTCAACTCAAATGTCAAGCGTGGCTCTGACACGCGGAGAACAACAAAAAATATTTTCACCAAGTTACATACTTTTATAAATGGGTAAAAAAAGATATTCCCGTAGGAGATACTGCCGCTTATGAGTGAAGTGTTAGAGACTTCACCATACTAGGTCCAGCATCGAGTGGTGAGGTGACCAGTTTCCTTCCTCGCTGCCGTTTCCTTCCCTAAGTCTATTGCAAAGTCAGGTGCCCATTTACAGGCTGGTAGACTGAAGCGGGTCGATACCGTCAATCGAACCTGGCACCTGTTCCGCGAGATTGCTTGCATAGAAAAGAATGATTGAAATGGCACGACAGAGTCACCAACGTGGTACTGAAGACAAGAACTCGGCTAGTACCCGCGGAGCATGAGATGAGAAGAAGCGTCGACGCTGGCGATGAAGGAACCAGTAGATAGCATTACCAGGTAGTCTTTGTTCTGCAATCCCCCAGGGTAAGAAATTTAGAAGCAGACGTAAGAACAGACAGATTAGAGAGCTGGAGATATAAATGAAAATGACGAGGAAGTCAGGTTAAGCTTTGAGCTGACGGCGCACGACCGGAAGACTTTGCGTATGGTTGCTGAAGGCTTGTGTTTGTTGGGCTGCTAAGGGGGCTTTGATTAATTGATAATACAGTATATGCAATCGCAACATGAGGTATAGCATGCATATGGACATGAGGTTTTTTTGTTGTTTTGTTTTTTTGCCTTAACCAGCGGCACTTGCGCTTTCAGCCCTTCGGCCCAATGACATGTCATTGCGAGGCTGGGGAGCCTGTGGACTTTCCTTCCAACCCGGTAAGGACTTTTGCTCCTTCCCATCCACAGAGGGTTTATCTCAGGAGCCGTTCAGGTTATTCAGTCAAAATCCCGGTCGTTGACACTGCTTCAAATGCTGACGCCCGGGTTTTAACCTTGAATATCTGGTCGCCAGCGCAACGTTGTAACCATTACATCAGCGCGGCTCCCTGGACATGAGGTATAGCATGTATATGTGTTCTGGTGCCAGACTGTATCGGCTGCGCCGTTCCTCTAGATGTGGAGCATGCTGCATGGGCAACAGCTTGACTTCTTTACCCAAGCACCCAACGTTGTCTTACTGGTGCGTTCCTATCGTCAGTAGTGACTGAAAGGGATACTACTATTACAGTACATGCATACATGAAAAAAATAAAAACACGAAAAATCGCCCCTTTCTAATCGTGCTGTGCTAAAGATAATCCTAGGTGGCGGGTCCTACCAGGGGGGTACCTCGGCCATAAAAGGTTGAGAACCACTGCCTTATCTGAATTCCATATCTGATTTCCTCAGCTTCTCTCATCAGACAAGACAATGGGGTTCTTCTGGCATGAGTTCCTGCCTTGCCATGATAGGTAGTACACCGTTAGTGTAAAGTATGGCAGAGATGCAAAGCATGAACCAGATCTGGGGGGCCACCACACGAAGGGTGGCTGCCAACCCAGCAAAGTAGAGACAGTTTGTTGCTGCCCTACAAGACGCCACCAAGCGTAATGGCCACTGATCGCTTTGTCAGTCAGCGGTCAAGGATCAAAGAAAGAAGATGTTTGTAGAAAAGTGTTCATTTCCTTTTTCATTCCCTCCGGAGCATGGAGCCACCATTGCGGCTGGCCCTTTTATCAGGCAGCCTGCACCACAGCATTCATGTAATGTAGCAGTTTATTTTACATGATGAGGTGGCCAGTCGCGTACTCGGTCTCGTGTTATTAGCTAGTGAGGGAGTAGTAGAACTATTCTTTGTCTCCTGGAATGTCTCCTGGAAGGTCTCCTGGAATGTCTCCTGGAAGGTCTCCTGGAATGTTTCCTGGAATGTCTCCTGGAAGGTCTCCTGGAATGTCTCCTGGAAGGTCTCCTGGAACAACGCGAGGTAGTTGTTTGAGGGAAAATCTGGAATACGGTAATAGTTAGTACTGTGTTATGAGAGAAAAATATATTTAACATGAAGTTGAAGCCCTGAGACTAACGTCAAACTTAACAGAGTGTTGGTACTGTTTCCTATTTCTGTTTATCACCCGAGTAAATATATTTGAAGTGGTTTGAAATGAAGCAAAATTGTTTCGTAATCTGGAATAGTGTTGAAATATATAAACTTTTTTTTTCATATCAATGTCAGCTTCATCATTGTTGTTTTTTTTTTTTATCTCCATAGAGTTTTTCCAGAAATGGTACTGGTGATGGACTCATGTTCTTTCTCTCTTCCTCACATGTTGGGCATCTTTGAAGCAGATGTTCAGCAGCCATTTTATCGGTGCCACAGTCACACTACACTCATCGGTAGTTCCCATCTTTAGCTTGTTGAGTAGGTGGTATCTCAATCTGTTGTGGCCCATGCGGAGTCTGAAGATTATCACCTGTTCTCTTCTGTTGAGCTGGTAATTTTTTTAATTATAATCTTCTTCTTACCCTCTCAGACGTCTACTTGAATATTTTCAAACAATTCATTGTTGTCTGTAAGGTACAACAAACATATAAAGTGGAGATACATCTCCCAGCATCTAGTTCACAGCTGTCTATCAGCACGAAAGGAGAATTTTAATGTTCATTCCTTCACACCTTCCTAGGGCCCGTTTGTTTGAAACTGTCCAGCTGTGTCTCCGAAGTGAATCTACCACGACTCTGTTGTCTACGTATCGCTGCATGTAAGAAGTAACAAACAGTAGTATGCAGATATACCTCCCAGCATGTAGTTCACAGCTGTCATCACGAAAAGACAGTTTGAACTTTCCTTCCTTCCCATGTTCCTACTAACCGTTTGTTTGAAACTATTCTGTCCTGCTGTCTCAGAAATCTCCCATGACATTGTTGTCTGTACGCTGTGTGTCAGAAACAACAAACACACCAGGGAGATGTATCTCCCTACATCTAGTTCACGACTCTCTTTTATGGAGGAGAGCTGCTTATGCGTGCTACTGATGAGTTGGGAGTAATGTGAGACGAGGCTTTTTTTTTTTTTTCTTTCCTTTTTTTTTTTTTTTTTTCTGGAAGAGTGAATTATATGCGGAAAGTGGCGAGGACATTCTGCAGTAACGGATGGAAACGGAGCCAACTGTAGTAACGGCTTTATGTATCAGTCACGGATCAACACTTATGGAAAAGGGTCAGAGAATGGGTCTGTGTGTAAGGAGGGGGGTAAACAGGGAGACGTGTTGTGTATGAAATATTGTTGGGAACAACAGTTTAACGCACTTGTAAATTGCGTAGTGCGTGACATATTTTTATAATATATCCTCCGAGGCCCGATAAATGGAACACCTTATATGGAGCAAAAGAACAACTTGCGAACACATTCAGATACCACCACGTGGTATTGGGCCGAAGGGCAAGAGCCCAAA
The DNA here is from genome assembly GCA_024509875.1 of Oreohelix idahoensis. Lineage (NCBI taxonomy): Eukaryota > Metazoa > Mollusca > Gastropoda > Stylommatophora > Oreohelicidae > Oreohelix > Oreohelix idahoensis. The sequence goes on from JAMPIV010018758.1 coordinate 360,873, forward strand.
CGCCGCTGGATCAACAACAACAACAACAAGACATATAAGTAAAGTTACTTTGTCGCCATGGTGACCTAGGATCTATGTACATATGCAATTTGCTTTGTTATTTCTAATCTTTACTCTTGCGTCTGTGGCCTAATGGATATGAACGCAGTTTCATAATCCAGATATACCAGGTTCGAAACCTGCTGCAGGCGGTTTGGTAGCAGATCGCTTTGTGTGGATTTTTAACAATGGTATAAGCGCCGTACCGTTCAGAAAGCAATGGCAAACTACTGAATGAAAAAAATTGCCTTGAAAAATCACAAACAGCCAATAAAAGCTGGGGTTGATTGCCACGTACTGTAAAGGATAAGCAACTAACTATTCTTGGAGGTGCTGCGTGTAGTACCCGGGGCTGTTGTGGAAAGGAAAAAAAAGGGGGGGGGGGGTGTCTCTCATGAGACAGAATATGAGCTGCTCCCTCATGCATGTCGTAAGAGGCTACTACTACCAGGAGCATAGGTTATCAGCAAACTCGCTCTAAACCTTCCTGTCCCATACCACCCATTCTTCTGCAGCTTCTTCTTCGTTCACTTTCAGACGTCAACTTGAATATGTTCAAAGACAAAAGTGGGCAATCTGAGGATGTTGGTATGTCCGTAGAGTTTTTTTTTCCCCAAGAATGGTACTGGTGATGGCTATATGCGCTATCTCTGTTCCTCATATTTTGGACATCTTTGAAGCAGATGTTCAGCAGCCATTTCATCGTCGGTGCCACAGTTACATTCATCAGTAGTTCCTATCTTTACCTTGTTGAATAGTTGGCATCTCAATCTGTTGTGACCTGTCCGAAGTCTGAAGATTACCACTTGTTCACTTCTGCTGAGCTGGTGATATGCATCATTTTTTTTGGTGGCCTGGATGATGTGCTTCCCACTTGCTTCTTTTTCTCCTCTTGATAAAATGCTTAACCTCTTCATTAAGTTATGCTTGTGTCATAAGTTATGCTTGTCATAAGTTATGCTTGTGTCATAAGTTATGCTTGTGTCATAAGTTATGCTTTGTGTCATAAGTTATGCTTGTGTCAGTGCCACCCATTCAAGACCTTTCCGTATCTTTTTTATCCCTGTCATGTCATAACTCCCAGGTCTCGTCTCCACCCCCGTGTATTTTTATGTGTGGCCTCTCGTTATTTCTCTTACCCTGGATATTCCAGAACAATACTGACTGTCTTGTAATGCCATCAGCTGGTTTGCTTAATGTGTATCCTATCAAAATCCCGCCTCTTTTCTTTCCCTCTTGTTTCACTGGCATACATACATATATATGTATACACATGCATACATTCATGCATAGCTACACTATTAATATTGTAGAGACATGTATTGTTTCGTGTTTGTCCTTAGCTAACTCTGTATTTTTTATTTTTTTTTTTTAAAGAGATGGTTGAAGTTTAAAAAAAAAATCGTCACAATGTCTGTAAAATTGTATTCATCCTAAACTCCAGCACAAATGTGTTTCAGGATTTGTTTAGCTTGTACATATCGTCATGCTGTTGCGTGGTTTGCAGTCACTGAGTACGGTCATGTGGGCGATTTTTATCGCGTGACTGACGTGTTGCTTGAGTTGTCAGCAGGTGGCAAGGTATGACTGGGAAATGGCCAAAAAAATATGACACACCGTAGCTTGTGTTTTGTAAACTGTGACCGTTTTATAGCAGCCTTGAAAAGTTATCTTTTCTTCTAATCTATATTTTTGAACGTCTGTCGGTTTGTCCCTTACAGAAACAGGCTTAACGTTAATTTTAGGTCAAAATATCAATGGATTTCCCATCTTTAAAAAATAGAAAAGGATTCAACAAGATCAGGCGTCACAGTTTTGTTTTTCGGTTCGTCTACTTTTAGAGTTTTCATTATCGCACACCGCAAGAGGCATCAGATGCCATTTTACTTAGAACCTGTGGACTTGGTGACTCACTAGCACTGCTAGTCTGCTATAAAATAGATTGATAATTAACATAATATCAGAAAAGCAATCATAATGTAGGTGACGACTAGCGATTCCATCGCTCCGCATTAGGTTAATACAAAATTCATGATTACGGAATATTGTCGACCCTGGAATGCTGACGCCTGTTCGAGAAAACGCTTTAGTCAACCACCGTCATCGAAGTTCTTCTTCAGTTAAGTTCGAGCGCCCCATTGGCTAACCTGTTAGAGCGCTGGCCTTTCGGTGACAAATTTATCAGGTTCGGGGATCGAAACCTGGTAGTGTCACGGTACCCAGCTGTGAATTGGTACCTGACTGCTCTTGAGTTAGGAAAGGGCATTGATGTCCTTTCTGAACCACAATAACAGTGACTGGAGTATGAACACAGATCGGATCGGACCAGCAGTCACTTGTGTATCGAAGGCCCGGCTGCAGTGGGTCTCAAACTTTCTGTGCCACTTGTCTTGATGGCACTTTCTGTTAGACTCTTTCCTGTTCATCGCTTGATGTTATCTTGCCACTTACAGCGTTATCGTCCTCGTGCCGGTGTGCTTTCGACTTTTCATTCCATTGCGGTTTTCAGAAAGATGTTTTGTCTTTTTTTTTTTTTTTTTTTTAAAGTACAAAATTGCTTATCTGTCCATCTTTGGTCTTATTCATTAATGCTCTTTTCATTCTTAGCTTTCCTATGACGTATTTATTTGTGGGCTCGCAAATGTACGTATTAATACTTTGAACCTAGGGTCAGAGGCGCCCCTAAAGTACTTGGCGCCCGGGGTGGATCCTACCGTTGGCACCCTCTTCCATTAAGAAACACACCTGCAAGTATATCTTTAACAGTAAGTACTATCATAATAGTGTCAGATGACCACTCCCTTCCTGACCGTCACCCGGGGCGGGGCGCTCCCTCGCAACCCCTTTAGTACGCCCCTGCCAAGGGTATGTACAGGCATAAATGCTGTTCTTCAGCAAGGCGTAGCATATATATTGGACAGCCAGAAGATCAAACCAAGTGCAGGAAGAAACTGTAGAAGAACCTGCCCGGTGTAGTCCCCAGGGGGGTGTCTGATAAAACATAGACAGAATAAGACTACTGCGCCCTTAGGCATGTCGTAAAAGACGACTAATTTGAGGGTTGGCAACTCATGTAAAACACGGCTACAGAAACCACCGCTGCAGGAGTTTATGCAGTGGCGTAGGCTTTCTCACGGGGGCCATCTGGAGGTACACGTATAAGGCAAATTGAAACTGTTGCAAGAGGAGGACTACTGCATGTATTTCTTCTCTTATTCCAGTTTCAGTATGCCTTATACAATCACTCGCTTTTATAAATTACTAGTTATAAGAGAAGAGACACTGGCTTTCAGATATACTATCTGATACTCTTAACCGCAATATATGTGTCCTCAAATATATTTTTGCTTGTTTATAAAACTGTTAACAAAAACATCTCAGCTCTCAGACTTTTTGATACCTTTAACAAAAACATCTCTGCTCCCAGACTTTTAATAGTGTTAACGAAAACATTTCAGCTCTCAGACTTTTTAATAGTGTTAACGAACACGTATCTGCTTTCAAACAGACTTGTTGATACTGTTAAGGAAAACATTTCTACTCTCAAACAGACATTTTGATACTGTTAAGGAAAACATTTCTACTCTCAAACAGACTTTTTGATACCGTTAACGAAAACATCTCAGCTCTCAGACTTTTTAATAGTGTTAACGAACACGTATCTGCTTTCAGACTTTTTGATATCGTGATGGGAAACGTATCTGTTCTCAAATACATTTTCGTCAACAGTATCATAAAGTCTATCTGCTATCACACTTTTAAACACTGTTAAAGAAAACATACCTGCTCTCAGATTTTTTTTAAAAAAAGGTACTCATCAGGGCTGTGGAGTAGGAGGCGGAGTTATGAAATCGGTCTTTTTTTTTTTTTTTTTTTAGTGGAGTGGGTAAAAAAATGTCCAGACTCCTACTCTGAATTTTGTGTCATCTGACTAGTATAAATATTGTAGTCGGGGTCGGACTTCTAAAATTTCAGGAGTCGGAAAATTTTTGGCCGACTCTACAACCCTTATACACATAAAGCAAACGTATTGCTTTCAAACATACTTCTTAGTAGTGCTAACAAAAACGTATCTGCTTTGAGGCAGAGTGTTTTTTTTTTCAAACACTTAACGGAAACGTATCTTCTCTTAAAGGGTTTCTCATTCCTTAATTTTTTTAAAAATATTGTTATATTTCATTTTCTCCCTGTTATATTTATTATACATTTCTTCCTTCACTTTCAAATAAGAAGTGCATTTAAATTAACTCTCCCAATTTGTATTCCTAGAGTGTATTTTATTCCGGTTGCGAAATGTGAAAAGGCAACACAATTATTTCGTCACCGTGATAGGATAAACATTTTCGTTCTCGGCCTCTCATAAAACGCGCCATGAAAACAAGAAACAATTTCCCATGTAAATAAACCATTGCATTAATTGAAATTTGGTTTTATTTTTACCCCCCTTGAGATAACTGTGATTGCTGCCATTATGTGTTTATCTCCCCCGTTCCTTCCGTGTTAGATCGACAAGCTATGGAAATATTCAATTATGTGTGCTGAATGTGATATGTAATTATCGCGAAACTGCGGTAAAGCTAGTTGTAATTTCGATTGACGTGAAATAGATTATAGTAAACAAGTTTACTTGAAACAACATAAAAAATATTGCACAAAAATGTTACGTCCTTGAAGATCATTGTCAGCGAGATACGAACTCTGGCTTTTCACATCCCCACCCCCTTGTTTTAAATAAATAAAACAAAGTTAGAGCCAGATGCATATCGTGTGTGGTAATTTAGTGGAAGTTGTAACAGGTCGTGTAGTTCTCTTGGGGTGTCTTTTAGAGAAAGACAGAATATGAAAACTGTTACCTTAAGCATGTCGTACCAGGCGACTAATATGAGGTTGTGCATGGATCTGGCAACCACATCAGGTAAAAAAACTAATGAACTACAAGAACTACTGCGGCAAGAGCTTGTGAATGTTTTATGCAGGCAGCTACAGTGATAGGCTCCATTCTCCATAGGGAGCGAACAAGAAAGTGTTGGTGAACGTTAGTTGAGTTTGGTATGTTTTTTTTAACTCTTAATTCTGCATTCTTTTTTAAATGCAAATACACACACACAGCTACACACACACACAACTACACACCTTTTCATTGCCCAAATTAAACACACGCACTGACATACTGCTATCACAGAAAACTGCCCCGACTTTCATATAACTTTGCCTGAGGCCTATCCCCCTGTGTCAGCGACAGTTCTCTCTTAAGGCAGGGAATGAAAGCCAGCGGCTAACCAGAAATAAGTTTTTTTGTATGACGAGCCGATGCAGTTGTCGCCATGAAAGGCTTCGTGTTTTTGGCACGTTTTCTCGAACCATACACTCGGTTTTCCTCCCTGCTGGCATCCCTGAATGGACGCCCCTCGCTACCATATTCTTGTTGTCCCCAGGTTTCATAAAAGTTCCCTTTGGCTGCATATGCGTTTTTAATAGAGCTAGTGTGAAGGTGAACTACTATTTTACTTAAGATTTTGCCAGGGCTCGGGGGGAAATGCGTTTCTTTTTTAAGTTGTAAAGATGATTCCGCTTTCCTCTCGCGCTAGTTACCTGGTTCCGGGATCGAAAGTTAGTAGCATGACGCTCTAATGTACCCACTGTGAGGGTATTGCCTCCCCTGCTTTGCAGTAGTGGTCCAACAGTGGCCAAAACTCAAGAGTATCTAATATGGGCTTCAAAGGTGTCTACCTTCGCACAAGGATACTCTTGGCAGAGATGTGGAAAGAAGGGTAATGCCACTTCTATCATAAAGTGAGTCTTCACAAGATATTCAGATAAGCGAAAACAATGCTGCTTTGGTTGAGCACGTTAATTCTAGAATCTGCCGACCACTTTTGTGAAGGATTAAGCAATGGTTTATGTTAGCTCGTTTAAGCCCCCGCCTCTGATTAACTCATGGGAATTCTTATTATTCTGGTATAGCTCAGTTTAGAGTGTTCAGTACATTGACTGAGACAAACATGCAGTACATTTAAAAGGATTAAATCGAAGTTAAATTTGTATAATAACCAATTTAAAAATGTAATAATCACTTTAGGTTTAACAGTTTTAAAATGTGAATATTTATGGATCAAGAAAAAGTTATCATCACGGTTGTGATGGGGTGTACATTGTAAAAAAGAGAAGTTCAAGTGGCAGCATATAGATTGAACTTAGCTGCCAATGATGGTTCTGCTCCTTCTGATGGGCTGGTTCTTGTTACACTGCTCACACTCGTCGCTGGTCAAGGTTAAAGGGCCAGCACGTTCCCAGAACGTCAAGGAGTAACGGCCAAGCTGGTCATGCGTCTGTCTATAAGATCCTTTTATGTTGGCGTCTCGCACAACGTAAGTCCACTTCTACCTTCACTTGGTTCCAGAGATAGTACTTTCTGCTGGTACCAACAATAACTATGATGAAAGAATAGAAGCGAAACGGTCTCCTAAGTATTGCGTTTTCCGATACATAATTATGTGCCCCCCTATTTCTATTTCACCATCCCATTTAACTCAGAATTACTCTCGATGAGTATTAAACTTAAGCTCTCGAGAGAAACATTTCTTTACATTTAAATGAAAAGGTTAATAATGCAGATAGAAAATGTTTACATTTACATTTCCACTGTTTGAAAAGTGTTCACAATATAAATTGAATATGTTTTCATTTATATTTACACTGATTTGAAAAGTTTGAAACTTCCATTAATTGTAAAGTGCATATGTTAACATCGACATTTACACTGGTTTGAAACTGTAAGTATTATAATGTACAACATTTCTTCATCTTTTCCTCCCTGCTCCATATGGAACCTGGGACTCTTTATGCGTTTAGTTCTCTTTAAGAAACTAGCAATAAAGCAATCACCAGCCCGTGCAGTGGTGGTTCATGAAATCATCATTCTATACACTGAGGTTGCCAGCCTCAAATGACTAGGACATCCACTAGCGATTTTCACATATTAAAATTCACATGGCCATATACATATATATGTTAGTTTACATATTAGTAATAAAATATAGAATGTAAAATCACAACTTACGCCAATCATTGGCTCACAGACGTTTTTGCTTACATGAATATAAGAGACTTGAATCGGCCTCTAACACGCGTCTGGGGTGTCGTTTCTTAAATAAGATAATTCCCTCTCTGACTCCGTGTGTTTCAGTTTCCTCAGATATTCCGGTTTTCCTTATTTAAAATGTTAGAGATTTCCTGGGCTGAATTGTAAGTCCTGATGAATACTCCAATAAAAGGTGTCGAGAGGGGCCGCCCCATTCTGTCACACCCACCTAGTATCCAACTCTGCTCTTGAGTTAAAGGCAAAGGCAGCAAGGGAGGAAACTGGTCACCCTACCTCATAAAGCTGGACCTGGTATTGTGACTCTAACACTTCACTCCCCCTACGGCCGTTTCTGCTATGGGACCAAATTTATCTTTTTTTAAAGAGTTTGCGTGTTTTCAGTTTTGCATGCTTGTAATTTACTTTCCAAGTTGTTGTTGTTCTGTTTTCCCTTGTGGTTGGTCAGGAAGACTGATCGTGTTCACCTAACACAGTTGTCTGTTGTGTACATGTCTTTCTTCACTGACTTACTTAGTCGTTCCTCTTCTACCGTGAGGTGTAGAGGTTTGAAAGAGAGAGCGCCATACTATCTTATCGGCTGTCTTCCTTTTGGCCTGGTTCCATTCTAGTCCTCGGTCCTTCAGAGATTGTCTTCCATGCGTACTCTGGGTCATCCTGGAGGTCTGGATCCCTGGCTCTTAGCCTCCCATACTTTTCGAGTCTGCCTTTCGTTGTTTACCCAGCGATGTTGAACAAACAATTGGAAGAGACAGAGTAATACAAAAGTCAGGGTTCTGGTATGCTGGGATATTTAACAAGCAGTTGGAAGAAAGAATTGAGGTCCCTGAGATGTGGTTATACATAGAAGGAGTGGGCTGATCTCATGGAACGAGAAGAAAACAAACAAAGATGTCATAGAAAAGCTAGGAATAAAGAGAGAATTAATGGAGGAGATCAGAATTAGCAAAACAGTTTTGGCCATGTAATAAGACAACACCTTCCTAACGACCGTAATCGAAGGAAGAGTTGAAGGCAAACGCGGAAGACGAAGGTAGCGCTGTTAGTGGTGAAGAAGTGGGCAGGAAAAAGCCTATCAGAGTGCACAATCAAGAGAAGAGACGGAAGACGTTCGAGATTCATTGCAGCCGACCTTTGATGTGAAGATGACAGCTGATGATGATGACGGTGGTGCTGGTGGTATGACGGATAACCTTTTTGCAAAAAGTCATTGTTAGTGAACATTTTCTGCTGTATTTCGTATTTCCGTATGTCCTGTATCTCTCTCTCTCTCTCTCTCTCTCTCTCTCTCTCTCGTTCTCCCTTCTCACTCAGTCATTCTCTAAATAAGACAGCGCGGAAGTGGAAGAATGAGAAAGTAGGCCGTCGGTTAAAAAGGAAGATGGAAAAGATAAGAGGCATAAGAAAGTTATGTTAGATAAGGAAACTCCACGTTCAACGTTTACAACAACAACAACAAAATCTAAAAACGGAACGAAACGAAAAAGAAATTACCAAAATTACGAAACGTAGAAGAGAACAGATGGAAGGTGTGCCATAAATGAAATATGAGAGTTAACGTCGCCAGAATCTCCAGACCAAAACAATCTCTTATTTCAAATGTCCACGGCCAGCCAGACTTTCCTGTAGCGTGTCCCGCCGTGCCACAGAATGAGGCCGTTTATGCGGGATGCAGCCGTTGGGAAAAATAAAGAAACCCCAAAATATTAATGGGTCTTTCTTGACCGGAGGTCAGGACCCTCCTCCCTTTTATCAAGTGTCCACTAGTTCCTGCCCTGGGGACCAGACACAAAAGCAGGCAGTTCCGGGGAACAACATACGCGTCATCTGTTGGAAAAGCCATTTCGTGTCTTCGGCTGACGGCCATGTTTAACACAGAAGGGTGGTAGATCCCTCGCGGTCTGTGTTATTTGCTTTGTAGTGACGGGTCTTTCTTTCTTTATTTCTTTCTTTCTTTCTCTCGGGTTTTGTCTTGAGCTATTACTACTATCCCAAACTAAGGTTTAAAGTTAAACCAACTCTTTCAGTAAAAATGTAAATGTGGTCTCATAGCTGCCACAACCGACAGTGCCTTAAGGGAGTGAAGTGTTAGAGACTTCACCATGCTAGGTCCAGCTTTCTTGTGAGGTGGCCAGTTCTCTTCCATGCTGCCTTTTCCTTCCCTAACTCATGAGCCAGACAGGTAGCCTACACATTTACACCTGGGTACACGCGAGCGGGACGGTGCCAGGTTTCCGGAATCCGGTGACTGTCCCGCGAAAGGAAAGTGCTGTAACCTGTTTAGCCAATGATTTTGATTATTGCGAAAAATTACCGACTTTATTTCAAAATCTAACCAGAGACTTCATAAGTAAATATACTTTTCTCTGGTCAAACCTTAATTGTCATTTCCTGTATAGTATATGAGTATCATTTGCCATGGTATTGAGATTTCAATGTAGGTAATTTCAATTAATTCAATTACGGTAATTCATATCAGTTTCATTGTAGGTTTTCATATGTGTATTGAGGTAATTCATAGTTTCATTGTAGGTTTTCAGATGTGTATTGAGGTAATTTATTTAAGTTTCATTGTAGGTTTTCAGATGTGTATTGAGGTAATTCATATCAGTTTCATTGTAGGTTTTCAGATGTGTATTCATGTAATCCATATCAGTTTCATTGTAGGTTTTCAGATGTGTATTGAGGTAATTGATTTAAGTTTCATTGTAGGTTTTCAGATGTGTATTGAGGTAATTCATATCAGTTTCATTGTAGGTTTTCAGATGTGTATTGAGGTAATTGATTTAAGTTTCATTGTAGGTTTTCAGATGTGTATTGAGGTAATTCATATCAGTTTCATTGTAGGTTATCAGATGTGTAATGAGGTAATTGATTTAAGTTTCATTGTAGGTTTTCAGATGTGTATTGAGGTAATTCATATCAGTTTCATTGTAGGTTATCAGATGTGTAATGAGGTAATTGATTTAAGTTTCATTGTAGGTTTTCAGATGTGTATTGAGGTAATTCATATCAGTTTCATTGTAGGTTATCAGGTGTGTAATGAGGTAATTGATTTAAGTTTCATTGTAGGTTTTCAGATGTGTAGTGAGAATTATGATAACCCCAGACCTAAGGGTCTTTTATGTTTGGACATGTGCCCTAATATAACCGACTAGGTTGAAAGGGACGCGCCTCGCCAAATCGAGGCAAAACTTTATTTTTAAAAAAAAATGTTTATTGAGGTAATTCATATCAGTTTCATTGCAGATTTTCAGATGTGTATTGAGGTAACTCACTATGCACTGGCAAATACAGTGGGGAAATATGCGAGAAGTGTATTAACGGGCCTGAGCAGTTGAGCAGTTTGAATTTATAACAGAGAACAAACTATATCATGCCGTATAGTTTCGGGGGGGGGGGGGGGATGGGGGGGGGGTCTCAGAAAAGACAAAGAAAACGCATGTCGTACCAGCCCACTAATAGGATATTGTGCATGGAGCTGGCAACATCATCATATTGTCACAGAAACGACCACTGCAAGAGCATGAGACTACTTGATGGTGGCCTTAGGACGAGCTGCAGTGGTGGCTTCGTGCACCCGTAAGGAACGCAACCCGCTTTATATCATGAGGTTGCCAGCCCCAAGCACGTTATATTAGTGGCCTTGTATGACATGCCTGGGGGGGGGGGGCAGTAGATCCATTCTTTTCCTGCCTCTTCAGAGACCCCCTGGGGCGACACGGGGCTGCACTGTAGTATATTCCTTCTATGTGCTTTCCATATTCCAGATTCTTTGCGACTGTGAAGATATGCTGCTGTGTTCCCGAAGATTTCCTGCTTACATTCCAAGGTTGTTTGTTTCAGGTGTTTTTGTCATATTCTTTGGACGTTTTTTTTTTTTTTTTTGTATCCAGATGTTCCCATATTGCTTTTGCACTGACAGACGGAAGCTTAATAGAATGTCTTTTGCCGCCGAGGAATTTAGTGATATAATCAGTCAGTTCAATTATAATATTTTCTGCGCTGTGGACTTAATCCAGGGTGAGGTCTTCTAACGTTTTAACTGTAGTAATAGTGCGCTGTGGACTTAATCCAGGGTGAGGTCTTCTAACGTTTTAACTGTAGTAATAGTGCGCTGTGGACTTAATCCAGGGTGAGGTCTTCTAACGTTTTAACTGTAGTAATAGTGCTATGTTGATCTCTTGGAACTTCCCCTTCCTCGTTTTTTGCATCTTATGAATTTTCATAACTTTTTGGTTGCAGACATTCCTACTATAGATACATCGATATGACAGTCGCTGTTAAACAAAATCAAAGTCCGTCTAGCTGGTCTGGTCAATTATGACAGGTCCTTTGCGTATTCGACATTCTCTCTCTCTCTCTCTCACACTGTCTCTATCTGCTTCTCACACTCTCCCTGCTCTTTCCCCCTGATTTTTCGTCGAGTCCACGGGGCATTTTTTTATGGATCGCTAAAGTGGAAATGCTTACGGCATACGTTGTTCCAGCCTGACCGTCCGGTTTCTAATGTGTATCGATCATTTGGTTTATTATGGTCAATGAATGCAATAGAAGGAAAAATAAAAGTTCACAGAGTTCATTATACAAGACTAGCCAGTGTTACATAAAAAATACTCTGTATGCAAATCAGATTTCTCAGAGCGAAGTTACTGCAAGTCCAAAAAAAGCTGCCAAGGTAACTGGAGTATCACAAATCAGACGAGTTTATGTTGCTGTAACATTGTTATCATCATCAGCTGCTACAAATCAGACGAGTTTATGTTGCTGTAACATTGTTATCATCATCAGCTGCTATCTCCACAACAAAGATCGGCAGCAGTGGATCCTCAACATCTTCTGTCTCTTGTCTTGATGGTACACTCTGATAGACTCTTGTCTTGATGGTACACTCTGATAGACTCTTGTCTTGATGGTACACTCTGATAGACTCTTGTCTTGATGGTACACTCTGATAGACTCTTTCATGTCCATCTCTTGATAATATCTTCCAACTTTTAGCACTGTTTTCCTCTTGCATGTTTGCCTTCAACTCTTCCGTCCATTATGGTCTTCGGGGTATAGGTATTTCTTATCACACGATTAGCCCTTCCATTATATATTCAGATGAACCCTTCATTATATAATCCGATGAACCATCCATTATATAATCAGTGATTCTGTTACTTGCTGAATGATATTGTTCTACAGTTAATTCGTTCTGTATTATCAACCGTTTAGTTGCACAATCATTTTTTTTAAGTTACTTCGCACACAACATTGTGAAAATACATCGACCCATTTTGAATGTATTGTCCGTTCTTTTTGTGAAGACGCATTTATCCAGTCTGACAAAACAATCATATTTTTTGTTTCATATCTTGAACGGGCGGCCTTGTTCTCATACCGGAGTATATAAAAATCTCGCGTCAGTTCAGAATTTTGAGGTTCAGACCCATTTAGCTAGTCACATCTTCTTGAGATTTAATCTAAAAACACACACCAGCACGTGACGAGTTCCCTAGGAGCGAACTGTTCCACCGTCTTCCCATTGGTGTTCATTTTCATATGCGGTTATTATTCCCTTTGTAATAACACCAATGGTACCTCCCTTCCCACGCCTTCCTCTTCCGTCCCATTGCATGATTGTAATCTTCTGTGTCATCCTCAGTCTGTGTACCTCCCTGAATTCACAGTTCTGGGATGATGTTCAGATGACGTGTCTGCAGCTTTTATGCTCTCATACCATGACTGGATCGATTCTGAGAGAATACAGTTTATTGTTCTTATTTCGTTGGTGTCCATTCTACTCGAACCTACCCGTTATCCGTGTTTTCAATGAAATGTCGTTGTTTTGGGAGTCTGAAATATTAAAACTTGATTGTTATGTTGCGGATTTGTAGTAGAGTATTTTTAAAAATATCATCCACCATTCCCCCCAGTATTTATGTAAAAGCCCCGTGTAGTTCGGGGGAAGGGGGGGGGGGGGTCTCTGATGAGTCAAAGAAAGACGGAACTGTTGCTCCCTCAGGCGTGTTGTACACGGCGACAAACATGAGGCTGGCCACCTCATCATGTAAAACAAATTGTTACAGAAACCACCTCTGCCAGTGGGGGTGAGGACTTTGTGTGATGTTTCTTGCTAGGAGGTGAACTGCAATTGTGGCTTCATGCTCCATAAGGAGCGAAATAAGGAGATGTTGATGATGATAATGATAAACTATATATAAAATCCCAGCTTTTTCTGTCGGTAACGCTAAGGGATGCAACTTTGGTTGAAAGACATTAATTGAATTGTTTCCCTTATATGTACTCTCCCGAAAATAGTAACACTCGACAAAGAAAAGTGCGCAAATGACGGTGTGCACAAAAATATTTATAGATCTGTGGTGATGCACAGTGTTTATTTTATACTTTTGAATAAGTAAAATTGATGTTAGGTATTGGTGCTTTTGAATTTAATTCCCGTCTTATGATGGGCTTTTACACTAATGTGTTACAAAAGAAACTTGGAGACAGCAGAGTTGCGGTTCCTAAGAAGCAGTGGATGTCTTGGACAGCCGGAAATATTCAAGAAGTTGTCATAGAAACAGAAGAAACTCATAAATTAATCGGCACGATAAGACACAGACGGTCAACATTCTTTGGGCACGCCGTGAGGGGAGAAAGATGCTGATGCATAAAAATATGTACCAGTTAGTTGCCTACTCGTGTTGACCGCATGCGAGAGTGGCTGGGATACAGAATGTAAGTTGAGACACAGGGCAGTATTTTAGACGGGCCTGTCGTGCCTTGTTCTCACACTTCGTTCGTTCTTTCTCTTTATATTACTTTCCACCTTCTGTTCGTGTGGATTGAAATGTTACATTCCTTTGTGAAAGCATATTCGCCAAGGCCACCTATAGTCCCTGGGAGTTTCTCACGAGAGAGGGAAAGAGGAGGACAACTCTTCCCCCCCCCCCCCCCCCCCACCCGAATTGTCGTATGAGGCTATTAATATGAAGTTGTGCATGGGACTGGCAATCTCATCATGTAACACAAATTGCTACAAAAACCATCACTTCAATAGCCAGGCTTCCAACAAGAGGCCTAGCTGCACTGATGGCCCTGTGGTCTGTAAGGAGCGAAGATGGAAACGATGATGATGATATGCATCCTGATATAACTAACAGTTCAAATGTATATGGTAAATGGTTGAAAGGAGCGTGCTACGAAGAGACGTAGTAAACAGGTAACAAAAAAAAAAAAACAAAAAAAAAAAGAGATCATGATGAAATCTAACAAACATTGATCGTTAACTTATTTGGGCCAGCACACTTTTGACATTTCTACTTTCGTTGGAGTCGATACCTACCGCGTATCGAAATGGCAAAGTTTATTCAATTCCTGGAGTGGACCGAGTTGAGAGACTTATGAGAGAGGTGACTTATGACCCGACCTCTTTCCTGATTGGGGTTCTGAAAGTTCTGTCCAGGATCGTGCTATTTGATCGGTTATGGTCGATTACAAACTTAAAAACTTCTAGTTAACCTGACTGTGCTTATAAAATCATAGTATGGTTATGGACATACTTTTCACCCCAGAACCCTCTCTTCGCCACCCCCCGCGTTTATTTTTTTCTGTGAAACAAACATGCGCGCGCGCACTCACCCACTCACTCACTCACTCAGTCACTCACGCAAGCACACACACACACACTGTCTCTCTCTCTCTCTCTCTCTCTCCCTCTCTCACTCTTTTCCACGAGCGTCACCCATACGTAAAGGTAAAGGATCTCGTTACACGCCCATTGAGGCATATTGGGAATATGGTGTTAGGCCCATATTATCTTGACCGTCGGCACACTAGGGGTGATGTGGTCAGCATCACGCCGGCCGCCTTAACCTTCCCAGAGTTGCTCTGGTACCCATTTGGGGCTGGGTCGACCCAGGAGCCGTTTGTAGCCTAAAAAATTCCCACCTCATCTGGCGATCGAACCATAGACCACTGCGCCACCCATACGTGCTCATATTTAAATAACTTTATCCACCGAGTGCCATGTCCGACGCACGTTGACGAAAGTCAGTGCACTAATTCCGTTTCACCCGCGAGAATCCCAATGTGTGTATACAGGCATCGCACATTCTATAAATATTTTTTGTGGTGAGTTAAGTTTCCTAATTTTTATATTTTGCCAGGGCAGCGGCCGTATGGCCTACTTTTTGCGATTTCCAACTGCTGAGGGATTTTTAACACGCTCAACTTGCACACGAGATCTCTAATTTTTCTCTCGCTTATCCGAGAAGGTTAGACTTCATGTTAATATCCTACATGCATTCAGTGGTCTATCATGTGTATTGTATCGTTATACTCTCATCTGTACTTCCAGTTTCTGTTGTTATTGTTTCTTTTTTTAAAGAATTTTTTTTTTTTTTATATACTGTGGAAAGCTGAATTTGCCTTTTCAGTTCTAGCCTTGAATTCAGTTCATCATCTGCCATTTGATATTAGGATAAATCAAAAATAGTTTTAACTGGTTCACTTGCTTCAGTCTTTTCTTCTACAAATATTTTGCATTCTTAGATAATTACTTTTCTTGACGTGTCTAGAACTCAGTAACAGATCGTCTGTAGATGACTCTTGCGGAGCGTTTATAATCAAACATGGCTTTCCATGCTGATGCGTCGCTTGCATTTTGTATCATTGACACACTTTTTATTGTTGCTTAAACCCATTTTACTGTCTTTTTGCAAATAGCTCTGTGAGTGTTTTGTACTTCCCTTTTTATTTTTGTCCCACATCCTCTCTGGACTTCTTGTCCTGGCCAGCACAGTCAGTGAACTTTATTTCCTGTCTTTCAGGCAGCAGACGGCTTGGCTGTTATTTCGGCTTGTGATCGTCATCAACAAAACCCATAGACAAGCTGTCGCCAGATTCATTTAATCCTGTCTAATTACATTCTCGACACGCGCGACCACTCTTCTCCTAAATGACCCTTTGGTCAGCGCTAATTATTGACCCTTAGTTTTTCTTCTGATCTTGCCTCAGCGCCAACGGTGCTTCAGCACACCCATAGTCCGGGCAGGTTCCCTGTTAATAGTTGTTGGACAAATAGTTGTTAACTGCTGCACTGAAAGTTTAATATTCGTTGCGTTATGGTACTGCTTGAGAGAAGGAGGCGCATCTCATAGAAAAGAAGAAAAGAAATAAAGGAGTCATAGAAAAGCTAGTAATATAAGTTTTTAAAAAAAAAGGAAATGTTATGGAGTGAGCTTTACAAATGGACGGTACACAAGAAACGCGGGGCATTTCTAGGTTCACCCTTCTTCAGCTACTGTTACGAACAGTAACAAAAACAACAGATATATAGTCAGGTCAAAAGAAAGAGATCATGGACACTGCAAACATGTTAACAAAATATGAAACAGAGATGAGATGAGCGATACAGATTAAACAACAGAAAAATCAACAACACAGATGACGCGAGGATAAAGTGCACCAAATAAGCGAGTAAAATTACAAAATTAGAAAGAAAGAAATATTAGTACAGGAAATTCAACAAACAACGAAAATCAAAATCAGACAATGAAATAAGAAGATTAAAACTTGGAACAGTCAATCCGCAGTAGCAGGAGAGCTGAATAGCTGTCGTAGCTAGGAGTAAATCATATTTACTACAAAGCTAGGAATGAACAGAGAGAAATAATAAATGAGATCAGTTAAGTGTTGTAAAGGCAGACGTGCAAGAGGAACATAGCGCTATAAGTGGGAAGAAAACATCAAGAAATGGACAGGAAAGAGTCTATCATAGTGCACCATCAAGACAAGAGACAGAAGGCGATAGAGATCAAATGCAGCCGACCTTCGATATGAAGATGGCAGTTAATCAGATCAGACGTCTTGAAACGGTCATCCGTTAAATAGCGTATTGATCTGATTGCACGTGATCTCTTAGTG
This sequence comes from Oreohelix idahoensis, assembly GCA_024509875.1. Lineage (NCBI taxonomy): Eukaryota > Metazoa > Mollusca > Gastropoda > Stylommatophora > Oreohelicidae > Oreohelix > Oreohelix idahoensis. The sequence goes on from JAMPIV010018758.1 coordinate 377,926, forward strand.
TATGCGTTGTAGTGGTCAATAAATGTCATTAATCTCATCTGTCTGTCTGTCTGTCTGAAGCCCTTAGGAAGCAGTGTTTCTGTAAATAGTAATACCGCTATTGTTAACTCCTGCCTCAGAGCAGCACCACCATGACAGACCTCGTTGGAAACACCCGTGGGTGCATCATTCCCCTGGTATAATTTATGCAGTCTTGTATAGCCTACGACCAGCTTATATATGTTTGAGGCGCAACCACCCATCATTCCTTATGCTTATACATTTTTCGCTCTGTATGAAGCATGGGGTCACCACTTTAGCGCGGCAGGCTCCCCTTGCAGGAAGTCCATGTCGAAGGTCCCGTCCTCTTGTAACAGTGGTTTCTGTAGCAATGTTTCTTGACACGATGACGTTGCCAGCCTGATGCACAATCCCATATTGATGGTTCTATTACTGCTATACACTACTGCTACTACTATTATACATCTACTGCTATTATATATCACAGTTGTATACAGATACTACAATTATCGTATACTATTACTGTATACTGCTACTATAGACACCTACTACTATTATATACTATGGCTGGTATACTTCTTCTTCGTTCGCCCTCAGACTTTAACATTAATGACTCTAATAAAGGCAGTAGTCAACTCAAGGTTCCTGACATCTCGTTCGTCCTCGGACTTTAACATTAATGACTCTAATGAAGGCAGTAGTCAACTCAAGGTTCCTGACATCTCCAAACTGTTGTTTTTTTTTTTTTTTTTTTAATCGTGGAGAGAAGGGGGTTATTGCCATATACCACACTGTTCACTGCTGTAAGTTGGGCAGGACTGGATCAGATATTCGGCTGTCACAGGGCTGTTGGACCAATCCTGTTATTGTGATGTAGATGGTACCTACAACTACTAACTATTACTACGTACTGCTGCTGTAGTCCTAATCATTTGTATCCCTCAGAGAAGCCGAAAGCCAAAACGGGCAGTAGTAACCACAGTAAAACAATACCTTTAATTTGGCACAAGATGCTCTAGTCACAATGCGGAAATGACACACAAAAATGGCTGGAGCTCTTGCCATCGTGAGGCGAAAGAAACTGGATCTGAAACCGTCATATTTCAGTCTAACCAACTGTAAAAACGGGTACCTGACTCTACTTTCGAATCAGGGAAGGCAAAGGCAGTGAGGAAGGGAATAATTATCCCACCTGATAAATCTGAGACTTGGTGTAAGTGAAATCTCTAACACTTCACTCCCCTGCAGCAGTATCTGCTGTGGAACTTGTATTCCATTATACACATGAGCTTTGCACAGTAAACATTCAGATGTATTCCATTATACACATGAGCTTTGCACAGTAAACATTCAGATGGAAAGAACATTTGAGGGAGCTAGGATCGGATTCATAAGAAGGCTGCAACGGATGCATTGGATAGTCAGAAAATCTAACGAGGAAGTGCCCAAAGACACAAGAAAATCGTCCATTAATGAACATGACAGCGCCTATTTTATATACATCAAGGGATAAAAATATTTTAGAGAATGTGGTAACCACTGGTCAAAGAGAAGAAGTGGAAGACGGAGCGAAAAGCACCAGGACACTGGCCACATGGCGTGGGGAAACGAATTAAGACACAGCTGATTCAAAAGAATGATTGAGATGGTGTGACTAGATCTCTAATGCAGAATTGATGACAAGAACCAAACGTCAGTGGAACAATATATTAGAAGAAGACGCTGGATATATTAGGACACATTGAGAAAATCTGTTTGATGGCATTGCCAGGCAGTCTTCGTTCTGGAATCCCCAGGATAACAGAGGTAGAGGGAAACCAAGGAACACGTGTAGAAGAGAACTGGAGACAGACGTGAAGGGCATAAAGAATATATGGAAAGACATTAAGCTGATGGCACGGGACAAGAAGACTTAGCATACTTTTTGTTGAAAATCTTTCGCCCCTTGACTAGTTCAAGGGTGTCACGGGTTGCCTCCACTTAGCTCTGCAGTAGTGGTCCAACAATGGCCAAAACTCAAGAGTAACTGATGTGGGTCTTCAAAGGTGTCTACCTTTGCACAAGATTACTCTTGGCAGAGTTGTAGATAGAAGGATAATGATGCTTCTACCTCAAGGGACTATTCACAAGATATTCAGAAAAGCGAGAACAATGCTGCATTGGCTGAGCACGTTAACTCTAAGATCTGCCGACAACTTTTGTGAAGGATTATGTAATCTTGTAATAGCTCGTTCAAGCCCCCAGCTGAGTTAATTCAGCGAATTTCCTCGTATTATTATTTAGTAGCTCTGATTGAGTGTATTTAAGAAATTGTCTGAGACATACGGATACAACACATTCAAAATGATTAAATCAAATTTAAATTTGGATATATGTAAGTAACAAATTTAATAATCACTTAGGTTTTAACAGTTGTTAAAAATTGAATATTCTTTAACAAAAATTGATCATCATCATATGATGTTAGTGGGGAATTATATAAGGGGAAGTTTCACTTGGCAGCTTTTATTTGACTATTTAGCGGCCAATGAGGTTGTCGTGGAATATTCTAATCCACATATATAAATTAAAAGGTAAATGTAAAGCCTAACAAATAAATTTAATAAAGAAAAGAGCAATGGTAAAATAACAGTGCTGTCACAAAGAATGTACTCGAAATCCCCTTTGTTTTATGCTTCGTCTGCAAATTGGAACGTTTCCACGTTAAATATAAGCCACTGCTTAAATACAAGCGTTTCCACAACACATTAAAACGGGTATTGCATTTCTAAGAAAAACATTGAGAGGCACACTGCGTAATGACCTAAATTAATCCTAACATTAATTATACTACGTTACCAAAACGAACGAACAGATGGACTCAAATAGAAAGAAGGGAGGGCTGAAAATCAGGAACGCATGCAAAATTAAACACGCGTCTCGCTATTAATGCCACCCCAACAAGCGTAACGCGCTACACAATTACTACTATCACGCGTGTAAGGCCACATGCACTAACTTTTTTTCAGACGGACAGTGATAAAAACACTAACCTTCCCAGAGTTAGGTTTTAAAAAACCTGGAAAACGCGTATTAGAAAAGATAACATTAGATGGGTTTACGTTTGAAAACATTACAGTACCCAGACAGCACATCTTCGAAACAGGAGGTAGAAGAAATTGCATATTTTGAACGCAGCCACTTAGCTCTTCTAAATTTGTATATTTGGGTTCCTTAGGGCTTGCTGACAAAGAATATGTAAAACGTTACGCAAATAGTCTAGGAATTAACAAGTTATAGCCAAAATAAAATGATGGTGCTGTCAGACAACACCCAAAATCAGAATCGCTCAGTGGTAGATTTTTTAAACCACCATTGTACGGGAAATGGGCCACAAGTTACATTTGAACTGATTGGCTGGAATGATATGTAAGGCTAAACACGATTGGTCGGACTATAAATGCTATCCTTGGTTGTTAGGGGAGACGTAGGAAGGTAAAATTTTTTCAAACACTTGTCGAAACGTGGCTCCATTGGCCAGACTCGCTGATATAATCACTTAGGAGCGTTAGTTCGAGACCACTAGTTCACATAAGCTTGATAAAGCAACAGTGCGTTGAAGCCAGCTCATATTTTTGCTAAATAAAAGCCTGGAACATAAGCAGATGGGAATTTGTGCCAGTATTTGTGCCAGAATTCATTGCTAGTCAACGTATCTGTGTTTATTTCCATAAATTGTGGGACTGTGGTCTTAACGTTATTGAGCAGCACCTGGTCAGAGCTTTGCTGAATCCAGAGTCGGACAGCATACTCCTTGGTCCATTTAGCTATCAGTGAGGGGTCTCCAGAGCCCAGGGGAGAAATCGAGCAGAGGAGTCTTTTCCTGCCGCCATCACGCAAGATAAGCTGATGTGGCCAGCTGAGCTCAACATTATGTACCCCCATCTTAAAATGACATTGTAAAAATAACATTAAGAGGGGAATTTAATTGTTTTAATGTCAGGAACTGAGAACATCTCCAATACTAGTTCCAATAAAGACAAACTATTGAAGTCATGATGACAAATACCAACAGAGCTTGAACAAAACAAAACCAGTATTACCTCATATTACCACTACACAACTGACACACATAGGATACTTTTAATAATATATGTCACTACAATATTCATATTGAGAAATTCTGTACATATAACTTGTAATTAAAATTGATTGTGATTCCTGGTTCCCTTTGTATTTGAATCAGGACACATATTCATTCATGACAGCAATGAATACATATTGTTATTTGAAAAGTTATCAGTGACTCCTTTAAGATATCCTTGTAGAGTGTTTTATGTATGTGAGTGTCACAGTGTTGTCAAGTGTAGTGGAATAAATTAAATTGTTTATCTGTCTGTTGTTGTTTTGACTTACACTTCATCATACACATACCCTAGACATATAACGTAGTCATCACACTATTCCAGAATAATTCTGACTGAGGTATACATATGTGGCAGCAAGTAAGGTTATATATAATACACTACTCTTATTAGATATATATACCTTCACAGCTGATCTCAGTCAGTACACTAAGTCCCCTATAAATATTTATAACATCCCACTTTACCACAGAGGTTTCTGCTACCGCTGGGGTTTTGGTTCTTTGCAGATAGGTGACTGGATTGCTCACGTTCCTGGTTGTCGTGCTTAGATAGGTTTTAAAGTTAAGTATGGTCCCGCCTGAGTATAGGGGAGGGTAATAATACGTGAGAAATAAAGGTGTAAGAAAATAGATTTTTCACGAGTGGATAGTTTAAGGAGAAGATCTGTCTCTGGACTGAGTAGTTTCTCTAGTCCAGCCTATCTATACGTCTATAATTTAGTATAGACAATCTTGCACCTCCCTATATCTAGAAATATAAGTTTACCTAAACACTCACACACAGCTGTTTGACAACAAGACACACAAACGTGAAAAAAAAAAACTATGGTAAATTGTGAATGGGTCTGACCAACACACAAAGTTTAGTTCTTTTGTTGTTTATTATCATTAAACTTTACAACATCGAATATCTAAAAAGAGATCAAACAAATCAGAATTACATATATAGAAAAAATAACAATACCTGTGCCCTCCCCTCAAAGGTTAAAGGTTTGCACTAGGTTACAGTAAAGACAGTAAAGAAAAGAACGAATTTCCTACTAAACGTTATCCAATAAAGTAAACAATATTTAAACAGAATTTAGATGATACAATTTTTCCTGTAACAAAGAAATTATTGCACTCTCTCTCTCTTTGTCATACGTGGCCACTCAATCACGCTGCTTACAATATTCTCGGTGAAGAAAATCTCTTGGAAATATAACCCATGCATATATATACCCTTCAAAAGAAGTTAAGGACCATTTTTATTAAGGGTGCAAAGTGAAATGAAAATGAAAAATAAAAACACAGCACTTCAAAATATAACACGACAAGCTTATCAGTGACAATCAACACTATTTTCATGACGGTTGCATTAGCGTGTGTAAAATGACAGCACAGCAATCAATACAACCCTCATTTTCAAAATTAATGAGAATAACACCAAATGTCAACATTGTCAGTAGCGTGTGTGTCCTCCATTATTGGCGATACTTTCAAGGCACGCTGTCGCATGGAAATGATGAGCTTGCGAATGAAGCATTGGGGCACTGCGTGCCACTGATGCTGAAGTACCAGAAGCAGTTCATGCAGAGTTGCAGGAGATGGCTGATGTTGCTTAACTCGTCGCCCAAGCTCGTCCCAAAGATGTTCTATGGGATTCAAATCAGGACTGTTTGCAGGCCAATCCATTCTATTGACACCCGCTTCTTGCAGGAAAGCATTTACTGCACGAGAACGGTGTGGTCTTGCATTATCATCTTGAAGGACTGCATTGTGCCAAATAACTTGCAGGGCTGGGATGGCAAGAGGTTGTAGAATCTCGTCATGGTAGCGGTCACCATTCAGATTCCCAATCACATGATAGAGGGGGGGGGGGTTCTGTGGAGTAAACTAATGCCTCCCCACATCATCACTGATCCAGCACCATATCGGTTACGTTCGATGACTGCAGCATCACTAAAGCGTTCACCACGACGCCTCCATACTCTGATTCGTCCATCTGTAGGCTCCAAGACAAATCGGGACTCATCCGTGAACATAAACGATTCCAGTCTGGGCAAATGCAGTTCAATAACTGAATGGATACAGTAATTTCGGACCTTCCTGCAACCACGCAATGGCTCTTCCTTTATCCACAACACTCAGCTTTCGTCGTTGAGGCATATTGTTCTGCAATGCTTATGCAGCACTTGTGTTGCTTATAAAGACAATTTTGTGAGTACAGCTCAAGACCTATAGTCTCCCACATGCATCACGCATTTTTGGAATAGCAGGTATTTTTTTCATTCTCAGACATCATTAAAAACACCCACATTTTGGCGTCTCAGCAGCATTTTTTTAGCGTGCTTGCTGAGCTGAACACTAGCCACACGGTATGCTGGTGGCAATCGGCACTTGCTGGATTTAAATCCGGGTGGATTGCTAAAAAAAAAAAAGCTGTTAAATTATTGTTTTAATTGATGATCGGTTGGTAAATCCGTTTGCTGGATAAATCCGATGGAAAACGACTGTCAAAAGTCGGGAGAATTGTTATATCTTTCACACCCCAATGGGCTGATAAAATTGCAAAAAAATATATCTTGGTATTTGTAAGTCCAGTTAAAATTTACTATTAAAATGTTTGTGTGTCCATCTGGCCAATCCTGTTCACAAATGAACTTGGGGACGTGTAAGCCAAGAATAAGACCACATTAATCACTCAGTAAGTGAAGAAAAAGGACCAAAATAAACCCAACAATAGACCAAAATAAGGACCGCTGGTCGCCGTTTGATCAGGTCATGCCTTAGGATAGAGAAACATTATGAACAAATTACTGCTAATAAAATATCTACATATAAGCACACGGTGTCTCTAGCCTATTCCTATCTGGTCAGTTATTATTTAATTATCCATACGCACACTTTAACAAATATCGCCTGTCATTAATAACTAGTAGATTGTCGGCGTCTGTCTGTTTGTTAAGTCGTACGATATCTAAACAACAGTCACTTACTAAAATCACACACCTTGAAATATAACGTGAATTCTATTCCGTCAATTATCCGTCGCGCCTAGTGTATTAATTAGTCAACTAAACGTCTCTTTCTGTGTGATAAAGCGGGTGGTAAAATTATCATTACTGAACAACTGGTACACAAATAGCTACGCGTTATTTTCCACTGGTTCTAACACCTAGAAAATCACAGTGAATTTAAGATGATAAAACTTTTAACACTTTAATACGCTTAAGCACAAATTTATATTACCAGAAATTCAGAATGAAATCCCCACGAAACTATTAACACATCTATTCACAATGGTTCTAGATAACGTGTTTAGACTCTCCGAAAAATTCTGAGCGACAACTGATAACCGATTTGAGAAGACGCAGTTTATATACATCATGTTATTATGATCTCTAGAGGATGTTAATTTTCACACTCTGTTTCCTAGCAGAGAAATCTGAAAACTACGTTTCCCCCAGATAAAAGGTTTACGGTCGCTCTGTCGGCCGTTGCTAACCGACAACAGAGGCTTAAACCGTGTAACGGGCTTCCTTCCGAGATTTTCCATATTTCTCGAGATCATAGAGTTATCTTTCCCTGTATGTACGAACATCAAACGATTCTCGGGGAATTTGTTTTAGCCCGTGCGGCTACTTCAAAAGAGGTCCGATGTTTCCACGTGCATCTGTCTGTGACTTATGATTGACAGATCAGCTCTCGTGAGAAACTCAGGTAAACAAACCAGATCCGCTTCCCGTTAGGACTGGCAAGACGCGGAAGTTGGTAATTTGTCTATTTGTTTACGTCTCAAAGAAAAGAGGCGTGGATTAAAGGTGAGTAATGCAGGCTGTCAAATGCTTGACTTTGCTAACGAATCATAGAACGCCACGAGGTCACGAAAGGCTGTCGGATACTGTAGGCTATATTTCCATTATACGTCACACTGGTCAAGATTAAGAGTTGCAGCACGTTCCGAGTAAAATCATGGAGTAACTGCAAGCTGGTCCTGCGTCTCTAATGACCCGTCTGATGATGGTGTCTAGCGTCGACTTCAGGCCACTTATACCATCACTTGATCCAGAAATAGTACCCTCAGCTGGTACCACCAACTAGTATGGCAAAAGAAGAGAAACGAATACCCTCTGAGTATTGAGTTTCCCGACACATACTTATGTGTCCCCATTTTCCTATTCCACCATCCCATCTATCTTCAGAATTTTTACCCTCGCTGAGAATTAATCTTAATCCTAGTGGGCGAAAAACTATCTTTATATGTAAAATGAATAGTTGTACATTTAACTTTACATGAAAATGTTAACAATATAGTCTGAACATGTTTACATTTACATCCGTTGAAAAGGTTGTAAATTTTCATTACATTTAGAGTGAATATGTTTCACATTTACACTGGTTGAAAAGGTTGAAACTTTCGTTACATTTAGAGTGAATATCTTTTACATTTACACTGGTTGAAAATGTTAATAATATAACAATTATGTACATCATTCCTTTCATCATTCCCTCCCTGCTCCATATGGAACTTGGGACTACCTCTGCTTTTGGTTATTTATAAGAAACTCGCAATAACGCTGTCACAAGCCCTGGCAGTGGTTGTTCATGAATAATCATTCTAAATGCTGAGGTTGCCAGCGTCAAATGATTTGGACATCCACTAGCAATTTTCAAATATTAATATTCCCATATTAGTTCACATGTTAATAATGAAAAAATATAGAATTCAAAATGTACAACTTACGCCAATCTTTAGGCTCACAGACTGCTGGCTCAGAGAAATAAAGACACTTGTAGAGGCCTCTTACACTTGGTCTGGGGTGTTGTTACTTTAACAATAAGTTCCCACTTTGACTTGTGTTTCAGTTCCCTCAGTTTCTGGTTTTCCATGTTAAAGTGGTAGAGTTTTTCCTGGGCTTTTAAGTCCTGAGAATGCTCAAACAAGGTCCGGTCTGATAAATGAAAGCTGATTTTAGTCTTTACTCTGGCAAGGTCTGGTTGTTTTTTTGGCGCGGGTGAGTTTTCACAGTGTTCTACTCTGGCTGAAGTGTCAGGGTGTCTTCCCCCGCATTTGTTTGTTACGATGTTAAACATGGCTCCAATTGGAGGGGTGTCTTGCTTTCATTTCGAGTGTCTGCCAATCGTTTCAAACATAGGTGTTTTGTGGGGTAATTCAAATTATTTCCTCATGGAAATTTCTGCACGTTACTACCGAGGTCATGTCTCCCAAATATGGAATGAAAACATCCGATCCTCTCTCGGCAATGTTTACAAATAACGTCATACATCTGTTCGGGCTATTACAACATTTCCGCTCAGGTGTGTCCGACTGATAAGTGTCTGTAATCTGTCCACAGACGGGTAATTTATCGCCAGGCACGCCTTAGGTAAACCCAACGCTCTGTCGCTGACCGGCCCATCTGGCTTCATGACGAATTATCACTGAGAGGAGTGTAAGATGATATGAAAGTAATAAATATCTGCTTGATAGCAGAGAAAGAAAACGGGTGACCACGGAAATTTAGTACACAAAAAAATGTAACTAAATACCACCGGAGAGGAAAAGACCCAATATTTATGTGACAAAGGGCGATGATGATTCAAGACATCAGAGGTCGCAGGAAATGGAGCGACTTGATCGCCAACGTAACTGGGCATGCGTGGCGCTGAGTGAACGAATGAACGAATACATTTGTCTGGCTTCATCTTAAGATTGCCTCTTCTTACCGTCCTCTTAGCTTACGCACGTTGGATCGAATGACGACACTTTATATCCTCATTAATCTTCCATTCTTCCACTTGACCCCGTTTCCTGGTACCGGCACTTCATTAGTCAGCCTGGGATGTGATACCCCTGTATTACGGTAGTCACATTGAGGAGAACATAACAGGGGCGGTTTTACTGGGAGTGGATTTATTTAGTGCCCAGTTCTACTGTCAGCTGGTGTTGTAAGTGTAGATGTGGTGAAGAAATAGTTAGAGCCTAGCTGACTGCATATATGCAACTGTTGCTGCTACTTTGGTGTAACTACTACTATTACTACTACTATCACTTCCACTATGACCACCTTTTACTACTGCTGCTGATGCTACTACGACTGCTGCTACTGCGATTACTGCAACTGCTGTTGCTACTTCAACAACTGCTTCTGTTATATACCACTGACTAAATACTACTACTACTACAACTTCTGTTACTACTACAACTTCTACTACTACTGCTACTACCACCACTACTGCAACTTCAATTACTATCACCACTACTACTACTACAACGTCTACTACTGCTACTACTACTACTACTACTGCTTCTACAACTTCTACTACTGCTACTACTACTACTACTGCTAATACCACCACTACTACAGCTACTACTACTATCACTACTACTACTACTATCACTACTACTACTACTACTACTACTACTACTACTACTACTACTACTACTACTACTACTACTACTACTACTACTACTACTACTACTACTACTACTACTACTACTACTACTACTACTACTACTACTACTACTACTACTACTACTACTACTACTACTACTACTACTACTACTACTACTACTACTACTATCACTACTACTACTACTACTACTACTACTACTACTACTACTACTACTACTACTACTACTACTACTACTACTACTACTACTACTACTACTACTACTACTACTACTACTACTACAACTTCTACTACTACTACTATCACTACTACTACTACTACTACTACTACTACTACTACTACTACTACTACAACTTCTACTACTACTATCACTACTACTGCTACTACTATCACTACTACTGCTACTACTACTACTACAACTTCTACTACTACAACCTCTTCTACAACTACTACTACTACTACTAGATATTACTGCTATGAAGGCCTACTAGGTAAAGGTAGTCCCATTGCAGATGCTGCCGTAGGAGAGTCAAGTGTTAGAGACTTCACTATACTAGGTCGTTATTCCAGAGTTCGGGTGGTCAGTTCCCTTCCTCACAGCCTCTACCTTCCCCTAACCCAAGAGCAGAGTCAGGTTCTCATTTACAGCTAGGTAGACAGGAGCATGACACCACCGTGTTTCGACCTCGGTAGGTAGCTTTGCCGCGAGAGGCCAGCTCTCTAACCGCACTGCCAGTCGGACGCTCGTGTGATAGGGTAACATACCTTAATATGAGATGAGAGTGCGCTCGTATCAGTACTGAGACAAGAACTCTCCAGTTTGCTGTTTTGATTACCTTTGTTGTTACTGCGACAGCTGTCCTCACACATTGTTACACTGAAGCCTTCTTGCCCTCTGAATTACTTATAGTTGTTTATTAAACGAAGAACAGATTGTAAAGACGCATAGATCGACTGGGGGAACAGTTGAAGCGTATGTTTGAATGCTGAAACATTGTCAAGTCTATAGTTTACGGTCACGTGGGTGCTCGCAGAGTAAGCCTCAGAATGTTGGTAAAGATAATAAGGGTGTTTCAAAATTATGTATACACACTTTAGAAATATACACTATATTTCATGAACAACATACACAAACAATTTAAATTTTATTTATCTTATTTTTAAAACAGACATTTTTTTAAACAAAAAGTGATTTTGTTTTTGTTTTTTAAATACATGAAAAATGACAGACAGAAAATACTAAAATTAAGTTTTAAAGAAAGAAAGGTTTGGTTTGGGTTTTTATTTGTCATGACTTCATTGCACACGGACAACTCCATCAGTGCTCCGATCTCCTCCCTTTTAGATCACACAAGGAGGATCTTAGCACAGTGCACGAGCTCCGTAGCACCGTCGGGAATCCCAATGCGTGTATATAGGAATCACACATTCTATAAATATTTATGAAGAAAGAAAGACTATTCTAAAAGAATAGCTGATCAGTTGGTGAGAGATGTCGCTAGTGTATTCATGCTGATGATGGGCATTTAGGCATTTAAACTAAATGTATGTTATTGTGATCAAAAATTGTCTATCTTTTAGCGTTAATACGTGATAACGACAATTAAATTTGTATGTGTTGTTCAAGAAGTATACATTTTGGAAGTGTGTATACATAATTTTTAATACCTTGTAGTTAAAGTTTATTTATTAGGTGAAAAAAATTGCTGATAAGTGAAGGAAGGCAAAGGTTGTCCCATAGGAAATAATAAAGGTAATCCCATGACAGATACTGCCGCAGGGGTGTAAAGTGTTGTTGTCGCTGTTATAAATCCAGCACTGTTTGGGTTCTCGCCGTCCCGCACAACAGCATGTAATGGTAGGGAAATGAGTGCGTAGTGCTGACAGGGATGAGTGAATTGTGTTGACAGAGAGAAGATGAGTGAATTGAGCTGACAAGGAGGATATGAGTGAATTGAGCTGACAGAGAGGAGATGAGTGAATTGTGATGACAAGGAGGAGATGGATGCTTAGCGTTGACAGGAACAAGTAATGTACGAGGCCGTAGAGGCACTACAGTAAACGTGCAATGTCGTCATTAATGTTGAATTACGTGTATGTGTTAAAATATAAATATTGGAAAGATGAAAGATGTAAGATTACAAGATCAGCTCAAGTTTTTTTAATAGACATATGATTACAAGACAATGGAGATGTTATTGTAGATTTTGGACCGTATAAGTATGGAAGTTTAGACAAAACAGTGGATATGTTATTGTAGATTTACAATTACTAGAAGGTAGAGGTATGGGAGCTTAGACAAAATAGTGGATACCGTTATTGCAGATCTACAATTACTAGACGCCAGATGTATTCGTTCAGATATGAGTACAAGTCTAATGACATTAAGTACTACAGTGGAGATAAAAGAGTTAAAGGGACATGTCTAACAACGTGAGAACTACAGATGATGCGGTAAAGTGGACACGTCTAACAACATGAGAACTACAGTGGAGATGATGCAGTCAAATGGACGCATCTAACAACGTGAGAACTACAGTGGAGATGATGCAGTCAAATGGACACGTCTAACAACGTGAGAACTACAGTGGAGATGATGCAGTCAAATGGACACGTCTAACAACATGAGAACAACAGTGGAGATGATGCAGCCAATGGACACGTCTAACAACGTGAGAACTACAGTGGAGATTATGCAGTCAAATGGACGCGTCTAACAACGTGAGAACTACAGTGGAGATGATGCAGTCAAATGGACGCGTCTAACAACGTGAGAACTACAGTGGAGATGATGCAGTCAAATGGACACGTCTAACAACGTGAGAACTACAGTAGATATGATGCAGTAAGATGGACACGTCTAACAACATGAGAACTACAGTGGAGATGATGCAGTAAAATGGACACGTCTAACATCATGAGAACTACAGTGGAGATGATGCAGTCAAATGGACACGTCTAACATCATATGTACTACAGTTGAGCTTAGAAGTGACTATGAAAGAGTCAGGGATGAAGATTCCGAGCTGACACCTCCAAATATAAGACGAATGCACACGCTGAATGTAACACATACACGGCAGACGACGCAAGTAGAACAGGCACAAGAAAAGAACTGGTGGGAGAAACCCTAGCCTGTCGGCTCCTTCACATGCCTCATTAGAGGGTCGTTATCATTCGGGGCTGTCTCCCAGTTCGCTCTGGTTACTCACGCGAATCAGGGGTCACCGCAAGGGGCGTTAGTTTTGTGGGCATCTTCCTCATAAAAGCTTCATAAATAAAGCAGGCTGAGGGTCGCAGAGAGATAAGCACAAGGCCATGCTTTACTCTTGGTGACCCCGATGAGGCAGCTTTGCCTGATGTATGTGAGCTTCCATCCCTGAGAACGCATCGTCATTTGTGTTTTGGTATTTTTCGTAAATAGAACGGTAGAATGAAGATGAATGTATCGGGAAGCCTTTTTTTTTTCTCCACTGCTGTTTCTCTTTTGGGGAAACAGATGGTTTCAAGAAGTTGTTCTGTTGCAATGTTCTTCAGCGGTGTCGACTTATCTGCGCTGAACTGATTGGGGCAATTTCCAGTGATTCATCATCATCGCCACCCTTCAGCACCTCAAGGAGCATAGGCCTTCAACAAACTTATGCCAAGTCTTTCTGTACAGTGCCATCAGCTCAAGATCTTTTCATGTTTTCTTCATGCCCTTCATGTCTTCTTCATGCCCTTCATGTCTTCTTCATGCCCTTCATGTCTTCTTCATGCCCTTCATGTCTTCTTCATGCCCTTCATGTCTTCTTCATGCCCTTCATGTCTTCTTCATGCCCTTCATGTCTTCTTCATGCCCTTCATGTCTTCTTCATGCCCTTCATGTCTTCTTCATGCCCTTCATGTCTTCTTCATGCCCTTCATGTCTTCTTCATGCCCTTCATGTCTTCTTCATGCCCTTCATGCTATCTTCCACGTTTTCCTTGGCGTACCACTGCCTGTATTCTCTACTAATTTCAATTTCATTCCCTCACACACACCACTCACAAATTTCACACATACACCCTGAAAAAGCGCTTACTTACAAAAAAGCGCAAACTCAACGTATCCGGACACTATTCTCCGCCAATCTCCATTCCGTTCCCTCACACACTTCCATTAAACGAGTGCTTACACACATTCGCAAACATAACGTGACAAGACACCTCTACACCCCCACCTCGACACCGAAGAGATATGTTTAGATTAAGAGGGAGGAGAAAAAAAAAAGAACCTAAAAACACGATAACGCATAAATAAATACGCACCACATCGACCCAGCATATCCGTCACTCATATTTATATATGTTTTTATCTATGCCGGTGTATATTTTAATGCAAGTGAATCAGCGTGTCTAGCATGAGCACATAACGCCAACACCATCGTTGTACTCAATATGGAAGTCACAGCGTATTTTATGTCTTTATTGCAATTATTTTTGTCTTTATTATTTTCTTCTATCATTTACTAGACACAGTATGAAGGTCATTGTCTTGTGTAATCTGACCCATATTGTATAATAGGGGGAACCGCAGAAGTTAATCATTAATTAAGCTGGATCGTTCCTAGGTGCAGATCCGGTTTTGCTTGTTGAAAATCGCGCTACCGACTCCTGTCCACGAAGCACTATTATTGTGGTGCCTAGTTGACAGAGCGGATAGTGCGGTTCGCTTCCGTAGCTAGACAATGTTGCCTTTCGGAAGGTCCTGGGTTCGAGTATCTGTAAACCTATCACTTCTGTTGTTCTGTTGTCTAGTTGTCTACTTCTTAATTTCTGACGAGTGCCTGAAACATACCTTTATGTGCGTATTATTTATTTACTAGTTTAAAAGCCCGTCGTAAGACGGGAATGAAATTCAAAAGCACCAATTCCTAACGGCAATTTTATTTATTCAAAAATATTTAAAAAAAACAATGTGCATCACCACAGTACACGAACTACATAGCAGCAGCGAGGATCCCAAAGTGTGTATACGGGATCACACATTCTATAAATATTTTTTGTGCACACCGTCATTTGCGCAGTTTTCTTTGTCGAGTGTTACTATTTTCGGGAGAGTACATATAAGGGAAACAATACAATTAAAGTCTAACTTTCAATCAGAGTTGCATCACTTAGCGTTACTGACAGGAAAAAGCTGGGATTTATATATATATATATATATTGATTAGTTGAACCTGCCCCTGTAGATCCCGGGGGTTTCTGGTGAAACAAAGAAAGAGTAGCACTGCTAATCCATCCGCAATGTCATACAAGGCGATTAATAGGGGGGGGGGGGTGTCTGGCAAGCTCATCATATAAAACAAATAGCTACAGAAAGCAACCCTGCAAGAGCATGTGAGTGCTTGGTGTAAGGGACCAGCGGCAGTGGCGGTTCAATGCTTCATGCGTAGTGGACAGGAAAATGATGATGATGATTGTGATTAGGTGACCTGTAGCTGGCGTTTTTAATTGATCTGGACATAAAGATATAGAACATGTGTTGTTTTGTTTGTGGAAGATGCATAGTTTTAATTGAAGCTCAATTGCACGACTTCGACTCCACAGCCCTAGGACTGAAAGTCCGTTGGTTATATCAGAGCGCAGTTGCCGTTCAAAGATAAATGAAATATGTAAACTCTAATGCAGTGTTGATAATTACTAAGCCCTGAAAATGTGTCTTGTCAGCTAGCATAGCGAAGGTCTGATAAGGGCTAGTCCTCAAAATGTCTGCTAACTGCGCCGACGCTGCCGCCGCGTTCGGTGAGGAAAAAGATATGATAGCACTAACATTCTGCCATTCCTTTTTCACACCTTCAAAGTAATTTTTTATGTATTTATAAGAAACTTCTTAGAATAATTTGTTACGAAAGATTTTTTATTAATGTTACCTCCCTTGGCCAGCCAACCGCGTAAATCTGAATCTGCGTAAGTGAAGTCCGCGTAAGAGGCGATCACACTATATATATATATATATATATATATATATATATATATATATATATATATATATATATATATATATATATATATATATATATATATATATATATATATATATATATATAAAGGCAAAGTATGTTTCTATGTTCTTAATACAAATCTGCATGCCTCATTATTTCTTTATGAATTTTGGCAGAGTCTCTTTAGTTACCGCCGGATAACGCCATGCAGTTATTTTATAATTTAATATTGTAATTATGACATGAGTAATTAAAGTTTATCGTAGGAAATGTAAAGAAGCCATTTATTTCTCAGGGGCCATAATCAAATAAATACATATCCAATAAATATCAAGGGACATGTTAAAACTATTATTTTATGTTTGTTTTTAATGACCATACGTTTGCATATGTTACAAGATAATTAAAAATGCTTCACTAAACATTTTTACTTTAATAGGAAATAGAAGAAAAAAATGGCACTCATTTGGCCAAGCGGTTTCAAATTGCATCAGAGCTGTATCGATACCTATAAATAAAACCAACGGATATTCTGTGACGATCAACATCCACTGTGCGTGTTTAATCTTAATGAAAATTTAACATGGTTTAAAGTATTTTTTGTTAAACGCATTTTTAAAATGCGTGGTCAAACAAATTTAAATTGTAAAACAGCTGTAACAACTCACTCGATAGTCTTTTTTTTTTCCGTTGCAATTATTTTTAAATTATTTTATAGTAAAAACTTTAGTTGTTGCAGAAAACAAAATTATTAAATAGTTATGATCGTTGAAGTACCGTTTGAATGTAAGTAATTTTGTCACATGTTGCGAGATAACATAATTTGGTTTCTACTGATATTTTTCTATGCGTAAAACAGGGCGGTAAACAGTGTCTATCTGAATCACAGGAAGCAATCGAAATGGTAAAATCATGAATCAAGGAAAACAATCACAATGATAAAATTATTATTAAAAGGTCGTAATTTACAACTCTACATTTCTTTATTTTAATAGCAATTGAAATTATTTAAACAGACACTAATGCTTTATGAGAAAATATTAAAAAATTACTTTGATGTAGTATTTAAGTTATTATTACTGTTAATATCACATTTAATTACATTTTACCAAGCAGTTTCTGTTTATTTACCAAATATTACATAGTTTTTCGAAGACTAAGCACTTCATAACTGTAAGAGACTGCAATATCTTTTTGTAAAAGGAAAGGGTCTTATCATATTGCTGGACCGAATGTCTTTATTTAGACATGTGTCCTAATATAACAGGCGTTATCCGTATGTCTCGGTTGAATGAGTCATGTCTCACCGAACTGAGAAACTTCTGTTTAAAATATTCAGCTCAATACAATCACTGTGAGTTTTATACTTGAAGTATGTATGACAGAAAATAATAATCATGTGTTTTTAACAAGCAATAATGTATATATGTTTGAAAAGAAAGTGCTACGAAAAACAGTAGTAAGAACGTTAAAAAAGGATGAGTTGGACTATTCTTTCTCGATGCGCCAGGTCGGAAAGGGAAACAGTGTCTTATTAATTTGCTTCTTGCTAAAACTCGGGAGCAGAATAAAATTACTTTTGCGATTATATCATAAGAAATAAGAGTATTTTATTAAAACTCGGAAGCAAAGTAAAATCACTCTTCCAGTGGAACCATAAGGAATAACAGTATTTTGTGCGGCTTGCATTTGCAATTACTGTAAACAAAGCACGAGGATAGTGACTTAAACCAGTAGTCATTAACTTAAACGAAAATTAATTATCTCTCGAGTATCAAAATGTTATAGTTTGATTTTGACATTTCATAAGTTTCCTAAACAGTTACTAAAAAAGCAATTTGCAATTACGAGGGAAGTCACTTAAAGCAGTAGTCGTTAATTTAAACAAAAATTCATTTTCACTCGAATATTAAAATATTATAGTTTGATTGTTTGATTTTTACATATCCTAAGTTTCCTAAACAGTCATTAGGAAAAAATCCGGGCAACGCGGGTCCTTACAGCTGGTGTGTGTGTGTGTGTGTGTATATATATATATATATATATATATATATATATATATATATATATATATATATATATATATATATATTTATATATATATATATATATATATATATATATATATAAATATAAAACAAAGTGTCTGTAAAAATAGTTTGGTAATGATTTCCATATGTTATCGTCTGAAGTAAGTAAATATATATATGTTGGAGTCAGGTTTCATCTGTCCCAAAAAAAGGCGGTCTGATAAGCTGCGATTTTTTATTATTCTTCTTTTTTTCGTTTTAAATTATGACGAAAGTGTTGAAGGGGAAGGAACGCTGATACTTCACTGGCACCGACTGTCGAGTCGACAGCAAAACGAAATGCAGCATCCGATGAGTAATGAGATATTATTGACAATATTTGATATTTCTTGCTTTATCGCATCTCTGACATAGAATATATTTGCTTTTGTTTTTAAATAAATAATTATCACCCTTATCGCTACCAGGACCTGAATCATCGCTACACCGCCACCACCACCACAACGAACAGTTTTAGTTTCACTGCCACTGTTATCTCTATTGACAGCACCATCATAGTACCTTCTGCTTCTGCCATTATCACAGCCGCCGCTGTTAGCGCTATTTCAGGCATCACTTATCACTATCACATCGATCAAGTGTTATCACTGTTACAGTATCACTATTATTACTGTCACAACCATCATTATAGTCACTTATCACAACCATCCCTGTTAACCAGTATTATTGTATCTTCGGCGTTATCATAACTGCCACTTTTAGCGCTATCACAGCCGTCACTGTTATCACTACACCACTTTTGCTATCACTAACACAACCACCATTATCACCACTATCTCAACCATCATTGTCATCACTATCATAACCGTTGTTGCTATCACTGTCACAACCACCACTGTTATCCCTATCACAACCACCATTGTAACCACTGCTGTCACAGCCATCATTGTTGTCACTATCACAAGAATCGTTGTTATCACAGTCACAAACATAATTGTTATCACTAGCACGACCATCATTTTTCCCACTATCACAGCTGCTATTGATATCACAACCGTGACTGTTATACCGTCTGAGGATTAATTAGTAGTACAAGTCTTAATAGTAATAGCACCTGTGTATGAGTGTTTATACATTTTGTCACGTGTTTTTATTAATGTTGTTACTATTGTTTCAGGGTGGTGCATGTGTTGACTGAGGATGCGTAGCTTGGATGAAGGTCAAGGTTTTGTGTAGCGCATGATGGCAGTAGGCGAGGTCAAGTACAGATCACGAAGCACACTGCAGTATGTCAGTCTCTTAGCGCCCATTCTTTGCTGCTTGAACTTGTCCAGTGCCCTTTCTGGTGAGTAAACTTTGCTGTGAAAATTTATGTTCTCGCATAAACGATCAGTACTTGCTTTAGACAGGTGAAAAACCTGAACACAGCCTTACGTGCGCACATAGCAAACACTATTACATTCATTAATTTTTTTGTTTCGCTCCCGATAAAGCATGGAACCACACATACAGGAAGTCCGTACTGAGACATTCATTTGGTCTTCCAGCGGTGATATCTGTGACAGGGGAAAAATTGAGCACCTTGATCGATCCATTTCATTCTCATCGGCGCCCCTCATTTCTTTTTCAATCATCAAAACAACAACGTGGATTTCCCTCGTTTGCTAATTAAGAATGCACAGACAAACACGTGGAAGCCAGGTTTCTCTATCGCCATGTGTCCGATTCCTAGTTTAGCCACGCCTCCTGTCTTTGTTTCAAGCACTAAGAACTCAGATATTTGATTCATAAACTGTCTTTCCTTTTAAAAGGGGTTACCTGCTGTCAGGATTACGTCAGCACGTCAGAGCTGGTCACTGAAACGCGGGGAAACGGGTTTTTGTAGCTCGCTAAGAGAGAACAGGTCGTTAATTGCAAATAAAGGGGGCGTTAACCAATTACTGTTTCTCATCCTTTTGATTGCGGCCCAAGGGACGTAAATGCTCACAGAGTAAGCCAGATAAAAAGAGAATTCGCTCTTGGCCAGAATCTAAGCGACCGGTTCTAGTGTGAAAAAGAGCCTTCATTCGCTATTCGAACGAAGAAATCTCTCAGAAACGGGCAGAGGTGTAAAATCTGACATGTAGCTAACGATTTCCATCCATTTAATATATATTGAAACCTCCTAAAATTCAAGTTGTCAGTTGCTATCAAGATTTCTGGAATGGTCTAGCGCGCATTTTTGGAGTCTTATTTATTGGATTTCCTATAGAAATAACGTGAAAATTTATTTTAGTTTCTTGATTTACGGTAATAATATTATTAGCATTTAAGTGTTTTAACGTGTTAAGTTCATTATATTTCACTGGGATCTTTATGTTGATTTAAACATAATAAATAAACATATAGCAAAGTTCTCCAGGTGTAAACGAAAATTTAATTACCTGTTTTTCCCCGAGTAAGAAATGCGTTAAATAATTATAAGACGCTAGGCGATCGAAATTGTTAAATAACAATTTATTTCAATTTCATCCTGTGTAAATTCTACGTAACTAATGTTCATAGCTAGTGTTAAAAAGGGAGCCGCGGTAGCATAGTGGTTAGTGCACTGGCTTCCTAGCGCAGTGGTCTATGGTTCGATCCCCAGATGAGGCGGGAATTTTTTAGGCCACAAACGGCTCCTGGGTCGACCCAGCCCCAAATGGGTACCAGAGCAACTCTGGGAAGGTTAAGGCGGCCGGCGTGATGCCGACCGAATCACCCCTCGTGTGCCGACGGTCAAGATAATATGGGCCTAACACCATATTCCCAATATGCCCCAATGAGCGTGTAACGGGTTCCTTTACCCCTTTTTTAGTGTTAAAAGCGATATATTAGCTAGACACGCGTGGTGCTTTTTTTATATAAATAATTAAATACCGGAGTGATTTTACAAGTCTTACCTAAACGCGGGTGTTAGAATATAATTATAGTATGATTACCTGTTATCTATTCTCTTTTATATAGGTTGATCATACCTTTGCGATCCAACGGTTCTTATAGAGATGTATGGTCAGATGTCTTATGGCATCCCAATTAGATGTTCCTAAACAAACAAACATTGTCGGTGAAAAATCTGATGTTGGAGACCTTTCGCGGTTCACCCTCTCCATCCATGAGAGCAGTTAAATAACCAGAACACTTCAATGTTAAAATTTCTTTTAATGTTAAACTGGAACGGGACTATGCCAGAAGATTTTTCCATCTTATCCATATAAATTTTCCTGGCCTGATGTGGCAGAACTTACAGCGCTAATTTTCTTTAAACAAACCCATACGACAGTAAAGTTTCCTACCACCAAATTCTACAGAGAGAATTCACGGGTCATACCCGGCTATTTCCTTCCGAGAACAGCCTGGGAGTAACATTCTGCTGTTTTTCCACATTCACTACGACAGAGAGATTCACAGCCACAGGAGGCTAGTCCACTCCGGGAAAAACTATATTAACTTATTTTTTTTTTTTTTTTTTTTTTTTTTTTTTTTTTTTCGTACGCCCGCTAATACTCGAGGCGAAATCTCAGGTTATTATTTATGTCTAACCTGACATTGATTTTACGTGAGTATCCCTTTATTTCTTGTACAGAGACAGGTGTCCCTCGCCATTCAGGCAAATACTCGCCGATTTCGGAGGTACCCATTGCAGCTGGGTCGGCTCAGGAGCCGCCAGTCCCTGGTCGACGACACTCCTTCAAATGTCCTCGCCAGGTCTCGAGTTAATCCAGTGCAAATCCCGGTCGACGAAAAATCCTCAAATGCCGTCGCCCGGGTTTGATCCTGTATCACTAAATTTCCAGGACAGCGCCACCACCTAGAAAAACTTATCCCAAACCAATACCTGCAGTACGAAGAGGAATACCCAGGAAAAAATATAATCAACGCACCAATTCAGCGACTCTCCGGAAAAAATAGCAGTTGCCTAGACGGAGATTCTGGGGCTGAACTGGACAAATAATAGGACTCATAATAGTCTTAAATACAATGTGTTTTTTTTTTATAAATTCCATGGAATGTATGCAGCGTCGGCAGAGGGGTAAGCTTAACTGAAGTGAACTCACTGTATGTGTGTAGAGAGTGAAACGGAACGAAAGAACTTATTTTCTTAAGTTACTACTAATATAACACCTTCTCTTTATTTATCTCTCACTAATCTGAATGCCCACGGGATAGTTAAAGTAAGGACATATTCTTTACCCGTCCTGACTACTCCCTACTCCCATTGTTAATCATTTTTTTGATCTTTTGGGTAAATTACCTCTGTTGGGATCTTTCCTAGTTTTCCCTATACCAGAGGGATGGTTTATGAGAGATATATTTTCTCTTATGTAACTATAATTCATGGATGTAATGATAATGATTGTATTGATGTTGTGATATTTTCTAGCGATATAATAAACGTAATAAACCTTAAGCTATTTGTGTTGGTCAAAAACCCCTGCCATTTATATGTGATCCATAGTTTATCTGTTTCTACGTCTGTACGTATTTCTGTCACAAAAATCGTGTGTGTGCGTACGTGAAGGTAGTGTAATCTGAATCTGAACCAAGTGAGGAAGTGCGTCTCCATTAAAGAGTGTCGTACTAGATAGGCTGGATTAGAGCAGTTACTCAATCCAAGACTGTGCTTTTCTCTTACACCAGTTCTCCTTGTGAAACAAGACTATTTCTCACACCTTCCTCTCACATAGCTCACTATCACCCTCTGCTCGGACGAGACCATAAATATCTCAGGCCTATCTATCAATATTTACGACAATATCTGTGGCACTTTGTACATACAAAACAGTGTTACATATAAGCATAGAAAACATCATTACATGTAAGCATTGAAAACAGCATTATATATATATAAGCTTTGAAAACAACATTACAAGTAAGATTAGACAACAGCATTACATATAAGCACGGAAAACAGCATTACATATAACCATAGAAAACAGCATGACATGCACACATAGAAAACAGGATTACATATAAGCATAGAAAACAGGAATACATGCACACATAGAAAACAGCGTTACGTATAAGCATAGAAAACATAACTGCATGTAAGCATAGAAAACAGCATTACATATCAACATTGAAAACAGTATTACATATAAGCATAGGAAACAGCATTACATATAATCATAGGAAACAGCCATACATACATAGCAAACACATTACATATAAGCATTTTAAAAATCATTATATGTAAGCATAGAAAACAGCATTACATAGACACATTGAAAACAGTCTGACATTCATTTTCCTTACGCTGCCCAAGGGGTTAGGGTCTTGAACAAACTCAAGCCAAGTCCTCTATTGGCTCAAAGCTGCTTCAGTAATTTCCTCTTCCCTTTCATTTCTATCTCCGTGTGGTTTGATGCCTCTCTGTAGCTGTCTTACCCTGAAGATTCCACAGAAAGAACATGTTTGGTAATGGTGTCAACAGTTTCTTCAATGTGTGTGTTGTAACCATCGCCAGCATCTCGTTCCCATCTCTTGTTCTCATCTCTTGTTCTCATCTTGTTCTCATCTTTTGTTTCCATGTCTTCTTCCCATCTCTTGTTCTCATCTCTTGTTCTCATCTCTTGTTTCCATGTCTTCTTCCCATCTGTTGTTCTCATCTCTTGTTCTTATCTCTTGTTTCCATGTCTTCTTACCATCCATCTCTTGTTCTCATCTCTTGTTCTCATCTCTTGTTCTCATCTTTTGTTTCCATGTCTTCTTCCCATCTCTTGTTCCCATCTCTTGTTCTCATCTCTTGTTCTCATCTCTTGTTTCCATGTCTTCTTCCCATCTCTTCTTCCCATCTCTTGTTCCCATCTCTTCTTCCCATCTCTTGTTCTCATCTTTTGTTCTCATCTCTTGTTCTCATCTTTTGTTTCCATCTCTTGTTCTCATCTCTTGTTCTCATCTCTTGTTCTCATTTCTTCTTGCCATCTCTTGTTCCCATCTCTTGTTCCCATCTCTTCTTCCCATCTCTTGTTCTCATCTCTTCTTCCCATCTCTTGTTCCCATCTGTTGTTCTCATCTCTTCTTCCAATCTCTTGTTCCCATCTCTTCTTCCCATCTCTTGTTCCCATATGTTGTTCCCATCTCTTCTTCCCATCTCTTGTTCTCATCTCTTCTTCCCATCTCTTCTTCCCATCTCTTCTTCCCATCTCTTGTTCCCATCTCTTGTTCTCATCTCTTCTTCCCATCTCCTGTTCCCATCTCTTGTTCTCATCTCTTGTTTCCATGTCTTCTTCCCATCTCTTGTTCTCATCTTTTGTTTCCGTCTTCTTCCCATCTTTTGTTCTCATCTCTTGTTCCCATCTCTTGTTCCCATCTCTTGTTCTGAAAAGGACTGCTAGCCAGACCAGCGTTGATAGATACTAGGTCAGGAAAAGAACTAACATTATCCATCTGCTAGCATAAAACCCTGAAAAGGACTTGCCCTAAAAAGGACTCGCCAGCTACGCCAACGCTGCCCGTACCTCCTCTGCTTTACTTTTGCCTTTAAATATTGTGAAATATGAAGACAGAAACAGAGATAGACGACGTGGTCCTCTTTTTGTGTGTGTCAATATTAGATATATGCAGTAGTAGTTCCTGGGGGGGTCTCTAAGGAGAAGATCAAGGAATAGATCTGTTGCTTCCTGTGGCACTTCGTAAGAAGTTACTAACAAGATATTGTGCATAGACTGGCAACCTCATCAACTGCTGCAGAAACCACAGCTACAAGAACACTTGAATGGTTTGGTGCAGGCGTCCTTCAAGGGGCCAGCTGCAGTGATAGCTCCATCCTCCAAATGGAGCCAAAAAAAAGGAGATGATGTTGGTGGTGATGATGATGATGGTGGTGGTGATGATGATGATGATGGGGGTGGTTATGATGGTGATGATGATAGTGATGATTATGATGGTGACAATGATGGTGGTGGTTATAATGATGGTGGTGATGATGGTGATGGTGGTGATGATGATGGTGGTGGTGATGATGGTGGTGGTGATGATTGTGATGATGATTGGTTTCAAGTAATGGGAGGGACGGGGGGAGAGACACGAGTTGGAAATCTTTACCCAAAAATTTGATACATGCTTTTCGCAGCTGTTTTGAGTTTGCGACATCTTCTTCAACTCCAGCTTTACTTGAGGTGCCAAAAGTTAATCAAAAAGATATTTTTTTGAGGATGAAGATGTAAGATAAGCACAGCTTCGTCCTTGACGGGAAAAAAAAAATGTGTATCATGTGAGAGAAAGATGGAGAACGGGGAGGAGGCATACAGGCAGGTCATTGGGAGGAAGGGAAGTAAAAACTGTACGATGAGAGATAGTTAGACATACAGAATACATCCCTATGCTGTTTTGGAGTTTCAGGAAACGGCTAGCGTGGATGGATGGATTGATTGATTGATTGATTTCAGCTTTCGTTTTAATTGTAGTAGCTTTCAGTAATGTATGATTGCTACATAAGCATATGACTGTTACAGAACATAGGATTGTTTCAGCGCATATGATTGTTACATACTGTTTTGAGCTTCATCAAAAGGTTAGTGGAAAGAGTGAGAGAGAGAGAGATAGATAGATGGAGATAGAGACAGCAGGTTCCAGTTATATTAATTGTAGCAGCATTCAGTAATCTGAAAATATGATTATTACAGAATGAATACTTGTGGAATGAATACCCCAATATATGATTATTGCATACTGTTTGTGAGTTTCAAGAAGCGGTTAGTGTTGACGGAGGGCAGAGAGAAAAAATTAGAGAGAGAGAGAGAGAGCAGATTTCAATTTTTTTTTCTAAGGAAGTTGTCTTGATTCGTGACGACTGGAGACAATGCGGTGGTAATTACATGTTAACCGCTGTGTATAGAGTGGCCTATCATCATCATCAGCATTTCGTTCATTATGTCACTACTGTGGTCAAAGAGACAAAAAGCAGCAGTTTTCCTTGTCATCACAGATATTCCGTTCCTGCTTTGTTCAGAATTGATTTCTTCATCTACCGCCACACGGACACAAACCTAATATCACAGCACTTTTCATTTTTGTTTCTTTCTTTCCTCCTCTCCTAAATAGAATTCCCAGCATTTCTGAAGAAATATTTTTTGTTTCGAGATATCGTTGTCAGGGGATTGTTTGTTAAAACCTCCGTATCTCCACAAGCCCATTAGTCCAAATGGATCCATCGAAGCCACTCTTGTCTCTCAGTATCTTCAGCAGTCACCAAAACAGAACGCCCCTTTCATAAACATCGGATGACACGGGTTCTTTATTAGAACCAATCACCGTTAGATTGCTTGTAGGGGGAACCATAGGAGGGGGAGATCAGCTTTGTGTATGAAGGGCTTTTAATTTTTGAAATCTACTTTCTGTGTACAGTATATAAAGGTGGCTGTATAGCTTACAAAGCGGGATATAAACGCACAATATACCCCAAATATAACCGCAAGATATAACAGGGTATAACTGCAATATAGTCGACATACGGGGAAAAAAATATATATAAAAAAACAGGGTTTTTCCTACAGGATGTAGGGTTTGATGTCTAGTTTAGTAATCTTTGTAAGAGTTCGGTGTTGTCTGTTTTAGTAGTCTTTGTAAGAGTTTGGTGTTGTCTGTTTTAGTAATCTTTGTAAGGGTTTGGTGTTATCTGTTTCTGTAGTCTTTGTAAGAGTTTGGTGTGTAGTCTGTGTTTGTAAGAGTTTGGTGTAGTCTTTTTAGTACTCTTTGTAAGAGTTTGATGTAGTCTGTTTTAGTAGTTTTTGTAAGAGTTTGGTGTTGTCTGTTTTAGTAGTCTTTGTAAGAGTTTGGTGTTGTCTGTTTTAGTAATCTTTGTCAGGGTTTATTGTAGCCTATTTTAGTAGTTTTTGTAAGGGCTAGGTGTTGTCTATTTTAGTAATTTTTGTAAGTGTTAAGTTTTTTTCTGTTTTAATAATCTTTGTCGGGGTTAGGTGTCTTTTCTTCTTTGATCCTTAGCCGCCGACCGTCAAAGCAGTCAGTGGCCATCACGCCTAGTGGCGTCTTGTAGGGCAACAACAAATTGATTCCACTTTGCTCGGTCGGCGGCCATCCTTCGTACAGTGCCCCAACTCTGGTTCATTCTTTGCATCTCAGCCTTCACAGTCCTCCGCCAGGTTGTTTTTGGTCGGCCTCTCTTTCGTTTTCCTTCAGGGGTCCAAAGCATAGCTGTTCTTGTGATGGCATCGGGATCTCTTCTGAGGACATGGCCAACCCAGCTCCAGCGTCTGCCAGCTATGATGGTGTGCATGTCCTCTTGCTTGCTCCGAGTAAGCAGATCTTGGTTGGTGATGGTATTCGGCCAAAAGATTCGGTGAATTTTTCTTAGGCATGTTATGTGAAAAGAGGACAATTTCGACATTTCCTTCTCTGTAACTCTCCAGCATTCCGCACCATAGAGAAGCACAGAAAGCACACAGCTCTGATATAATCTTAATTTTGTGCTTGTGCTGTATTGAGAGGACTTCCAGATGTTGTTTAGGCTAAAAAAAGCTGTTCTTGCCTTATATTCTGATGTTGATGTCTTTGCCTGCCCCGCCGTCTGGTGTTACTATGCATCCTAGGTATGTGAAGGTGTCTGTCTGTACCAGTTGCTGATTCCTTACTGATATGGGCTCAGGGTTGCTCACATTGAGCGCCATGACCTCTGACTTCTTTAAATTGATGTTCAAGCCCACCTGCTGGCTAAACTTATTAAGTCTATCCGTTTTTTCCTGGATGTGTTGATGTGAATGTGCTAGTAGTGCAATGTCATCTGCATATTCCAGATCTTCCAATGTAGAAAATGTAGTCCATCTTATTCCTGTTGGACTGCCCTCTGTTGTCTGGCGCATCACCCAATCTATGACTGTTAAAAATAGAGTGGTTGATAAGAGGCATCCCTGTCATACTCCTGTCTTCACCTCAAAGGTTAGGTTGCTCTGCCCAACACTACACGTAAAGTTGGCATAGAGGCTTTTTATGATTGACACTATGCAGCTTGGAATTCCATAAGCCCTCAGTACTTTCCATAAACTGTCCCTGTGTATGCTGTCAAAAGCCTTTTCAAAATTAACGAAATTAATGTGCAGCTGTCTTTGCCATTCTGAGCACTGCTCTATCATGTTCCTGGGAGTGAATATATGATCTACACATCTTCTGTTCTTTCTAAATCCTGCTTGTTCTTTCCTCAGTTTGTGGTTTACTGCTTTTGAAATTCTCTGTATAATTATCCTGCCTAGTATTTTGCTGGGTACTGAGAGAAGAGTGATTCCTCTCCAATTATTGCAGTCTGCAAGATCTCCCTTCTTGGGCAATTTGACAATTATTCCTTTGTTCCACTCTGATGGTGTTGTCCCCGTTTTCCAGACTTGTGCAAATAGTGGTTCTTATAGTTCTGCTGCTAGCTCAGGGTCTGTCTTAAATAGCTCTGCATTTAAGTTATCATGGCCAGGAGCTTTTCCGTTCTTTAACCCTTAGATTGCTGTGATGATTTCTTCTTGTCGTGGAATGTCTGTATTTACATCTAGATCGTTTTCAGCCTCAGGAACATTCAATTGTGTCTCTAGTGGTTCCTTGTTCAGAGTTTCTCTGAAGTGCTCTGCCCATCTTGTTTTCTGTCACTCTGCAGTCGTGATGAGATTTCCTTGCTTATCTCTTACTAATGTAATATTGTTTTGGGTTAGGTGTAGTCTGTTTTAATAGTCTTTGTCAGGGTTAGGTGTAGTCTGTTTTAATAGTCTTTGTCAGGGTTAGATGTAGTCTGTGTTAATAGTCTTTGTAACGGTTTGGTGTAGTCTATAAAAGGAACTGGTCAACCTACTTCATATCCGGGATCGAAACCTGGTAACTGCCACGAGAGGAAGCGCTGTAACTACTTAGCCCAGCTTTTCTCAACCTTTTTATCCTAGGGGAACCCTTGACATAATATTCAAGCTCAGGGAATCCCTGCATAAAAATTATTATGACTTTGAAATGGGATGGTAAGAAATGAAATGACCACGTGAGAATTTGTGCGTCTTCGGGACATACAGCAGAAAGAGCACAACACAGTTGTTCTTCTCTTTCTTTTCTCTCCCCCTGGGGTCATGTTTTGGCGAGTTACTTGCTCGATATAAGAATGTTTTCCTTAGAATGAGATACGTTTCACTACTTGTTTACCTTTGTTATAATGATTAAAAATTAGCTTTTGTAAGATTAATTACCAAAATCTTTGTTGTTTTCCTACTTTCACTAAAAGGTGCGCAACATTGCACTCATAGTACTAACCGCCACTTCTACTTAGATATAAGGAGGGGACACCCGAGGCCTGTAAAGAGTAAATAAATAAACAAACAACACACAAAGTTGTATGTTGTTTGTTTATTTATTTACTTCTACTAAGAATAGTTTCTCAGATTAACCCACAACATAGTGAGCGAGTACTGAAAATGACGGAGAAGAAAAGACAGGCATCCCTTGAATTCCGAACCAGATGAGATTGAGAGGGAGAAACAGAAGCGAGCTGTAAGCTATAAACTTATTCCACAGCCGTCGGTGCGGGTCAGTTAGCGACAAAACAGTTAAATTTGTCGCGTTGTCAGTCGGAAAGTTGTTAAAACTGAGCATCAAAGAGAAAGAAATGGGGTTCGACACTGAAAGAAGGTTCTGCTTTGTTCTGTAGTTATGCCTGGCCCAGAACCAGTCTCAAAAGCATTGCTTTGGATATTTAAAAAACTTTTTTTTTTTTTCAGTTCTGTTTCAAAATATACCCCCCAACGTATCTTGCTGGGAGGTTAAATTTAAAACATATGAGCACGTAACTGTTAAAATAGATCAGCATGTAATTGTTAAAATATATCAGCGTGTATTTGTTAGAATACATGCGCCTGTTACTAAATGTTAAAATACATTCGCCTGTAACTGTTAATATATGAGCGTATAACCGATAAAATACATAAGTTTATTACTGTTAAAAAACATTGAACTTGTAACTGTTAAAATACATTGAACTTGTAACTGTTAAAATACATAAATGTGTAACTATTAAAATACATTGAATGTGTAACTGTTAAATTGCATTGAACTTGTAACGGTTAAATTACATAAGTTTGTAACTATTAAAATACATTGAACATGTAACTGTTAAATTACATTGAACTTAACTGTTAAAATAAATTGAACTTGTAACTTGGAAAATACATTGAAGTTTGTAACTGTTAAAGTACGTTGAAGTTTGTAACTGCTAAAATACATTTAACTTGTAACTATTAAAATAAATTCAACTTGTAACTATTAAAACACACGGATGTGTAAGTGGTAAATACATAAGCATATAACCTTAAAAATACACGAGACTGTAACTGGAGGCCAGATTGAAGTCCTGTTTTTAAGAGGGATGTCTTCTTCTTCTTCTGCGTTCGGTTTGTAGTCATGCTAAATCTGCAGGCCTGTCGCCAGGACGAAGTCCACAGTCTTTTCCAGGTCGGCGCGGCAGCCCCATAGCTTCTGCTGGAGCTCATCACCTTTTGGCCAGGTCGCACGTCGCAATTTGTCATGGGTTGGACAGTTCTGGAGAATGTGTTCTGGAGTCTGGATATCAGTTCCACATGGGCATTCATTCGTGTGGGATATCTTGAGGCGATAGAGATGTCCAAGTAATCTGCAGTGACCAGTTCTCAGGCGGAAAATTGTCGTCTGTTGGTGTCTGTTTAGGTGGTGGATTGGGTCATCTCTGCTGTATATATCCCCTTCCTCCTTCCACTGATTTTTGTACTTGTTGTGGATGATGGTTTTTGCTTCCCGATAGGGCAATGGGTGGCTGTATTGTTCCATTTTACTGCCACTTCTTGATAGAGCATCTGCTTTCTCATTACCAGCGATTCCACAATGGGCAGGTAACCACTGAAGGGCAATGGTTGATGACCTTTGGATGATGTTAAGCTCAGATCTGATCTCATTCATCATGTTATCATTTCTGGTGTTTTGTATTGATTCAAGTAATGACCTGCAGTCAGTGAAGATTACTATCTTAGCTTGTGGCTGCTGTTCAGGTCTGGTGAGGATCTTCAGGGCTTGCAGTAGTGCCATAGCTTCTGCCCTAAAATTGGAGGAGATCTTTCCAGTTGGGAAGGCCTTTCGGATGATCTTTCCATTTAGGAATCTTATAAAAATGCCTCCTCCACCGTTCTTTACTGCCCCCTCAGCAGATCCATCTGTGTATACATGTGTCCACTCCTTCGGGTTGTACTTTTCTTCAATCATTTCTTGAGCCAAAGTTTTTAGTTGTTGAGGGGTCAGGTGGCCTTTCTTTTTTATTTCAGGGACTTCTGTGATGATAGATATATTTCCATGGCAGTCGTCTGGCTCCTCGTAATCAATTAACATTTCAATCTCAGTAGATCGATTTGGGAGGAGGTCTTCATGGCATCGATGCAGATGTTTGGAGATGTTTAGGAAGCTGGTTCTTTTCAGCCTGTTCTTAGTCACATTATGGAGTTTGGCATGCATTGGATGACTTGGCATTCGTAGAAGCTTCTCACTGTGAGTGAATACCTTTTCCTCACGTCTGTCATCAAGAGAGCGGATGTTGGTGTATCGCTCCATTGAAGCCTATAAACAGAGTGAAGATAATAATGATGCTAGTAATATGGCATGTGCCGCTTTTGATTTTGGGAGAGCATCTCAGTGCCCCCAATGCAAAACATTATTTGAGCCAACCACAGTGTCTACTTTAAGCTGTGGCCATCCTCTTCCTGCTCTTCCAGCATCAGTCGCGCATGATGGAAGAGGTTCTCTTGTCTTACATAAGGGTTTAGTAAATAACAATCCAGTCTCTGTGCTATTTGATTCTGGATGCACCACAATTGGTGTTAGGCAGTCACTCGTAGATCCTTCCCGTGCCACTGGACAAGTAGTCAAATGTGTAACATTTGGCGGCACATTAGAGAAATACTCTACTGCTATCATTAGGATTGCTACTCCTTTCTTTACAGGAGATGTACACGCATGTCTTCTTCCGAATCCGATCGCTGACCTCATCATCGGTCGCATTCATGGAGTCAAAGAATGCACTCCGCAACAAATTTCCGCGTGGGAAAGGCAAAACATGCAGATTGCTAACGCTGTAGTCACTAGAGCGCAGGCTCTTAATATGCCTCAAACTTCATCTACTGAAGATAATGAAGTGCATAACCAAGGTGATCCCTTGGTAATTTCTCGTGACTCGTTTATAAAACAGCAAGAAGATGATCCCACTCTGAAGAAATTCTTCATTCTTGCAACTAAAGGTGATCCGAATAAAGACACAAGTCGTAAATCGTGGATTACAAAGAAGAATGGCGTACTTGTACGTATGGTTCAAGACTCCATTACGTCAAGTCATTCTCAAATCCTGGTTCCCAAGAATTTGAGAGTTAAAATTTTGCAGCACGCTCACGACTCTCAGTGTTCTGGACACATGGGTTTTTCCCGTACTAAGTCAAGAGTCCTTGCGGCTTTCTTTTGGCCATTGGTAAACAAGGACATACGGATTTATTGTCGATCTTGTAAAGTATGTCAGGAAGTTAAATCCAAAGGTCCACGGCATGCTGCACCCATTCAGGCGGCGGACATTCCTATTCGGCCGTTTCAAAAAATGGCCATAGACATTATTGGTCCATTTAAGATCAAGTCTGCCAGAGGATATCAGTTTATCTTGACGTGTGTTGATATGTGCACACGTTGGCCAGAGGCTATTCCTCTGAAGAGCATTACTACTGCTGATATTGCAGATGCTCTTTGGCTTATATTTTCTCGTCTGGGGTTCCCCGGAGAGATATTGTCAGACCATGGCACCCAACTAATATCAGATACCATGTCTCAAGTAATGTCTACTCTGCAGATAGATAGATCTTTAAGTAGTATCTACCATCCAATGTCTAATGGTATGGTCGAACGCCTTAATAGAACACTTAAAAACTTACTAGGGAAGATAACTGAGGATCATCCTCAAGACTGGGACAGAGTTTTACCTGCGGCCCTCTTCGCTTACAGAGAGGTACCCAATGAACATACAGGATTTTCTCCCTTTGAACTCGTCTTTGGCGCGCGTCCGCGTGGCCCTATGTCGTTGCTTCACGATCTCATAACATCTGACAATATTGACGATGACACAAAGTCATCCTACGAATATGTCATCGCGTTGAGACAAAAGATTATCGAAGCATGCAAATTAGCAACTTCTTCTTCTGAATTTGCGAAACAGAAGGCAAGGCAATTTGCCAATAAGAAGAGATGCTTACGACAACTTTGTCCTGGTGACAAAGCATTTGTATTACTACCTTGTAGGGAAAACAGACTACTTATTTCTTGGAAAGGTCCGTACGATATAATATCGAAAATTTCCGATGTCGACTATATTGTCAATATTGATGGGAAGCATAAAACCTTCCACATCAATATGCTTACTGAATTCCATGAACGTCCGGATTATTTGCAACCCATTTTCCAAGCAACGGACAATTCTCCAGTACAACATGGTCATTACTCATCACTGTCCGTGATACAGGATGAGGAAACGAGTTTTTCAGATGTAAATCTTCCTCTTCCAATGATCCCACTTCATTCTAGTGAATCATGGAAGAACGTTACTGTCTCTCCTGATTTGTCTCTAGGAGAACAGCGACAAGTTTCAACTATCTTGCAAACATTTCAGGATGTACTCACTGACATCCCTGGACAAACGCATGTCATTGAACATGACATTGTTCTAACTGACCATACTCCTATTAGGGTTAGACCTTATCCTATACCTATACATTTCCAAGCACAGGTTGAGAAAGAGTTGGATGAGATGATAGATTTGAAAATAATCGAACCATCCACCTCTGCATATTCTTCGCCGATGGTTATTGTTCGTAAAAAAGACAATAACATACGTCTTTGCGTTGACTATCGAAAATTGAATCAAGTAACGAAGTTCGATGCCGAACCTATGCCTTTACTGGAAGAGCTACTTACTCGACTCTCCAAATCTCATTTTTTCACTAAACTTGATTTGTCTAAAGGATATTGGCAAGTTCCTTTATCTGAACGCGCCAAACCTCTCACGGCTTTTTCAACACCTAGAGGTTTGTTCCAATGGAATTTTATGCCTTTCGGTCTTATGAACGCACCAGCTACATTCGTGCGCATGATGCGCCGAATCCTATCTTATCGGTCAGATGTCATTGCATATCTAGACGACATCTGTCTTTTCAGCGATACTTGGGAAGATCACTATTCAGGGTTAGATGAATTGCTGTCTACTTTGCGCGAGCACAACCTGACAGCGAAACCCTCTAAAGCCTATATTGGTTTTAGCGAAATTTCTTTCCTAGGCCACCGAGTTGGTCATGGTTTCCTAAAGACAGAGGACCATAATACTAGTAAGATACTTAACATCTCGATCCCTAAGACTAAAAAACAGGTGAGGAGTCTGTTAGGTCTTATTCAATTTTATGGCAGATTCATTCAGAATCTATCCTCTATCATGGCACCTCTTTCGACACTTCTAAAGAAAGGTTCGCCTAATATGGTCCACTGGTCTCAGGAATGCCAATGCTCTCTGGATAAGATTAAAACATTGTTTTCAACACCACCTATTTTAGTGCTACCTACTAAAGATAAGACATTCGTTCTTCATAGTGACGCTTCATCCACTGGGATTGGAGCGGCACTAATGCAAGAGTACTCTGGAACTCTGCATCCTGTAATGTATATTTCCAGAAAACTTAATGCGGCAGAAAGGAATTATTCGGTTTTAGACCGTGAGCTATTAGCTATGGTTTGGTCGATCCTCAAACTACAGAGATTCCTTCTAGGCGCACATTTCATAGTAGAAACCGACCAAAAAGCTCTTACTGCTATACAGAGTAAGAATTTGAAGAGCTCGAGGTCTACTCGATATGCAATTGCTCTTCAACCTTTTCATTTCTCTGTGCGAGCTATTCGTGGATCAGATAATGTGATGGCAGACATTCTGTCAAGATGCCCACATGATTCCACATAACTATTAGGGCTTAGAATTCTTGATATGTCTAGTTCTATAGTAGTTCCTTTTCTATATCATAATAGATACACATTTGTAATTTAATAATATAATGATTGTATCGCTACATAGCGGTTCATTGATGTTTATTCACCGCTGTGCTTTGATGATTTTTTCTTCATAAATCATAAATGTAAGATATCTAATACGAAACTATGGTATGAATTTTTTAGGCATCGTGTAATTGCCAGAATTGTATTATACTTTGATGACACCTTCCTGGAAAAATATACTTATAGAGAAATAATTTCTCTCAGTTTATGAGACACATTCTCACCAGTCGCTCCATAAGTCGACTTAGCCTCATATTAGGCGTTATATGTATTCCTGATATTTTCATCTGCGCATTATTCATGCGTTGTGAGCCTATTGTACGTTGCTCCTAGATGTATTTCAAAAAAAAAAAAAATGTTCCATTTTTTTTCCCCGGGAGGTGTGGTAAGACTGTTACGTGCAGTCTTTGATATCTTACAATATTATACATTGGTATACTTGTTATGTTCGCAAATATTTTGTAAACAAAATAGATATTTTTTAGTGCTTAAGGGAAAGTCATTATTGAGTTACTTCCCTTGAAAGTTGTGTCGTCTCTTTCGATCGAACTCCGCGGATGAATCCAGTTTTACTGTGATTTATTCTTTGTTTGGGTAGTAATAGATTGTTCTTGCTTCAGAATATCTATGGCCTGAATTTATGTGAATTGCTTGGCTGAGTAGGGCGAGTCTGTCTTATATCTGTATATCTTTACATATCTAAGTCGAACTATATGTTCTTTTGTCTCTAGAGAGGTCAAAGGCTGTTCGGCGGATGTGTCTCTAGAGAGGTGTGTTTTGGCTTCGCCCTGATCATGGGGGCTGTGTTTTGCTATGTCGGCTTGTCGCCGGGAAAAAGTGATCTCTATATTTATGGGGAAAGTGATAGTCGTCTAGACCTATCGTGTATGCTTTACCCCAGTGTTTATTCTTATTGCCAAGGAATGGCAGAATCATATTTCTGATACGCAGGTAATAAAAGATACTCTTTTGAACTCTCGTACGAAGCCACCGTTTTTCGATAGGTATGACTTGTACATCTGAGAGGATGCATTTAACTAGATGGAAAACGACTGTGATTCCTAGCAGCACTATATCCTGTAGAATGCAGTCAATTGTATCATGATAGAATCTACAGAGCAATGAAACATTTAATGAATGACTAACTTTAAGACAGATTCATTATCTGTATCCAAACGTGAGTGACAGCTCACGAGAGAAGCCATCTTGTAAAAAACATTTAGTGACTTTCAAGAAGAGAAAAGGGATGCCCGTATTATCACTTGATTAGTCCAGAGATCACTGCTACACATGAGAACCCATTGCTAGCGGTTCAATTTGATTATATGGAAAAATCTGTGCTGGACATTATGTTAAGGAATCTTCACTAGACGAGATTAGGTCTAGAAGTCATCTTGGATATTGTTTATAATCTGACGTGCTTTGTCAGTAAACTCAGAGGATATATATATGGGCAATACTGAGTGCTTGGCTATTGACAGTCCATTATACTATTATTCTACATGAGTGCCCATGTAACATTGCAAGACCATTTATCCACTGTACCATGATGTATTATGCCAACCTGTGATTTGTCACTATCTGTGCTGTCGAGTGTGTACGTCCAATTAAACTTTAGTAAAGGTACACAGTCGTTGGTGTCGATGACTTCCAGCCATACATGAGTGTGAGAAAAGAGCATTTGTCAACACCACGAACTCTTCCTATCATTCGCATATTACACACTCAATCTATGTCTACACACCACTGCGTAGGTCAAGTTGACATTCCATACTCAAACCACGAGCAACACAACAACACAGTATTTAACTCTGGTGATGTTCGAGTGAGCTTCAGATTTTTCAGCATGTCTCTTGCTCAGGGCAAGGGTCTTGTATTAAAAGAGTTTATCAACTGATTATGACGTCTGTCTCCCAAAGAAAGATCTTATCAGTAACCTATCCGAATATTCCCTCTGCTATGTAGCCAGTGCCTCACGGGGAAGGACTTCCTGTTCCGGACCCACCAGAATCTTATACACTGGATGATGAAGAAGATAATAAGGCCAGTAGACATCCATCACCTGTGAAAGTATCTATATCAAGAGATCCTGATTTCTTGCCTATTGAAGAGTCTGCACCGCCACATAAAATTACACAGAGTGAATTGAATGATCTAGTGAGAGATCTGGAATTGCCAAAAAATAAAACAGAGCTGTTGGGGTCCAGACTGTGTCTGTGTTTCGTGCTCGGCAAAAAGATCTGCTTCTATATTTCAAAATGACAGATGACCTCATTGCTTGCGTTGATATAGTGGGTCTGATGGCAGCACTACACATCAACCACAAAGACAAAACCTTTGTTATCAGGTAAATGTAACTCCGCCCCTGAAAACATTAAAGTAGCCACAATGTATTCCTTTCCTGGACGCGTTTCTGCACTTTGTTGCACAGTTAAATGTGAATTAACCTCTGTCACACAAGAGCCAGTAGAAAGGAATGTCATCCAGTAACACAGACATGATTGTTTAGATCTGAAGCAAGATGTTCACACCAGTTCCTGGTCCGTTACGTGGAAGTTCCAATACAACCCACCCGAGGGCAAAATTACGTTGCACTGGGTTCGTAAGGGAACGGCGTGAAATTTGTTTGGGCGATTGTTTTGATAAGATGTTTTTTAGTCAAACTGTCATTATCCATTGTTTCATCTTATGGAAAGAAAAGAAAAACACAGGTTCTAGAAAATCTAAGAATGACAAGAGAAATAATGAAAGATATCAAAATTAGACAGCTAAAATATAGTAAAAAGGCGTAACACTTTCATTAAGACCATAGCAGAAGGAAGGATGGAAGACACACGTGCAAGAGGAAGACAGCGCTACAAATGGGAAGAAAACATCAAGAGATGTACAAGAAACAAGTCTATCAAGAGTGCAACATTAAGACTAGAGACAAAAGACGTTGGAGATTCATTGCAGCCAATCTTGGGTGTGGAGATAGCAGCTGATGATGGGTCAAAAGGTGACATCCGTTTTTCTTTAGTTTAATAATACAGCTTTCTGTTATTGGGTCTTTGGATCCTTAACCGCTGACTGACAACGCCATCAGTGACTATGACGCCAAATGGCGTCTTGTAGGGCAGCAAGAAACTCTCTCCACTTTGCCCGGTTCGCGGCTATCCTTCGTACTGTCCTCGTTCAACCTAAACACTGAGTCCATCAGCTGTATTACATCATCCCTACTCATTTAAAAAAAAAACTACAAAAAAAATGACCTAGTATGGAGAAGTCTCAAACATTTAAGTCCCGCGACAGTTTCCGTTAAGGTACTTCCTTTACCTGTAATAATGCTGTATCTTTTGCAGGGTGTTTACAGGCAACGGGTAACACGCATTTTCCTTAAGGTTAATGCAGTTTTCTTTACATTATTGTTAAACGTTAATGCTTACATTATCATTTGTGACGTTAATTGTTAAAACGAGTGATCATATACATTTTCATAAACGGCAATAGTATGACTTAATTACTGTAATCACTAGATATTCGGATTGCCGTAATCAGTTTCAG
Organism: Oreohelix idahoensis; assembly: GCA_024509875.1. Taxonomy (NCBI): domain Eukaryota; kingdom Metazoa; phylum Mollusca; class Gastropoda; order Stylommatophora; family Oreohelicidae; genus Oreohelix; species Oreohelix idahoensis. Next base: position 417,071 of record JAMPIV010018758.1, read on the forward strand.
GGCATGTATTTAAAATATTTGTATAATCGCTCATGTCTTTGTCGAGATAATGATAAACTTGACGCGGTCCGTTGACGCTTCCCTTGTAATAATATTGTTCGTCTCGATTAATGCCAGTTAACCCAAAAGGGGGCACACGTGTGACATGTTCATTAATTGGTGCCTGCATAAAGTGACGCTAGAATAACAACGCTTAACTATGACTTTGTTTGACATTAATAAATATTTGATGGGATCATATGGGAAACTCTGAATGCGTAGTTTTGAACAAAGATATTTAAAAACACTACATAAAGCATTCGCTGAATTGAAGGGGTGCGTTTATTGAGAATAGCGCTGGGTAGAATCTTGCGCAGGGGTTCCAAACCTGCGTTGCGTGTACCCGCAAAGAGGGGGGTACATTTGGTTATTAAATATATTATACTATCGAAATATTCCAAAAGTAGTAGTGTTAGTGCTAAATGTTGTGAATTGGAGAGAGAACAGGGAGTCATGTACTCAATCAAATTCAAAGCAAGAAACAAAGTGGAGGCTGACCATATTTTTAATTAATTAAGTGTTCCTCCTTATGGTGAGGCACGCCTCGTTCAACCTAGACACTGGGTCCGTCGGTTATATTAGAACGCATGTTCAAAAATTAAAGACCTTGCGGTCAGGAATAAGTTTAGGCTGAAAAAATGACTTGCAGGTAACTCTTTCAAAAACTGTGCCAAGAATGAAACTGTTGTTTAGAATTTGTTTATGTACGAGATCTTTTCTTCTTTGTTAAGTTTTCAAATAAAATTCAATTGAATGCAAAGAAAATTATGGGTCACTTTCAAATATATATATATAACACATGTAAAGTTAATTTCTTAAACTAATATAGTTCAATTTCACTGTTTTCTTGCTTCCTGATGGAATCTGTCTCTACTTTTTGTGCTTTCTTGAATAGATGAATCTAAATGTTACTTTATAACTCATATGAATGTCAAATGTCTTCTATATGTCACAGTGACTGTTAATTTATTTTACCATTCCGTTCCATATGTTATTACTTTTTAATGTTCGGGTTTCCTTGACATTTTGTATTTTCATATTCTACCTGCAATTTCCCCCCTTCGCAGACCCACCCCGCGCTTTGTTTACGTTCTGGCCTTCAACGGTCAGATAACGTTACATCAGCGCACCTGGTGTTCGTTTGACCAGAGAAACATTTCTGTTACGCCTTAGAGTGTTTGAACGAGCGGAAGGGTTTCTGTGAAAGAAACGGCTCGTTAGCAGGGACCAATCTTCTGAGGTCGGTAAACGAGTTTGATCTTCAATTCAGGAGAGATTTGTTGTGACTAACACCTCGTGAATCGCCAAGTTAAGCTCACGCATGTAATGAGCCATAGCAAAAAGCCTGGAGAATCATCTGATGAAGTAGTAGTTCCTTACTCGCCTCTTGATTGCCAGTCAGAGCATGGCGGCTTCCAGCATATCAATCAGCTCAGGGTCTATAGCAGAATTTCAATCACCAGCCTTTGTGTGCCTAAACGGGGCACTCAGTCAACCACAGTCAAACCAGCCTAAACCGGATTTAATGCCAAGCAAGCAATAGCGCCGGATAAGAGCGCCTGGGACTCTTTGTCCTCAAGTAACTTCGTCTGGTGTATTTCTGGGTTATGTAGAACCTCTCCCTTAGGAGCGACCAGCCAAAGATAGACAGAGTTCCCCCCCCCCCCCCCCCCCTCTCACGCAATTAGGGGTCACCAACGTTTAGCACCACCGAGGAAAGTTTTGTAGGCTTATTCCCTCACCTTGAAGGATCTACATGTAAGACACTTTTCTGGAGCTAGCGCCTTTGGTCCCACGAAAGCGGACAGGCTGTCGCTCAGTTTGTTTATTTGGTCAGCAGGAGAGATAGACAGAGTTCCAGCCCCCTCACGCAATTAGGGGTCACCAAAGTTAGCGCCTACATTGGATTTACAGGTCAATTCCATCACCCATGGAGTATATATTTACGTAAAGACATTGGAGCTATTTCATTGGGTCCCACGAAAGCGGACAGACTGACACTCAGCCTATTCATTTGGTAAACCGGAGATAAATACAGAGTTCCAGCCCCCCTCCTCACGCAATTAGGGGTCCCCAAAGTTTATGCCTTCATTGGATTTACAGGTCAATTCCATCACCCATGGAGTATATATTTACGTAAAGACATTGGAGCTATTACATTTGGTCCCACGAAAGCGGACGGACTGTCCCTCGGTTTATTTATTTCTCCGTGTTCTGCAGGTTTTATGATTGGTTGTGTGTGTGTTGTTGGAGTATTTTGCATATTTTTGATTATTGATGTAATTTTATGTTGTTGTGATGACATGCATTATTTTCATGCTTTTCTGCTTAAATAAAGTTTACACATTTTATTAATGCGCTGTTCACGACCCTTCCATCCATAATTTACATTTTAGCTCTTTACTATAGTCTCTATGTATGATTAAGAGAAAAGAATGAGAGCAGGAGGTGCTTAGACAGTATAAGTGTGTTGAGGGCTTGGAGAGAGTGATAACTTTAATAAATCTTCTCCAGGTTTGTCTCAAGTCCATCCTCCTATTACACTTTATCTATGTGTAATCTATAACTCTGTCAGTCCACTATCCCTTGTCGATTTCACTACTATTGTCCAACTCGACAATTACTCTACACTCTAACTCAACCACGACACCTATATACACCTGTTGCGTGATAAATTCTCGCAACATCGTTTTATTTCAATATCTGTTTTATAACGCAAGGGCAACAACTGCTTGGAATTTATAGTCACTTTTCTCGGTAAGCATTTGTCTTCTCGCGTTGGTATCGAATGCAGTTAAGTTTGAGCTGTGGTCGTTTTGCGCTGGACTGCGCATGACTTGTCTTGCTTCTTGGTCGATCGGTTTCCGCCCACCACTTGTGGGAGTGAGCGATTTGGAATGGCGAAAGAGATGCCTCGTTGAAGAGGGGATCTCCGCTATTTTTGTTCTTTCAGGGATGTGTAGTCCTCTTAATGGATATTTCGTTTATTCGAGATAATACCTCTAGTGTTTCCCACATGTCGGGAGGCGTGATATTTCTGTGTATTTCATGAAAGCAAGGTAAATTGACTCTTTCATTAACTCTATTGATTTTGGGTCGTGAGCGATTTCGATTCATAGCCTGTCTGCGAAAGTCGTCGTCACGAGATGTTTTCCTAGCTCACATGTCGCTGCATTGTACTGCATCGGTTGATGCAGGTACCAAGGACCATTACTTGCTACTTTGTTAAATGAACTAGGTTTGGAAAACCTTTATTATCTAGAGGATATTTTTGAGGACATTATTTATACTTCGGCAGACGTGTCTGTCTTGCTGAAGTCAAACTAAGGAGAGTGAACTGATCTCATACATCTGGTTATCTCCTGGCTGTTATAGAAAAGGATGGAGTTTTCCACCTGACTACATTTACAGCACTTTGAAATATAACATGCATCTGACTCATCATTGTAATGCTGTCTACCGTTTATTGCTGTATTGAATGTTGCTGTGATAATGACTGTTTGATGTGCCTACACATTTGCGTAACCATTTTGTCACTGTGGCGTCCACAATAAATAATGAAGAAAAACGTCAACGGCTGTTTCAAGACTCATTGACTTTATACGTCGTGAGTTTACTGACGTCCTATGTGGATTGCCCTGTTATTGTTGCATGAACATTGTTTTGACTGAACACATCTACACACTACACAAAACCAGACATGCGGATACCATCCATCATCATATGGCATCACGCATCATTTGGTGGCCATAAGCTGGTTTGATTCTGGTACCAGCAAACACGGGGTCCCATACCCACTTCATTTTCAACAAGAATTCATCAGCATCCTTCAAGAAATTAACATTCTTCAATACAGTCAACATCTTCAAAATTTTCAAAGTACTCGGCGTTGCCCGGTAAAAGTCAAATTTCAATTTTTTGACGGAAACAAGAATTTGACAGTACCCGGCGTTGTTACATGTTGCCGGATAACTCGGACTGCTGTTATCTTTTACGCAAGTCAAGCAAGTTGCTGCTGTCAAGGTTCCAGTGCTGTCGTTTTTTGAGAAGGTCAAGTGCCGGTTGAAACGGGTTGTTTTCTGAAGAAGGCCAAGTACCGATTTCCATCAACTTACTTTTGGATTAGAAGGTCAAGTGCCGAAACAACTCAACACACAGTATGTCAGAAGCTCTTGTACCATCGTGTTAGCAGTGGAAGCAGTTCAGATGTGCCATCATCGTTGGAGCTTCGCTCTTTAGGACGTTGATTGACATCCGTTTTTCTGCTGTTCTACGATTGGAAGCCTATAAGTTAAGTGGCCTGTTTGTATGTAAACTGTGCCCTTATACTTCTGCTGAGTCTTCTGTGTATCATCTCATTCTATATGTTATATGTTTATATGTTATTTGTATATTTATATGTTTATATTTCAGCGGGTTCTCGGTTGGGTGGTGTCTCCGTTAGATTATGCCACGTCATAGAGGTCGTCTATTGTGAGCGTTTTCTGTAGGGTTTGCAAATTTCCGATACTGGAATTTGCTAAGCGACTTCTGTTGCTATTTATGTTAGCTGTGATGACATGTTTTAATATTGTTTTCGTTATTATTTCGCATTCTTTAGTTTTGTTTTGATTTGTTTGTGTTTGTTAGCCTACTCTTGTCTATAATTTAGTTTCATACAACATTTTTGTTTATACACTGTGGTGTCATGTATTTTGTTTAATTCTATCGCAGATATCGTCACATTTTTTTGTGATATTTCATTAATTTCTGCTTTATTTTTAGTTGATTTCTGCGAAAGTTTTTGTATTGTTGCTGATCTTTGTTATTGTTTACATTGTTATTGTTTACATTGTTTGTATTGTTTACATTTTCAATGTTTACATTCTGCATGTGTTTACATAGTCATTGTTTACAGTTATAGTAATTAGTTAATGGGCTATGCTAATGCACTGTTACTACTATACTGATGATAAATGAATGATGAATAGTGTCGTGCACTATTGAATGAGAAGTGCACTTATGATCAAGAATTGAGTGCTGATATTTCATATACAAGTTCTTTGATTGGAGACTTGTTTCCCACAGAGACTGGGATAATATAATGTGATGTGAATATACAAGTGCTTAATTAAGACTTGTTACACTTAGGTTTGAAATAAATTAGTTAATTATTTCAGGTTTTGGACTCATATGTTAGACAACATGTCTACATTTGAGCACTTTATTGAGCAGGGTAAATTGCTTGGGAAGACTGGTGATAAGTTAGAAGAATTTGCAACTGCTCGATATGATAAAGCAATGGAAGCTGAACAAAAGAAACTGCAGATGCAGGTGGATGAAAAAAGATTCCAAATGGAAATGGAAAAACAAAAAAGGGAATCAGAAGCTGAGGAGAGAAAACTCCAGCTACAGCTAGAAGCTAAAAGACTTGAAAAAGAGGCTGAGAATAAAAGACTTGAAAAAGAGGCTGAGAATAAAAGACTTGAAAAAGAGGCTGAAAATAAAAGACTTGAAAAAGAAGCTGAAAATGAAAGACTTCAAAAAGAGGCTCAGGCTGAGGAAAGAAGATTACAGAGAGAGTCTGATGAGAGGAAAGAGAAAGCAAAAATGGAACATGAAGAAAAGGTCTTAGCTTTAGAGTTGGAAAAAATTGAAATTGACAAGCATGAGTAATGGTAATGATTCAAACAAGGGTTCATCTTCTGGTAAGGCTAATAATGATACTTTTAAGATTAAGTTACCAACATTTAGTCCTTCCAGCGATGACATAATGTTCTATCTGGACAGATTTGAACAAGCATGTACAGCTCATAACATAGACAAAGCAAAATATGTTTATCAGTTATCAGGGATACTGACAGGTAAAGCTCTAAGTATATTAAATATGGTGGATGAACCTGACAAGAACAATTATGAGGTTGTCAGGGCCGCTTTGTTAAAGAAATATCAGCTTAACGAAGACGGCTATCGTCTACAATTTAAAAACATGTTACCTGAAAATGGAGTTGAATTCTCCGAGTTTATTGCAAGAATACGCATTACTTTCTCACGATGGGTTGAACTATCTAAGACGGAAAAAAACTTATGAAGGACTTATGGACTTAATACTTAGAGACAAAGTCATGTCGTCTGTCAATGAGCTTTCCTTGCTTTCCTTCATGAACGTAAACCTAAAACAATAAAAGAAATGGAAGATTTCTGTTGCCAATACGTAACTGCGCACCCACACATAACCATGGGTAACTCTAAGGTGAAAGAAGGTTTACCAGTTGCTTCGGCAGCTCCGTATGGTCAAAACTTTGCTCGTAGATCCCAACAAAATTTTGATAGAAAGAGTAGCGGTAATTTCTGTCAAAATCATGGAAATCAATTTCATGGTGATTCTTCTTCGAAGAATTGGAGACAACCTGATAGTACTCGTTACTATCACCCTAATAATTATAAGCATTTCAAAAGAGGATATGGTAATAGAGGTTATTCCTGCCGAAGACCTCAAAACCAAACAAATAGATGTTCGCATCAATGTGAACATGATAGTAATCGTGGAAACTGGAATTCGAACCAGTATAACAATTACAATAGAGACAATAATAACTGCAGAGATAATAATAACTCTGATAACTTCAGAGGTAATAATAGTCGGGGTAGATCTCAACACAAAAAAAAAGAGATATCAGCAGGCTAATGCTGTACAACAGGAAACTGAGGCAGCCTGTAATTATGTGGTTGATAGTAAAAACTTTGACGCTGTCACTAGTTCTGCTTTTGAATTTGAGAGAGCAAACAAATGCCCCCAATGCAGTACTTTATTCGAACCGGGTACCATAACTACTTTGAGTTGTGGTCACCCACTTCCCGCTCTTCCTGCTGCTGTTGCGCATGACGGGAGGGGTTCTTTAATTCTACATAAGGGTCTTGTTAATGATACTCCGGTCTCACTACTTTTCGATTCCGGATGCACCACTATTGGTGTTAGACAATCGCTTGTAGATCCATCTTGTGCTACAGGAAGGGTTATTAAATGTGTCACATTTGGCGGCACTCTAGAAAAATATCCTACTGCTGTAATTCGCATTGCCACTCCTTTCTTTACTGGAGATGTGCATGCTTGTCTCTTACCTAATCCTATTGCGGACCTTATTATTGGTCGTATTCACGGAGTTAGGGAGTGTACCCCACAGCAGATTGCTGCTTGGGAAGATAATAACATGCAAGCTACAAATGCAGTAGTTACAAGAGCACAAGCTCTACAAACACCCGAAACTTCACTGAATAGTGATAATGAAGTTGATAGCCAAGATAGTCACTTAGTAATCACTCGTGACTCTTTCATAAAATTGCAAGAAGAAGATTCTTCTTTAAAAAAATTCTTCGTTCTTGCGAAGAAAGGTGATCCGAATCAGGATACAAATAGAAAATCTTGGATTGCAATGAGAAACGGCGTACTTGTACGTATGGTACAAGATTCGGCTACGTCGGCACATTCGCAAATTCTTGTTCCCAAGAGCATGAGAGTCCAAATATTGCAACATGCTCATGACTCGCAATGTGCTGGACATATGGGTTTTGCCCGTACGAAGTCGAGAGTCCTTGCGGCTTTCTTTTGGCCTTTTGTCAATAAGGACATTCGTATTTACTGCCGATCATGCAAGGTATGTCAGGAGGTCAAATCTAGAGGACCACGACATGCTGCGCCTATCCAGGCTGCTGACATTCCTATTCGGCCGTTTCAGAAAATGGCCATAGATATTATTGGCCCTTTTAAGGTCAAGTCGGCCAGAGGACATCAGTTTATCCTTACATGTGTCGATATGTGCACACGTTGGCCAGAGGCTATTCCTCTTAAGAGCATATCTACTACAGATATCGCAGATGCTCTTTGGTTGATATTTTCTCGCTTGGGGTTCCCCAGAGAAATATTGTCAGACCATGGCACTCAACTCATATCTGACACTATGTCACAGGTAATGTCTACCTTACATATTGAACGATCTCTCAGTAGTATCTACCATCCTATGTCTAATGGGTTAGTTGAGCGTCCTGAATAGAACGCTCAAGACTTTGCTTGGTAAGATAACTGAAGATCATCCTCAAGATTGGGACAGGGTTTTACCCGCGGCTCTCTTTGCCTATAGAGAAGTCCCTAATGAACACACAGGATTTTCTCCCTTCGAACTTGTCTTTGGCGCGCGTCCACGCGGCCCTATGTCTTTATTACACGATCTCATCACTGCGATGATATTAGCGATGAAACTCAATCCTCATATGAGTATGTCATTGCTCTTAGACAAAAGATCATTGAGGCATGTAAGCTAGCAACTGCTTCATCAGAAATTGCTAAAGAGAAGGCAAGGCAGTTTGCTAACAAGAATAGATGTCTACGACAACTTTGTCCAGGTGACAAAGCATTCGTCCTACTCCCCAGTAGGGAAAATAGACTTCTTATTGCATGGAAAGGTCCGTATGCAATAGTCTCTCGGATTTCCGATGTTGACTATGTGGTTCGATATTGATGGAAAGCATAAAAAACTTTCCACATAAACATGCTTTCGGAATTTCACGAACGTCCGGACTATTTGCTGCCTATTTTCCAGGCAACGGATGATGCTCCTGCACCTCACGGTCATTATTCATCCCTGTCTGTCATTCAGGATGAGGAAGCTACCTTCTCTGATGTCAACCTTCCCCTTCCAGTGGTTCCATTACATTCTACGGAATCTTGGAAAAACGTTTCTGTTTCTCCTAATCTTTCTGGTGACGAACATCGACAAGTCTCGTCGATGTTACAAACATTTCAGGATGTTCTCACTGACATTCCTGGACACACAGATGTCATAGAACATGACATAATTCTTACCGACAATAATCCAATTAGGGTTAGGCCGTATCCTATTCCTATACACTTTCAGTCGCAAGTGGAAAAGGAATTGGATGAAATGATTCAATTAAATATAATTGAACCATCGACTTCACCATATTCTTCTTCCATGGTTATTGTCCGGAAGAAGGATAAGAACATACGAATTTGCGTTGATTATCGCAAATTGAATCAGGTCACAAAGTTCGACGCTGAACCGATGCCTTTGTTAGAAGATCTACTGATTAGACTTTCTAATTCTAGATTCTTCACTAAACTTGACTTGTCTAAAGGTTATTGGCAAGTGCCTTTAGCAGAGCATGCCAAACCTCTTACTGCTTTTTCTACACCTAGGGGTCTATTTCAATGGAATGTTATGCCTTTTGGTCTCATGAACGCCCCTGCCACTTTCGTTCGCATGATGCGTCGAATTCTGTCACATCGTTCGGATGTCATCGCATACTTAGATGACATCTGTCTCTTCAGTGATACCTGGGAAGATCACTATTTAGGGTTATATGACTTATTGTCCACTCTACGTGAGAATAATTTGACAGCAAAACCTTCTAAAGCTTTTGTTGGTTTTGGTGAAAGCTCTTTCCTGGGTCATCGTGTTGGTCATGGTCTCTTGAAGACAGAAGACCACAATACTTCCAAAATACTGAACATCTCTGTTCCTAAAACGAAGAAACAAGTTAGGAGTCTCTTAGGTTTAATTCAATTTTATGGGAGATTTATTCCAAATTTATCTTCGATCATGGCACCTCTATCAACATTGTTGAAGAAAGGTTCGCCTAATCTGGTCCGTTGGTCTGAAGAATGCCAATCTTCACTAGACCAAATCAAGAATATATTTTCTTCTCCTCCCATCTTAAGATTACCTACTCTTGATAGGACTTTTGTTCTTCGGAGTGATGCTTCATCCACTGGGATTGGAGCAGCACTGATGCAAGAATATGCAAATACTCTGCATCCTGTTATGTACATTTCTAGAAAACTAAATGCGGCAGAGAGGAACTACTCGGTTTTAGACCGTGAGTTGTTAGCGATGGTTTGGTCAATTCTAAAACTACAAAGATTCCTCCGGGCGCACATTTCATTCTAGAGACTGATCAGAAAGCTCTTACAGCTATTCAGACTAAGAATTTGAAGAGTTCGAGATCCACTCGATATGCTATAGCTCTTCAACCTTTTCACTTCACGGTACGAGCTATCCGTGGTGCGGATAATGTGATGGCTGACATTTTGTCTAGATGCCCACATGACTCCAATTAATACTTCTGTCCTATATTCCTATATATTACAGAGTCATAACACACCTATATTTCTACAATAGATTAGCACATCTGTACTTACTTTATATGTACACACTATCGTGCTTTGTTGTCATCTTCTTCTGTTCGTTTTTTTAAAATGATAGAGGAGGACTGAGTAGTTAATATAAGGGCCGTTAGTTTACTAAACAGCCACAATTATTAATAATGTATTGTACCTTATGAAGCATATTAGTTATTAATTAGCATTATATTGCTTGTACTTTCTCAGAATGTCATTGTTGAGCTGAGGACTTACCTTACGAGTTCTAGATTGTGTACTTACCCTCGGAATACCAGAGCATATGTCCTGGATCGTCATGTAGTTTAACTTTACTATGTACTTATGTCATTACATGTCAAAGAATGTACTATTTAAATTTTCCTATCAGATTTGTACATCCATTTTTAAAGACAATATTAGAGTATGCTGTTTAATGATGATTATAGTAACTTGCATACGTATATTGTGTTTACATGCTAACGTGATGTGTGTTGGTGACACCTCCCCGATGTGAATATTTTTTGAGACATATTTATTTTTCTGTTGAGGTATATCCTCACCAGACACTCTATAATTAGCCTATTGTTTGGCAATTTAGTTAATTATCAGCGCATAATTCGTGCGTTTTGAGCCGCTTATCGCTTGCTCTTTGATATTGAAAAAAAAAATATGTTCCACATTTTTTTTTTATCGGGAGGAGGTGGTGATATGTTGCGTGATAAATTCTCGCAACATCGTTTTTATTTCAATATCTGTTTTATAACGCAAGGGCAACAACTGCTTGGAATTTATAGTCACTTTTCTCGGTAAGCATTTGTCTTCTCGCGTTGGTATCGAATGCAGTTAAGTTTGAGCTGTGGTCGTTTTGCGCTGGACTGCGCATGACTTGTCTTGCTTTTTGGTCGATCGGTTTCCGCCCACCACTAGTGGGAGTGAGCGATTTGGAATGGCGAAAGAGATGCCTCGTTGAAGAGGGGATCTCCGCTATTTTTGTTCTGTCAGGGATGTGTAGTCCTCTTAATGGATATTTCGTTTATTCGAGATAATACCTCTAGTGTTTCCCACATGTCGGGAGGCGTGATATTTCTGTGTATTTCATGAAAGCAAGGTAAATTGACTCTTTCATTAACTCTATTGATTTTGGGTCGTGAGCGATTTCGATTCATAGCCTGTCTGCGAAAGTCGTCGTCACGAGATGTTTTCCTAGCTCACATGTCGCTGCATTGTACTGCATCGGTTGATGCAGGTACCAAGGACCATTACTTGCTACTTTGTTAAATGAACTAGGTTTGGAAAACCTTTATTATCTAGAGGATATTTTTGAGGACATTATTTATACTTCGGCAGACGTGTCTGTCTTGCTGAAGTCAAACTAAGGAGAGTGAACTGATCTCATACATCTGGTTATCTCCTGGCTGTTATAGAACAGGATGGAGTTTTCCACCTGACTACATTTACAGCACTATGAAATATAACATGCATCTGACTCATCATTGTAATGCTGTCTACCGTTTATTGCTGTATTGAATGTTGCTGTGATAATGACTGTTTGATGTGCCTACACATTTGCGTAACCATTTTGTCACTGTGGCGTCCACAATAAATAATGAAGAAAAACGTCAACGGCTGTTTCAAGACTCATTGACTTTATACGTCGTGAGTTTACTGACGTCCTATGTGGATTGCCCTGTTATTGTTGCATGAACATTGTTTTGACTGAACACATCTACACACTACACAAAACCAGACATGCGGATACCATCCATCATCATATGGCATCACGCATCAACACCATAGTTTTTATTTCATCATTACATAGTCTATTCGTAGGTGGGTTAATTTGTTGTTGTTTGAAAATTGAAGAGTAGCCCAACACTGAGCTACATCTGAAACAAAGTCCTTCCTATGCCTCGTACAGCAGTATGATTGGATAGAACCCCACCACTTTGGGTCCTTCTTTCGTCAAGATGACACAGTTAATACTGGCAAAGGCTCTGACGTAGTATCGCTCATTGTCTCCTTAGTATGAGACAGTTCAGACAAACTGTGGTTAACCACAATAGACATAGTAAGTCATGAATAACACAATTTGTTCATGTTCTAGCACAATAGTTCAGTAATTCACTTGTTACAGTTCTGTCCATGATTTGTTTCAATAAAATCATATAGGCCTTATGGTAATCATTGTGTCATATATCAAATAATATAGAAAATCAATCTGTTATAGTCATTCCTTCCTTCAGTTTGGATAGCCCTTTCCAGCAAGCATAATATCTTTAAAACGCTTTCCACAACCAACTTGCTCAATCCATTCGTTCCACTTAATTATTACGCAATTAAACTAAACCTACACACTTCGGGTTTTCCTCCAGAAATAGCACAATGATTCTACACATGCTAATATTTCTTTAACACACATTGATTATATATATATATATATATATATATATATATATATATATATATATATATATATATATATATATATATATATATATATATATATATATATATATATATATATATATACATACAATCACGGACAGACTTTTAATGGTTGCACATTTTGCTCACACTTCTGCAGATGGCAACCGAGTTGATATAACTGCTTGTGCTCTGTGTCTGTAGTTTGAAATAGGCGGCGAGTGTGTCTGTGTCATGCGTTCTCTCCCCTTTTATAATGGCCTTGCAGATGTACGAGGTGGCAACTGGACCAAGGTACGTTTTCATGCATCCAAAATCGTGTAGGCAAGGCAAGATGTGCTTAGATAGTAAATCCAAAATAATTATAGAATCCTTATTTCTGCACCGATTTCCTCCATCTTAGGCTTATTTTACTCATATAAATGAGCTCTATCACAATGGATATCCATTGTATCCTAAAGTTTATCCGACTATTCACTGGAGCAGCCGAAACAGGGAAAAACACAACATGGTTCATGTTCCACTGTCTTCTATTCATAATAACTTCGGCTCTACAACACATCCAGTGAATCTATTGCTATCTGCCTAAAGCTAATGATCCCTATTATCGAATTGGGTCTTTCTTTATATAGGTATTCCATGATTAGTTGCACACTGCCTTCCGAAATATCCTTAACATCTACACTTTCGTTTCCTCCATGTCTAACGATCTTCCGACACTATTTATACCAAGCTGGCTTTTCATTTGTCAGTTACATTCACGGGGTTTGTACGGCGATAATTTTTGAATGATGCCGAGATATGAATCAGACTTCATTACAGTCTCGTGTGCGAGGATTTCCTGTTTGAGGGATAGAGTAATGTCCTGAATCACAATAAACGGGACGCTAAAAAGCCACTGTTTCCCAAATTTTGTGGCACAATTTACGAATTTAGATCTCGGACGTGTTCACCCGAGTACAACTATAGTTTTAGTGCTGTTGCTATGTGCTGCTGTTGGCTGTCTGTTTCATGGCATCATGGCAAGTCCCCGTATTACTAATTATCTAAGTGAAAAATCCTGTCTATAAAAATGAATAAAAATCCCGCCTGCTTTTCGAAAGAAATAAGGAATATGCGCGATCGCACCGTGAAAATGAAATTGAACACCCAATAAAAAAAAATGTGCCTGACTTGCAATATTTTTCCCATAGAGCAAATACGGAAACGGCGCGTACTGCAACGTGGAAGCTAAATTGAGCACCCATTAATAACACGCAGGCCTTTCAATGTGTGCATGGTACATTGGCCATAAGTCGTGATCATTTTGACTACAGAGGTCACATTGAATGGAAAGGAAGGCAATGGCCATAGGAAAATGTGTGCAATCATCAGCACGTGCAGCAGACAGAACACAACATAACTATGCCCCCCAACATCACGTTGTTGGCGGGTTACTTGCTTATTGGCAAATAGAATACAGCGGCATCGCAATGGATGATGGAGTTGAAATGTGTACAAGGAAGTGTATTGGCCTCATTCATTTGATCAAATCAGCAAGACTTGTTGCCTTGTTTTTTCTTTCAATTCAAATACGTTATTCTTTCTTCGGCATTATGTTCTTATAAGGTGTGACGGTATTGCCTCTTCTGCTTTGCAGTAGTGGCCCAATAGTGACCAAACTCAAGAGTATCTAATATAGGCTTCAGTGGAGTCTATTTGTACACAAGATTACTCTTGGCAGAAATGTAGATAGAAGAGTAGTAAGGCTTCTATCACATGGGAGTCTTCACAAGAAATTCAGGTAAGCGAAAACAATGCTGGCTGTCGCTAAGCACGTTAATCTGTAAACTGCCAACCACTTTTGTGAAGAATTTAAGCACATATTTATCAGCTCGTTAAGCCCCCACCCCTGATTTACTCAGTGGAATTCTCTTATTCAAGTATAGCTCTGTTTAGAATGTGTGTAGTAATTGACAGACAAACATGCAGTAACTTTAAAATGATCAAATCGAAGTTAATTTTGTAACATTACAAATGACAAAATTTAATAATCACTTTAGTTTTAACAGTTTGAAAATAATTTGAATAGTTTTGGATAAAGAAAAGCTATCATCCTCGTATTTGGGGATTGCAAAAAGGGTAAGAAAGTTCAGATGGCAGCATATATTTGAACTTAGCTGCCAATGACGGTTCTGTCTTTTCACACTGATCACTCGTCTCTGGTCAAGGTTGTCGGGTGTAGCTCGTATCCCAGAATCTTCAAGGAAAGTCTACACAGTGTTCTTTGTCTTAAAGCGTAAGCCACTGATCCCGTCTTGTTCCATAAATACTACGTTCTGCTGGTACCACCAATAACTGTGATAGAAGAATAGAAAAGAACGCTCTTCTGAGTATGGCGTTCTCCGACACAGTTATGTGTCCCCCTCTTATATTTCACCATCCCACGTAACTCAGAGTTTACCCTCGATGAGAATTAAATTTAATCCCTCGGGATAAAACTTCCTGTACATTTAAACTGGATAGCTTTAACTTTACATTGCATTTAAATGAAAAAAGTTAAACGTACAGATATAATATGTTTTACATTTATATCTCCACTGTTTGAAAAGTGTTCACAATATAAATTCATTCGTGTTTCATTTACATTTACACTTGTGGAAAAGTTTGAAACTTCTATTAATTGAAATGAATGTTGTCCCATGGACATTTACACTGGTTTAAAGCGTGAAACCTTACATTAATTTTAAAGTGAATATGTTTATATGGACATTTACACTGCTTTGAAAATGTAAGTCTTATGCTTAGAATGGACATCATTTCTTTTCATCTTTCCCTCCCTGCTCCATAGGGAACCTGGAACTACTTTATGCTTTTAGTTCTCTTTACGAAACTATCAATAAAGCAATCACCAGCCCGTGCAGTGGTGGTTCATGAATCATCATTCAATACGCTGAGGTTGCCAGCCTCAGATGACTTTGATATCCAATAGCGAGTTTCACACAATAAAATTCACATGGTAATATATACATATATGTTAGTTCACATGTTAGTAATAAAAAAATGAAATGTAAATTCAACTTACGCCAATCCTGGCTACAGACTTGTCGCACAGATGAATAAAAGAGACGAATCGTTCTCTTACAACACGTGTCTGGGATTTCTTTTAATTTTAACATAGATTGCCCCTTCTGAGTCTATGTTTCTTCGATATTCTAGTCCCGGTTGTTCCTTATTAAAATTTGAAAGAGATTTCCTGTGCTTTATAAGTCTTATCTGGTTCTACAATAAAAGGTTTGGATAACAATTAGGCATTGTGAATGTAGTTCTTCCTCTGGCGAAGGTCTGATGCCTTGGATAGCGTGCAAATTACAGATAAATAAAACTGTGAAATTGTCAGCCTATATTCCCTCCGGTGATGTTATGAATCTAATTAGAAAGATCCAATCATTTAAAATCATGCAGGATAGGCTGTGATATTTAAAAATAGTCCCACGTGAAATAAGGTGCGTGCCTGCTGAGGTCACGTATTACCATATATGGACATCTGATGCCTTGCATAGACTCTTACAAACACATTTGTAGACTCATGTTGTCTAAAATGTAATACATCCATTATTACTTTTTAACCAAGGACCGGAAGCCATTACATCACATTTGTCTGCCCACCCGTCCCACACAAATGGTAATGTTGTCTTATCAGCGGTTCAATCTAAACGCGCCGGCGACTATCTTATCTCAGCTCTTCGTAGGCTGGGATGACCAGGTAACAAACCGGTGGCATATCTGCAAGGAGTGTCACAACTGTGATAGTTATCACCTACAGGGTGATTTGATAAAATCACATATCTGCTACTTAGCAGACAAATAAAGAAAGAAAGAAAAGTGCCATAATTGACAGCACCTAATAAAAATCAGTACCACAAATGCACAAAGCTCGATAGAGGTCGCCCCGTTTCGTCACATAAGGACAGCTCTTGATTTCCCATTTCTAACCCCGCTTTATTATTTCATCGTCGTCATCATTTCTTTTATCCCATCTCGTGGAGCTGAGTGCCATCAGGGCAGCTGGTCCCCATTGCAAGAACCTGCACCGAAGTGTTAATTTTTCTCACTGCATTGGTTTCTGTTGCATTTTGTTTTACACGACGAGATTACTAGCTCCATGGTCAACTTTATGTAGTGGCACCTTAACGACACGCCCGAGGAAGTGACATGCCTATTCTTCCCAGAAACCTCCGGGCAATACACGAGGCAAACGTCCCGGTGGCGGCTACGCCAATGTCATAACCCACAGTGTGTATTGATGCCACTCGCCTCTGCCTAAGAAATATGTTATCATCGAAATATTGTTGTTTAAAAAACACCCAATAACACATGAGCGAGGAAAGTATCAGCAGTGGACAATTTTAAACAATTATGTGGCCAAAATTACAGGGTTACACTGCTAACAAAATTATTGTTTAAAAAAAAAAAATTGTGTGGCCAAAATTAGAGTTGCACTGCGGACCTTTATTTAAAACAATTATGTGGCCAAACTTACAGTGTTTCAATAAAGTCTTAAGAAATGGAGCAATCATAATTTGGCCAGCGAGCTGAAGTATCCCTGGATCTTAATCAGATCGTTTGTTCATCAGGGAATGCTCACAAGGCATGTAAACATTGTCACAGATGAGACGTTCAGTGCTTAATGAAGCTGATTCATTAGAACGATTTCGTGGGAACTTCAAAGAGCGAATTAACTGGTCCGTTGATGTAGTTGAATGATATTTTGAACATGTACAGAAAACGACTGAATAAATATGGCTGTTTTCTAGAATTATCTGCTTTCGCACTTTATGATCATCGTTTATTGAATAAATGTTCACGAAATATCTTCCAAATAGGCAAGCTGTGAGCTCATTTAATGGATCATCAATGTTCTTATCTTCATCTTGTAATTTTTTTTTCTATTTGGTTCGATATTTTTGGTGTATATTGCTATATATATAGATATATGTCGATGTTCCCACTCCATTTTTTAATGTGGCCAATGTAATGTATTGCCCCGTGTAATTCCCGGGGATATTTGAGGGGACAAAAAATATAACTACCACTCTCTCAGGTATGTCGTAAGAGGCGACTTATATGAGGTTTTGTGTGGAGCTGGCAACCTCGTACAGTAAAACACAGTACTACAGAAATCATCACTGCAAGAGCCACATGATTGATTGGTGCCATCTCCATCAGAAGCGCAAAGGGGGGACGAGTATCCTGTATTATTGTTGTTCTTGTTTTTATTCCTAAAGTCTTAGCCTGCAGCAGGAGTAAAATTGTTGTATTTCTCATCTATGTTTTGGAGATTGATTTACGCTATTCGTGAATACATTTATTTGTTTTCTCGATCATTGACATCCTACTGTCTTTCGTAGCATCATCATTGGTGTAGACGTTTTTCTACATCATCATCATCATTGTTGTAGACGTTTTTCGACATTATCATCATCATTGGTGTAGACGTTTTTCGACATTATCGTCATTGGTGTAGATGTTTTTCGACATTATCGTCATTGGTGTAGACGTTTTTCGACATCATCATCATCATTGGTGTAGACGTTTTTCTACATCATCATCGTCATTGGTGTAGACGTTTTTCGACATTATCGTCATTGGTGTAGACGTTTTTCGACATCATCATCATCATTGGTGTAGACGTTTTTCGACATCATCATCATTGGTGTAGACGTTTTTCGACATCATCATCATTGGTGTAGACGTTTTTCGACATCATCATCATTGGTGTAGACGTTTTTCGACATCATCATCATTGGTGTAGACGTTTTTCGACATCATCATCATTGGTGTAGACGTTTTTCGACATCATCATCATTGGTGTAGACGTTTTTCGACATTATCATCATTGGTGTAGACGTTTTTCGACATTATCATCATCGTTTCCCTTTTTGCTCCTCGTGGAGCATGGAACCCCGACTTCAGCTGGTCCCGGTGCAGGAAGCCTGTACAAAGCATTAATATGCTCTTGCAGCAGTGGTTTATGTAGTCATTTGTTTTGAGAGGTGAGGTTGGCAGCCCCATCCACAACCTCATGTTAGTCGCCTTGCACGACATGCCTGAGGGTGCAGTAGTCATATTCTATCTTTGACGTCACAGGACCCCCCGCCCGGGAACTACATGTATAGCATTTTATTTTTTGTTTATCAGGCTGACACTTCCGTAAAGGTGCCAGGTTCGGTATCGTCACGCTCCAGTAAATTGGTACATGACTTTGCTCTTGAGTTTAGATGGAAAAGGCAGCGAGGATGGAACTGGTCACCTCCGTCTCTCGATGTTGGGTCTGCTATAGCGAAGTCTCAAACACTTCGCCTCCCCTACAGCAGTATCTGTTCTGGGACTACCTGGTTTTTCTTAAGAAACTCTACCCCACAAGCCCTTAATTTTCGTACACAGACAGCCTAGTACGCCCATTTGGTTACAGATTTTCTCACATCTGCACTTTCTGTGGTGTCGTTCGGGAGGTCCTGAGTTCAATTCCCGGTAAGCCTATCTCTTCTGGTGTTTTTTGTGTTGTCTAATCTAGTTCTTTATTTCTCACGATTGCCTGAAACATACCTTTATGTATTATTTATTTATTTATTCAGTCTATTTAGTTCAGCGCCAGATGGATTTATCAATTCTTTATGTTGTCAAGCCATTTTAGTATTTCTCTCTCTCGTTGTCTTTTTTTTCTTCCTTGGTACTGTGGCTTGAAGGAAAATTGTAGGCAGCCCATGTGATCTTGATATATGGTCATACCGTGTCAGCTTCCGACTCTTTATTGTTGTGAGAAGGTCTTCGTATGGTTCTGCATTAATTCTAACTGTGTGCCTTATCTGTTCAGTGGTAATACGATCCTTGTATGATATTGCGAGGATCGCTCTGGAGCATCTCACTTCTAATACCTGCTTTCTCATGTCTAAATCTGCTGTCACAGCCCATGTTTAGCATGCATGTGTGAACCTAGAAGTTACCAAGCAGCGTGGCAGTCTTAGTTTGGTTCGAAGGGAGATCATTTTGGATTTCCATTTTGAATTAAGCTTTGCCGGAGCCACCATTGTTTGAGCTGTTCATGCTAGTATATTGCTCTGGATATTTCATCATTTACGATTGACTGTGGGTATTTAAACGGGAACAAAGTCTCCAGCTGAGGTCCGGGTATTATGATATGTATTGTACTCCTTGTGGATTATTTGTGATCACTGGCTTTTTGGGCAATGATCTTTGGCCGTATCATTTGGCAATGGTGTCGAGACAGGTGATTAGGTTGACAATCTTCCGGTTTTCTTCAGTTAGCGTATCTATG
Organism: Oreohelix idahoensis; assembly: GCA_024509875.1. Classification (NCBI taxonomy): domain Eukaryota; kingdom Metazoa; phylum Mollusca; class Gastropoda; order Stylommatophora; family Oreohelicidae; genus Oreohelix; species Oreohelix idahoensis. Next base: position 437,008 of record JAMPIV010018758.1, read on the forward strand.
TCATCGGCAAAACCGTACGTTGGTGGTCGACCTCCCATGTGGGAGGGAATAGAAAAGAAGAAATTGAACACAGGACAAATAATGTTATCATCAGGACCGGAGGAAGAAAGCGCACCTCTTTGTGCAGATGTGCTTCTAATGGTGTCAAAGAGGAGCCGCGCTAGCGTAGTGGTTACAACGCCGCTCTGGCGACCGGGTGATTCAGGATCAAACCCGGGCGACGGCATTTGAGGATTTTTCGTCGACCGGGAATTGGACTGGATTAACTCGAGACCTGGCGAGAACATTTGAAGGAGTGTCGTCGACCAGGGATTGGCGGCTCCTGAGCCGACCCAGCTGCAATGGGTACCTCCGAAATCGGAGAGTATTTGCCTGAATGGCGAGGGACACCTGTCTCTGTACAAGTAAAAAGGGATACTCACGTAAAATCAATGTCAGGTTAGACATAGTAATAACCTGAGATTTCGCCTCGAGTATTAGCGGGCGTACAAAAAAAAAAAAAAAAAAAAAAAAAAAAAAAAAATGGTGTCAAAGGAGGTGATTATGCATCTATAGCATGGGGAGCAGTGTGGCCAAGTCTAATATTAGCAACATTCAAAACGGCCACAAAGGAAAATAAAGATAAACATCACCCAGTGTCATGCATCAACTAATAACAAGGACGAATCTATGAAATTATTTCCCCCAAGGTTTCCAAATATTATGGCGACGTCGACATAACATTCTTGATTTTTTACCCAAATGCGACGATGGGGACAGTCCACAACGACTTTGAAGAGATCCCGGGAAAACATGCACTTGGGAATCGAACGAATAATGGGAAAAATGTTTGTGAGTAAACTAATTTGCTTCAAATAATCAGCTGGGTATAGGAGGAGGCGTGCTTCCACATAAGAGAATATATAAAGCAACCTGGTTAACTTCAGTCTTCTTTCCTGGAAGTGTACGGATGAAAGTTAAGTAGATAGATTGACAAGAGGGTTGTGCATTTGTGGCCTGTCCACGAAATTCAACACCCAGCGTGAATAGTGAGTTGGAAAGTTAATGTAGAATAAAGTAAAGAAGAGTACGGGTTGATGATGTATTGATTTGGACTTGAGCTAGAATTAGTGATAAATAAAAGTCATATCAGATACTGCCGTAGGGGTATGAAGTGTTAGAGACTTCACTTTGCTAGGTCTCATGTTTATGAGGCGGGATGGGGTGACCGATTCCCTCGCTGCCTTTGCCTTCCCTAACTCAAGAGAAAAGTCAGGGGTCCATTAGGTAGACGAGCGTGATGCTGCCTGGTTTCAGACCCGGTAGCTTTGCCGCCAGAAGCAAGCGCTCAGCCTACCGCTCTGTCACTCGGCGCTGTTCGAGATAATGAGCAGCCTACTGGTAGAGGCAAGGCATTCTTATAGGATTTGTTAAAGGAATGAACTGTGGGTACTTAATGTGGAACCCCCACGTGTGGTTGTCGGCGGTCTCTGGAGAGACTAAGAAAGAATAGGCTCACTGCTCCCTCATGCATGTCGTAAGAAGCTACTAATATGTAGTCCAGCATGGCGCTGACAACCTCGTGGTGTAAAACAAAGTGTTAGAAAAACGGCTTTGTTCGCAGGCTTAATGCGATGGGCCAACTGTAATGGTGGCAGCGGTACTCCGCGTGGAGTAAATAAGAAGAAAGAGGAGGAAGATATGGGAAGGAAGTGTTTATTTTGCGGGTATAAAGTTTAGTGAAAGATCAAATAAGACAGCGAGGGTTAGGCGTTGACAGAAGTCAGAAGGGTTAAGTATAACGCATACTATTAGTTGCAGACCACAAGGTCTTTCATATTTGGACATGGTCCCTAATATAACCGAGGGACCTTGTATCTAGGTTGAAAGAGGCGCGGCTCGCCACAAGAAGGCGGAAAATCATATTTAATACGTCACTCGTCATGCAGAACTAAGTAAGACTTAACCAGACTGTTAAGTAAATTGTAAATTCATGTACACTTTTATGGAGGTCATAAATAACACATCCTGATCTTCCTATGTTTCCCATTTTTTTTCCCAGCAGGAAACAGTTAATTAAACACCATTTTTGCCACCATTTTTGACATGTTAAGTCCAGACATCAAAGTCAGCATACTGCCCACTACCGCCACTACAAGATGTATGGCTGGTTTAAGTGTAAAAGCTCCTATCTCATGTCCCATAAATGTCCCCCGGCCACCGTCTCCGAAACGTTTCTGTAAGCATAATGTGTGTCTTGCTTTGTTAAGCAAAGTGAAATACGTTACCTGGCCATGCGGGGCGAAAGGTCGCTGTATGAAGTCCTCGGCGTATTCATTCATAATTTACATCAGAGATATATTCCGCTGTCTTTAAGTGTAGTCAGCATACCGGTAGTTTCCGTGTTCCACAAACTGACCAGTTTTTAACAGACTCACTAAAAGGGCGGAAACACTTATTCTTGGGTGGGGGAAGGAGGGTGGGAGAGACAACTTCTGATGTTCAGTTTGCCTCATCTTGTAACGCTCTGTACAGTTTCCTGTCGCGCATATATTCCGTTATCTTAAGTGCACCCAGCGTACTGGCCGTCTCTCTCTCTCTCTCTCTCTCTCTCTCTCTCTCTCTCTCTCTCTCTCTCTCTCTCTATCTCTCTCTCTCCCCCCCAAAAAAAAAACACCAGACCGCGAAATTCCTGAAGATGACGTTATAAATGACCGTAAACGGTGATGCTCCAGGCATTGAACGTAAGAACAATTAAGAGTAACAACAGCTGTGTGACCGCTGATCAGATATGCCTTTTTAAAGCGTGAAACCACACTTTACCTCAGTTGGTCGATTTCTTGTTGTCCAGGCGATATTGTTGAATGTGTTATGGGTTCACATCTTTGTAATGCCCCAACAAGTTTCTTCCTCTTTCTTTGTCCGGTTTTGTGGCTTTCCAGTGCAGATAATTTGTCACCCGGTTAAAGTAGATTAGTGTCCGTGTCTGTATGTTTTACTCCTTCACTCCGGCGTGATGCTGACCACATTACCCGTAGTGTGCCGTATGGTCCAGAAAATATGGGCCTAACGCCATATTCACAATATGCCTCAGTGGGCATGTAACAGGATTCTTTACCTTACCTTTTACTCTTTCACTGCTGTATTTATATAGAGTATATTGAAAAAATAAGATATTACAGAAATTAACTAACACTTTACGTAAAGACGAGCAAGTATATCCTAGAAAGAAAAAAAAATATGATCAGGGTGTGCTTAAAGCCACCGTTAGCACGTTTAAAAGACTGAGGGGGAACACCGCGGGTGGGAAATGGCTTCTGATCGTTCAGTTTGCCCTCATCTTGTAACGTCTGTACTGGCGTCGCGCAAAATTCCGTTCAGTACTGGCCGATCTCGCGTTTGAAATCTTTCTCTCCCCCCCACCCCCCCCCCCCCCCCAAAAAAAAAAACCGCGAAATTTGATGACTGACCGTAAACAGCTCCCAGGCATTGAACTAAAACGGAGTCCTGTGATGCCTTTTTTTAAAGCCCTACCTCAGTTGGGATGGGAAGGAGCGAAGCTCCTGACCGGTTTTGGGCTTTTGGAAGGAAAAGTGTCCCTTCTGTAGAATTTTTCCCAGCCTCCGGTTCGTGTGAGCTGACATGTCGTATTGCCGGGTCCGAAAAATGGGCCTAACGCTGAAAAAGTAACCGATTCTTTACCTTACCCTTTTAACTGTATTTATATAGAGTATATTGAAAAAAATAAGATAAATTAAAAAAAAACACTTTTAAAAAAGCTGATCCATGGTGTGCTTAAAGCTTTGAACTTCTTCTTCGTCCTGAAAAGGACGTTGCTTGGAACTTCTTCTTCGTCCTGAAAAGGACGTTGCTTGGAACTAATTTTGTAGATTTTGAATAAAATGACTGTAAATATTTGTAAACTTGGGAAAATAATTTTATTGTGTAGTTTTCTATTCAAGAAATGTAATTTTCCCCCTCGCTGTCTAAAGGAGGCAATCATGCTTTAAAAAATAGATATATAAGTGAATATTTGCAATTATATTTCATTGCAACTATATGACATTTCACTATGCTTTCTCCGATTGTTATTTTAATACTATAATAAGTATACACCTTCCAGTTGTCAACTCCGATCAAAGAAATATCATGGAATTTATTTTTCCCTTCCAACACCAGTGAGTTATCTTGTATTAAAAATGAAAAGTGTCATGGAATCATCGAAGTTTACCGCTATGGCAACTGTGGCGCCCTCTAGCAGCATTACATTGGGATTTTGTATGGAGTATTAACCAAGGCGTCAGCAACTCAAAGGGGAAAAAACTCAAAAATGAAAGCTATCATGCATCTCTCATCTAGTGTTTGTTTAAACCGTATTTACTCCGAACCTGTCTTAGCGCGTGCACTGCTACAATAGGCTTCCGTTTGTTGGCGATTGTCGCTAGTATTTATTTTTAGTCTTAAAAGGTTTCTTTCCTGCGTTTAAAACCCGTGGTCTGGACAGCACGACAATTCTAGAATGACATTCTTTGGCGTGTCATGTTGGAGACACTGTTAGCCGCAATATAGGCTTCATCTGTCACGTGAACATCTGGGTAAGAGGACAGCAGGAACACGAAGACGGACGAATACCGGAGACAAAAAATTCAAATGTGCAGACTTGTAATAAATGGTTGACTGTTGCAGGGAAATAACGTGGATACATGGCTTAGAATGGAAACAGAAATACGTGTTTGATATAAGGGTTAAGTTGTGGGGTTTTGATGTAGAACGTCAGAGAAGGGCTAAGCTATGGGGGCTTTACTGCTGTATGTGATAGGGAGGGGTAGTAGGAAGATATGTGTGGGAGAGCGGGTGAGTTTGTGGAAAGGATATTTAGTTCGTGTGGGTGTGGCTTTGGGAATGTTTAAGCGGGAAGCCATGTATGAACTAACGAAGAAACGTCGATTTGTGAGTCATTTCTGTGGATCTAAACAGTGAGTCGTTCGCCTTCAGACTTCTACATTAATGACTCTAATAAGGACAGTAGCCAGCTCAAGGTTTCTTATATCTCCCAAACAGTTTTTCGTTGAGTGAAGTAGGTTGTTGCCAGATGCTACTTCGTTCATTGTTGTGTGTTGGAAAAAGCGAGTAATTGGTAACTTGTTGGAATATGGAATATAGAAATGAAGTTAACGCTTTAAACAGAAAGACTAAAAATATTAGCTGTTCTTAAGGTTTTTTTTTTTTTGGGGGGGGGGGGGGGGGGGGGGGTCTTCCCCTCCACCTTCAAGAACATGCCTTACTGTCACAGTTGCGTTGTGGTTGTTTTTTTATGTCATGATGTTAAGCTATCCAATATCATTTATCTATATCGTCGTCTATCTTGTGTTCCATCGATTTTTTACTGGTTGTCATAATATATGTCAGCTTTCCTCTTTTCATGATGCCTAAAGAATGCGGATTGCCTCTTTCTGGTGTATGATATGAGGAAGACTGCAGTAAGATTTAGCCTATTTATTTTATATTTATTTTTTTATTTCATAAAAATAATTTTTTTTATTTCATAAAAATAATTTTTTTTTCCTTTTCTCCTATAAGACGTATTACAATTTTTTTTTTCCATTCTTCTTTTTCTGATGTGTGTAATATGTTACCCTCGCTCACTGGTCTTTTTCAAGACATCTGCCTTGCATTTATTTAACCTGTCCATTTTATTCTTAACATTGTTCAGTAAAACAAACTCTTCCCATTGTGGCTTTCAAGAAGTTGGTTGTATTTTTGTCTGTTTATGCTTGCGTACTGGTTTTCCATGACTGGTTTCAGTATAACAGGATTGTCTCTGTTCAACTCTGAAGACCTATCTTACTTATTTGTTGTATATAGTGGTTTTCATTTTATGGAATGTTGTGTAATTCTGTTCTTTGTTTCTCAGATGCAGCTTCCATTTGATTTTACTAATGTGTCCGCAGATATTTGAATGTATGCAAAATGTTTCTAAACTGTACCATTTACTTTGTTGGTGCATTCTGGGGGGGGGGGGGGGGGGGGGGGGGGGGGGGGGGGGGGGGGGGATTTCGTTTCTTCGAGATGACCATTATGGTCTTCTTCTGTTTTCTTATTATTTAGGCTAACATTTGAATTGTTACTTTCAGTCACTAATGTATCCGTCAGTTCGTCTAGCTCTGTTTCGCTGTTCGCTATCATCAATATATATATAAAATCCCAGCTTTTTCTGTCACTAACGCTAAGGGATGCAACTTTGCTTGTTTCCCTTATATGTACTCTCCCGAAAATAGTAATACACAACATAGAAAAGTGCGCAAATGACGGTGTTGCACAAAAATAATTATAGAACTGTGGTGATGCACAGTGGTTTAAAAAAAAATACTTTTGAATAAGTAAAATTGCCGTTAGGTATTGGTGCTTTTGAATTTAATTCCCGTCTTGTGACGGGCTTTTACACTAGTTGAGACTATATTTTCAGCGTATCTCACGTTCTTTATAATAAATAGACTGACTATAAAACTCCGTGCATATTTTCTATCGTTTATCATTTGCCTTTTGGCTGCTAGTGGAGCATGAAGCTACATCAGCTGACCCCCTTCCAGAAAGCCTGTATTCATATGCACTTGCAGCGGTTATTTCTGCAGCTACTTGTTTTACACGATGAGGCTGCCAGTTTTATGCACAACCTCATTTTAATTGGCTCTTACGACATGCTTGAGCAAGTAGTAGCTATGTTGTATCATTGTCTTCTCAGAGATTCCCATCTACCACACGAGACCTTGTGTATTACTTACTTACTTACTTAGTCGTTCCCCTTCTACCGTGAGGTGTAGAGGTTTGGAAGAGAGAGCGCCAGACTATCCTATCGGCTGTCTTCCTCCAGGCCTGGTTCCATTCTAGTCCTCGGTCCTTCAGAGATTGTCTAATGTTGTCCTCCCAGCGGACTCTGGGTGTGTATTACGCGTGCCGTTAAAATTCTCTGAGGGGCGTATTGGAATCATGTTTATCGTTAACGAATTATGTTAACTTTGTTATTGTTTATTGTCGCCTATTTCCTCTTCATTTTCGTTTCAAATACTGTCTAATACTTACTCGCAGAAGCAGGCCAGTGGTGTGCTGTTAGAAAACAAACCGACACTATCATATTTAGAAGAAAAAAAACCTTCTGACCTGAAAACCGGCACCCAGAGTTGGCAACAATCTGATAATTTTCCAGTTCACTGACCGTATCCCCCTGTAGTAGACGAAGGAGAAAATGGTTCCTTCCTGCTGCCGCCGTTTCCCCTTCCCCTCTTTCTTCTTTCAATTAGATTTAGTGAAGTTAGATGCAGTTTAGGATTTACTTCTCACAAAGGTATTAAGGCGATGATAGGGGGGTAATAGTTTTTTGTTAAAGATATGGGATAATAGGATTTTACTTATAGGTACAGTATTATTGTATGGGACGGTAGCTTCTTAGATGGCGGTTTAGGTGGATTGTGATGGAGAGACAGCACGGGGTAATAGCGGTTTAGATGTGATAAAATGACGGCAAGGGTTAATGGCGGTTTAGAAGTGATGGAAAGATAGCACGAGTTAGTAGTTGTTTAGATGTGACGTTGCGACCGCATGGGTTAATGACGGTTTAGATGTGATAGATTGACAACAAGGGTTAATGACGGTTTAGGTGTGATGAAAGACAGCAAGGGTTAATAGTTGTAAAGATATGACGCCGTGACAGCGAGGGTTAATGGCGGTTTAGATGTGATTGAATGACAGCAAGTGTGAGTGACGGTTTAGGTGTGATGAAAGACAGCAAGAGTTAATAGCAGTTTAGATGTGATGCTGTGACAGCAAGGGTTAATAGCTGTTTAGATGTGAGGCTGTAATAGCAAGGGTTAATAGCCGTTTAGATATTGTATAAAATTCATATTTTATGTATATGTAAAAACAGTTTTTCGAAGACTGAATTCATTTTTAATTTCCGTTTTTTGTTTATGGATTTCTTCCGTAATTTAAAAAAAAAATATTTATTTTATTATTATTGAAGACAAACAAATCTTTCAGCCTGAGATTGGTTACATTTAGCTTTTTGTCCTTGTTTCTGGATATTCAGTACGTAATTAATATTGCTGATTCAGTCAGTAATCGAATCCCTTTATTCCATAAAGCCGTATTCCAGGAATACCGCAGTCTGCTTATCTACTGCCCGGTGTTAGAGCGGAGATCCCCAACATTTTTACTGCCGATCCTGTTTTTATTTTCTCACTTCTCGCGCTCCATAGAGCATATAATTTCTTTTTTGTTTTCCTCATACTTGTCTAAGACCACCCCGCGATTCTGCTGAAGACCTTACGAATCCTCATGACAATCGCGACCCTTGGTTTCGGAACCACTGTTAGAGAGACAAGTGTTTGCACCACATTTGTTGTTAACCCCCAACCTCCTGCACCTTTTTTTTTTATTTGAGGTCTTTCAGTTCAACAATGTCAGTATGTATGTCCAGCGTCTTGTCTGTCTGTGTGTTTTTTTTCCCCTTCAGTGTTTCCTGTTGTCACAATTTATTTCTGTCCAACAATTCTCCAGACCTAACGGTCTTTTATATTTGGACATGCGCCCTAATATAACCGAGTAGGTTGAACGGGACGCGCCTCGCCAAAACGAGGCAAAATTTTATTTAAAAAAAAAATGATTTCTTCTCCTTACAATATGTCCAAAGAAAGTGAATTTCTTACACCAAATATGAGTAAATTTCTTTCTTTGTGCACTGGCTTCTTTAAAATAAAATGTTCCTTACTATTTTTATCTGTTTATGGTATTCGCAACATTCTTCTTTTAAAACCTTTATTTTCTGAGGCTTCCAGGGATTTTCTTGCTTGTCTACTAATTGTTCACGACCCACTTCAATATTTTGGTATTGGCACTTTATGACACTGAAGAACTCGTGTTCTTATTACCAATAAGAAGTTTTTCTTGCGATAAATAAATAGAATTGTGTTGAACGCTGCTGTTTCCTTTTTTTAAATCTTCTGCTAATGACAACACGTATTATTATTATGATTATTATTATATTATTATTATTATGATTATTTTATTATTATTATTAAATTTGCTTTCTACCCACATAATCCCCATGGGTCTTCGAGAAGACAAAAATATAATGGGACAACTGCTACCTCAGGCAATTCGTAAGAGACGAGTACAGTCTGATTGTGCTTGAGGCTGGCAACCTTATCACGTACAACAAATGGCTACATAAACAACCGCTTCAAGAGCACGTGACTACTTGGTGTTAGCTTCCTGGAAAGGGGGGGAGACCAGCTGCTGTGGTGGCTCCATGCTCCGTAAAGGGCAAAGGAAGAAGAAGAAGAATGGTGCCTTCAGGATCAGTATAAGACACACGTTGACGTGATAGTTGATCAGGCATCAATGACGTGCCATCACCGAGGGAGTGTGTGTGCGCGCGACGAGTGCACTCGTTTTACCCCGGGACAGCACTATTGCATGGCTGTTTTTACTAGCACACAGCAAGTATCAGATGCTAGTGCCAAAATACATCTTCTGCTCCTTGACAAATTCGCCTGCTTTGAGTTTAATGATGTGTGCGTACGCACGTGAGTGTGAGAAAGTTGGACGTAGGGGGAAGAGAGAATTTGGAGGAAATACCGAAGTGAGGAAAAAAAGTTTCAGCTGTTGATTAAGGTGAAATAAAATAGAGAGGGAAACCCAAGGCTTGTGAATAGTAAATAAACAATACACATAAACTGATGATTAAAGCGTGTATGCTTCTATTTTTTTTGTTTTTAGTTATTATTATTATTAATGTATTATATTTTTTACCCCGGGTGTTGGTTTGGTTTTGGATATGAGGGCCATCTTCAGTGCAGACGGACAACTCCATCAGTGCTCCGATCTCCTCCCTTAGATCACACAAGGAGGATCTCAGCACAGTGCACGAACTCTGTGGCACCGGCGAAGATCCCAATGTGTATATACAGGAGTCACCTATTATGTTTATATTTTTATGGTTTCCTATTTTTTATTTTTTATTTTTATTTTGCCAGGGCCTTACTCTTAACGATTTTTCCATCTGGAATTTTTAACTTCCACACGGAACCTCCTATTCTTTCGGCCTTATCCGAGTAATTTTCAATTGACGGATGACGGAAGGGGGAGGGGGGGAAGAGAGTTCGTGGAAATGTTGGGTGTGTTGGCACAGTAAGCTAAGAGCTTGTCGCTCTTTTGTAGCCTTTGTGCCACAAGAGGAAAGAGCACTAACTGCTTATAGCCAATCGGAAGCAATCCGTTGCTGTACGAGTTTTTGAGTTCAAACTTAGAAGAAAAAAAAAACCCATGTTTCCCTTATAAACACAACAATAAAATGAAAATGAAGAAACGAGAGAGAGAGAGAGAGAGAGAGAGAGAGAGAGAGAGAGAGAGGGGAGTAACGGAAATAATATTTTACAGAATGTGTAAGCTCGTTGAAAATAAAAAAGTAGACACAAAAAGAAAAATAACAGGAATAAAGAATGGAATTCTTTGGAAGCTGTTAAAATTTTTTTTAACAAAAACAAAGTTAGAAGAATGTTCAACATCGTATGCTAGCTCGGAAAATTGAATGACAAACGAACATACTGTACCGATGCCAATAGTTGTTTGCTACAGACCAAAAAAAAAAAAAAAAAAAATTCATGAACATAATCACTAGAAAAAATAACAGCACATTCTTACAGGAACAATTGACTAATCTTCCTGAAAAGCCACGATATGCAGCGTCTCATTCGAATAAGACTATTCGGCTGACCATTCTGCTGACCTATTTTAGATCGAACATTCAGGCAGGTTTCTCCAATAAGTCTGTATATCACATAATGGTTCTTTCACAGTTGTCTCAAGCGGGTAGTGTGGATCAAACCAGGTTCTTGTTTTGTTATTCTTTTGTTCTCTCCTAATGGAACAATAGGATACCCAGAGCAGTTTTCAGGAGTGCAGTTGAAAGTCGCAACTAAGGTGCAGGGGGTTCAATTCCCTGCCCAGGCGGGAAGAAGACAACAGGAGCCTGGCACTTGAGAATCATGACCCAAGTACCCCAGATGCCCCCCCCCCCTTTTTTTTTCCTTCCTTATAGTTGAAAGGAGCCGCGGTAGCATAGTGGTTAGTGCACTGGCTTCCTAGCGCAGTGGTCTATGGTTCGATCCCCAGATGAGGCGGAAAATTTTTAGGCCACAAACGGCTCCTGGGTCGACCCAGCCCCCAAATGGGTACCAGAGCTACTCTGGGAAGGTTAAGGCGGCCGGCGTGATGCCGACCACATCACCCCTCGTGTGCCGACGGTCAAGATAATATGGGCCTAACACCATATTCCCAATATGCCTCAATTGGCGTGTAACGGGTTCCTTTTTACCTTTTTATAGTTGAAAGGAGATGAAATGGTCGAACCACAGGTCCGACGGGAGGGGAGGGGGGGGGAGGGGGGGGAGGGGGGGGGCAACTTCTGATGATCAGATTGCCTTCTGTTGTAACGCTCAATACAGAGTTTCCTATTGCTCCACAAGCAGCTATCTTAAATGTTGTCCACATCTGCAGAAGTATGTCTGTGGGGAAGCGTGTTCTCGTTGTCACGGATTGCCAATAGTTCTGTTGATTACTGTTAATTTTTTAGCTCTGCACTAGAGGTCCACCAGTGACCAACACTCAAGAGTATCTAATATGGGTCTTCAACGGTGTCTACCTTCGCACAAGATTACTCTTGGCAGAGTTGTAGATAGAAGGATAATAATGCTTCTATCTCAACGGAGTTTTCACAAGATGTTTTCAGAAGTCAAGAACAATGCTGCATAGGGCAGAGCACTATTAACTTATATCTGATGCGTCGACTTTTGTGAAGAATTATGCAATGGTTTTAGCCCGTTCAAGCCCCCAGTTGGTGTAAATCCAGCGAAATTCTTTTATTTGCTCTAAGATGTAAATATATGTCTAGATATATATACATTAAAGAGTCTTGCTCATACGTTTGCTTTCATACCTATAATAACTGAATGAACTATGATTGTTTTGTTTTAAAATAACATGTAACAAATTTAATGATCAATTAGTCTTAACAGGTTAAAATAGCAATGAAATGATGGTGAATTTTAGATGTAAATAAAATTGTCTTTACTGAGACTTGGTTTGAGGGTTTATAAAAACAATTGTCCTTTTGCTGGTTCCTTTTACAAGAACTTAGCTGGTGAGTCCTGCAGCCGTGGTTTCGTCAATTCTTCTGTGATGAGGGCCCTTCTCCACACAACTCGTCCAATGTAGGCCGTTAGTGTTGATTTCCTGCTTTTAACTCACAGCTAGTGACGTCGAAACTTTAATCTTGCAGCTTCGTTCCACGAGCTTTAGAGAAAATAAAAAGAACAAATGCCTCTTCTAAGTACACTTGTGGGCTGCAAATTAACAGGCGCATTGTCTCGCTGTCCACCCACCAATGTTAGCCTCTCTGAATAATTAAATTCTTCAGTATACACAGCGTAGGTCAGGGAAGATAAGAAATCACCAATACTCTTCTGGGTATTAAACTGGGAAAATTTGTGCCTGGACAGCGCGAATGCAATGATTTGCCTGAATTACAATTAACAAGGTACAAATACCTCACAAAATGATATTATACACTTTAGGCACATGTGATGTAATCATCACTCTTCACTACTCCATTCGGAGTCTGGGGTCACCTCTGCTGTCGGTTTTCTGCACGACTAGCAAGAAACAATCACCAGCGCTTGCTGTAGTGGTTTATGAATATACTATTTTCATATGTTGAGGTAGCCAGCCTCATATATAACCACTTAGCAAAAAAAAAAAAAAAAATGTCAAATTCACATTTGTAAAGTATAGGTTCATAACTTACCCCAACTGGGATCTACAATCTCCTGGCACAGTAAGAATGGACACAGCAACTTATGTTAGATGCTTTCGAATCACTTGGTCTGGGAAATTGTATTATCCTCTTATGACGGGTGATCTGATTCCTTAGGTCTCCAGTCTTTGTATTTAAAAATGAGGGTTTACTTTGAAGTTTCAAAGTTTCCCAAATACTTTGTCCAGGTCCTTTAAGTTTCCAGTCTTCGTATTTAAAAATGCGGGTTTACTTTTAAGTTTCAAAGTTGCCTAAATACTCTGTCCTGGTCATTTACGTTTCCAGTCTTTGTATTTAAAAATACGGGTTTACTTTTAAGTTTCAAAGATGCCCAAATACTTCGATCTGTCACTTATAATTTTGGAACTCTTAGTCCGATGTCTCTCTGGCTATGTTGCTAATTTGACGTTGAGATGCGATCTGATTTGTGACTCCGATTTCGCTAGATTATATTGCCATGTCTCAGGTAAAGTCCCAGATTGTACTTTTAAACCAAATTGCTAATGAAAGTTAAAGTCTATTCCGGCTCTCAAATCAAGCCAATGGAAAGCTCTTTCCTCCATATTGTTTCCCCTGACAGGTTATCTGTAATAATTACACATAGATGGCCCAGCGGAAGCGATTACGTATTATCACCCGTGTCTGCGTGGATCCCCCAGACGGATTTTTCAGACAGACAATATGGCTTTCTTTTCATCGATCGTGCGCTACCACCTTGTGTCAATAAAGATCGATTCTATCAAAGGTGGCTAGACGACTTACGATAAAAGTAGTATCCGCTGACCTGTCTAATTAGCCTAGTATTCTTACGATTCACCTGGCGAAACGTAAACAAGTCTAGGGGGAGTGGTCAGCGCGAAAATGTAGGGCATAAAATATGTCAAGTAAAAGGACGATGAAGGAGAGAGAAAAGGGCGCAAAAGTACATGCACAAAACGTTTTGTGCCACTAGTTATATTTGAATGAAGAATGTTACTTGTATGTGATAACATATTACGTAATGTACATTCGTGCCCATTTGTGGAGGATTGTCCAGATTTAATCATACTAAGACACTGGTTAATGATAAGGTGCTGGGGTTAATGATGAGGGAGGGGCTTGCTCGTATCATGAGTTGCGTCTTCACGGCGAAGGTTGTCTGTAGCACTTGCTTCTCTGTGCAGGTCCTTTAAAGAAAACATTGCTTTGAGTTTTCAGGATAACTGACAAAGCGGCTGGTTTTTAGATACCTTACTTACTTAGTCGTTCCTCTTCTACCGTGAGGTGTAGAGGTTTGGAAGAGAAAGCGCCAGACTATCCTATCGGCTGTCTTTTTCCTGGCCTGGTTCCATTCTAGTCCTCGGTCCTTCAAAGATTGTCTAATATTGTCCTCCCAGCGGACTCTGGGTCGTCCTGGAGGTCTGGATCCCTGGCTCTTTGTTTCCCATGCTTGTCGTGGTAGCCGATCTTCTCCCATTCTGCAGACATGGCCAAACCATCTTAGTTGGGACTGTTCTATTTGGGTCTGCAGCGGGTGGGATTTTAGGCCTTGACGTATCGTCTGGTTGCGGACCATGTCTCTTCTTGTTACTTCAACCACCTTCCTCAGATACCTCATTTCTGAGGTTTGAATCTGGCTTTTGTGGGTTGTAGTCATTGCCCATGACTCGCATCCATATGTCAAGACTGGGACATAGGTGGAGCGGTATACAGCCATCTTCGTTTTCTTACCAACCTCTTTCTTGCTGAGGTTTTTAGATACCTCTAGCAGAAATGATCTGGGAGGTAAGCTGTCATGTCTGCGGCAGTCTTCGGTAATCTAGGCCTTTTAGGCATGTTTGATCACGTGTAATCTATTGGATGGTTTTGTTAATTACGCAGTTTTCTATTTGTGTCCTGGAACTATGTTTTAGTCACACTGCGCAATTTTGTTTCTTCAGATTTGATAGTGAATTCTGCTTGTTCCGAACTTCTTTTTTTTTCCGTTCCAAAAATTCACTGTATTGTATGGCTTTGATTTTCCCGATGCTTCGTTTGTTCAATTTTTTTTATGTTTGCCGCAAAGAAATGTTGAACCAAGTTCTTTTTCTTTTCCTTCCGAAAAACATTTTAGCTGTTTTTTGTTGTTAATTAATTTATTGTATTTTTTTTCCTGAAACGTCCAGTCATATAGATCCTTTTAACAGCATCATCTAAGATGAGCGAAAGGAGTCGTCCATATGTGACGGCACACTATTTTTGCAATTTTTTTAAAAACAAACTCCCTCTTTCTTCCCCCCCCCCCCCCCCCGGCGCGGTCACATATCGTCACAAAAACCCAGCCCCCCTCTCCCCCCACCCCCCCTCCACCCCCAACCTTTACGTGACGTCACAAATCTCTTAACATCGCCCCCTTTTTTTCCCCCTATTTGTTTGTGGTAATACTGAAAAGAAACAACGTAATCGAATGTCCACTGTACGTGAACTGTCGCAGGCAAAATAATCTTTTAAGTAAAATCTTCCTTTTCATGTGCCGCATCCCAGCACGAGACTGGACCCAACTTTTTCAATATTGAGATAAAGACATTTGCATTTTATTCTCCCCCTCCCCCCTTTTTATACACACACACGCACGAACGCACGCACATGCAAGTTAATTCAAGTAGTTAAATGTTTGTGTTTTTATCTCATCAGACTGTTGTCGCGCTGGTGATGACTCGTTACTGTTTGTTTTTAACATCTAATTTTACACAGTACAGTTGATTTAGTCTGGGTTTTTTTTCTTTTTGTAAGGTGTGTATTACATTATTTAAAAAAAGACATATATAATTAACAATAATTTAAACCAGTTAAAGGTTATAACAATTAACCGACATTTCAGCTGAGATCATAATATTAATATTAGTAGTTATCGAGGATGTGAACTGTTACGGATGAAAGTAGGAACATTATTTATGAACGAAGCGAGTGTGACGTCACTTTTTTAACCCCTCCCCCTTCCATATCGTCACACAACATTACCAAATTTTGGACACCCCCGGCCCCTCTGCGTGACGTCATATTTGGACTTTCCTATGAAAGGACTTTTCAATGAAAGCTTTCGAATCGCAACGTCAACATTGTGTTTTTGTTAAAACTCATTCTAAAGAGCAGTTCTGATAATGACTAAAGATATGTGATAACAAATCTGCTGCCAGTAAACCATCCTTGATTTGTTTAGTTTTATGAAATCAGCCAACAGTTGCTGTAAGCTGATAGCTCCGTCTTTCCCGGGGCTCCATCCACGGGGCGAAACAATGATGTTGGTCAGAGGTCATCTGGCAAAGGTCATCGTCCAGATTGGAGGAGCATGCTACAAAAAGGTTATGTAGAGTTGATAATGGCAATTCAGACGTTCTGGAGCCCGTGGGATCAGAGTTTGGGAGCCCTGTGTGTCTGTTAATGATATGCTCAGCGCCAGAACCAATCAGGTTTGAGATTACAGAGATATCTTTCTACCGTGCCCAGTAATGAGACTGAAAACATTTACGGTTTGGAGACGCGACCAAAATCCCAGGGGTGTTTACTCTGACAGCACAACAAGAGAAAGCTGCGAGTTAATGCCCCTCAATTTATAGCACCTCTGACGTCGTAGTGTTTTCAGTTTCACACAACACTGCGTCTTTTCCCCGTGCTTGTTTTTTATTTCCTCTTTGAATTGAAAATTAAGATGTACAAGCAAAATATTCCAAGCCAAAGAAGGAGAGAAGAGTAAGAATAAATAATGGCCCAGACCAGGAGTCAAGTGCGAGAGTAAATCTTTACACGTTAAACCGTTTAGAATTACACGTGTCCTCAGGTTGGGTTGAGACCGGGTGAAAGTTGAGATGCCCAGTTTCCCTTACGACTAGATCCGTCTGTGTGTAATCTGAACGCTACGATAAATCCTAAACACGTTGCGTTCAAGGCATAGGCGTGTATTTTGTATTTCTGGGCCTGTTTCTGTGTTATGGTCCCCCCTCCCCCCAATCCCACGCCTACATGTTTAATCCGCCAGTGTTTTCTTTTATTTATTATTTTCGGTTTCAAAAACCTTTTCGAAAGAAAGGACCGGACGTATGTAGGACACACTTTCTTTAGATTTTCTTCAGCATCCGTTTTTATCGAATCTTTTATTTACTTAATCGAATCTTGTCTTTCCGTTCCTCTTTATGTGTTTGTCAATGAACAGAGTATTAGTATATTGTGTTTACTTTCTAGTTCTCATATCTTTCGGATGGTTCACCAGATTGGAGATTCCTCCTGCCTGAACCCTTCCAATCTTATATTTCCTGCCAATTGCTTCGTGGAATTATTTCTTCCTCATATTCTTGCCACGTCAGCTACAGCTGTCGCCTTAAAATAGACTCGGTACCTGAGACGAGGGCCGACAGTGAAAATAAACTCTGTTCATCGGCTATCGATATTGAGAAGATCTGAGCACCTGTTGGATGTAGACAACGTTTGACACCGCCGTGATTTCGATCGAGAAAACAAATGAGATGATGCTTTCGATAACGCGCCAGAGACACGCACGGTTAGCGCGCACATTTTGCGGGAGATTTATTTTGAGCTTGAGAAAGCTAGAATCGACGGCCAGTTGTCGTCTGATTGCCAGTGGTCGTCTGATTGCCAGAATGGCTAGAGCACTGGCCTCTGGCGGCAAAGGTACCGGATTCGAAGCGCGGTAGTGTCACGCTCCAATCTACCTAGCTGTAAATTGGTACCTGATCTTGAGTTAGGAAAGGAAAGGGCAGCGAGAAAGGGAACTAGTCACACCCCACCTGTCTAAGCTGGACTAGTGAACCCTCTAACACTTCACACTCCTATGGCAGTATCTGCTATGGGACCACCTTTACCTTTTGTTTTTTCACTTATCAGGGCTTCATCGTGCCCTTATCAGGGCTTCATCATGCCCTTATCAGGGCTTCATCATGCCCTAATCAGGGCTTCATCATGCCCTTATCAGGGCTTCATCGTGCCCTTATCAGGGCTTCATCATGCCCTAATCAGGGCTCAGTGCTCAGTGGAACCCAGAACTTGGCTACCTGATGCAATTCAGTCCTGCGTCACTCAGCCAAGCACTAATGATGTCTGTGCAACGCGGGCCCTACTAAATACCTGACAGAGACATCCATTATCGATGATGAATCCACTCATTTTTTATTTTGTTTTATTGACTTAATCCCTGCGACCAAAGCCGTCTCTCCCCTGAAAAATTAGTTGATTACTGTGACGCATAAAGTAATAAGTACTTTGTTACTTTCTCAAAACACTATAATTTCATTGGCTATAGGCCTTCGACAGTTTTTTTCATAATTTGCAAGATTTTATTTTATTTTATTTTATTTACTTTTTTAATTCGTATTCTCTCAGTGTTGCTTAATTACTTTGTTAGAATTTTAGTGTTGTGGTGTGGAAACGTGCGTGCCTACTGTTGTGTGACTATTTTAATATACTACTGACAATTTCAGTTAATTGTAATTTTTTAGCAATACTTGTACCAAGTGTTCGTACGTTAAGTACTAACATTTGTATTTTCACTTACTTGGTGACGTTAATTTGTTTAAATTTTCGTGGGTTTCGTATTTAAAATTGCTTTTGTTATTTTCCTTTTTAAACCACTCGCCAAAATAAAATGCATACCTATCAGACACAATGGCTAATTAAGGATAGTCTACGGCTGGGCCACCTGAACATGTACCATTTATTAGGCAAACTTCCTGAGCTTACACAAATTCTGAATAAAAATTTTCATGTTTTTGGACTTTCCGAAAGTGGTTTAAACGACAAAATATCGGATGATGAAATTGCCCTAAATGGCTTTAAAAACAGTTCGGCGAGACTCAAGTAGAAAGCTAGAAACAGGTATAGTAGAATATATGTCCACTTCTATTAGTTATCGCCACAAAAGCGATTTAGAGACAGCAGAGACTGAGTGCATATTGTTAGAAATAAAACTACCGACTCAGGGACAATTTCTAGTCGGATATCTTTATAGAAATCCCAGTGCAGGAGCCATCTGGTATGAAGATTTCACCACTATGATGGATAAAGTATTTACCACTGCCAAAGAAATTATTCTTCTAGGCGATTTCAACATCGACATGCACAACACAAACCAAACGTGGGAAGATATCATACTATCGTACAACCTAAAACAAATAGTCAACCAGCCTACCAGGGTAACAAATGCATCATCCACAACAATTGACCACATCTACGTCACCTGTGCAGAAAACATTATAGAATGCTTTGTTCCTACTGTCGCGATGAGTGACCACTAACCTATATGTTGCACGTGGTCAAAGAATAAATATAAAGCTCCAAGAAATAAACATATCAGTATTAAATTTAGAAGTTTTAAAAATTTCAACCGTGAACTATTTTTACATGATTTGCGAACTGCACCTCTTGCCAGTGTTTACCAGCTTTCTGAACCCGATGACGCCATTGCCCATTGGACACGTATCTTTCTTTGTGTGTTTGATAACCACGCACCAACTAAAGAAGTTCGTGTGAAACGACAGGTCAAATCTCCTTGGATCACACAAGCAGTGCTAGACGCCATGAGGCAGAGAGATCAAGCTCACAAAAACAAGGACTTTAACATATACAGAGCACAGAGGAACAACGTGCAATATTTAATTCGTAGAGAAAAAAGAAATTACTTTAAAAATTTGGTTCAGAACAAAACAAACAGTAAAGATATATGGAAAGCAATCAACACCTTAGAGAACAAGCGAAATCTGTCAGTCTCGTCAAACCCCTAATACTTCATTTACTTGCACAGACTTCAGCAATTACCTTCAGGCAGAAATAAACAGTCTTAAATCTACAATACCAAATTCACCTTGTGACTTAGGCAGGCTGTCAGTATTTTGTGAGAACAAATGTACCAACACAATCCCATCCAACATTCCGTTTATGACAGTTAATGAAGTGTATAACTATCTTTTAGGACTTAAAGATAATAACTCATCAGGACTTGACGGAGTCAGTAATCGAATACTGCGTTATGCGGCTCCAGCTATTAGTGATTCGTTTACATACATATACAATCAATGTATCGCACGGAGTTACTTTCCGTGGCACTTTAAAGTCGCTAATGTATATCCTCTCTTAAAATCTGGCTCTTCCGACAATAATAACCTTGGTAACTATAGGCCAATCTCCTTAATACCATCGCTATCCAAACCACAAAAAAAAAACACATACATAAAATAACACTACAACACCTAGTTAACAACGGCTTGCTAATTGATAGTCAGTCGGGG
Source organism: Oreohelix idahoensis (assembly GCA_024509875.1). Lineage (NCBI taxonomy): Eukaryota > Metazoa > Mollusca > Gastropoda > Stylommatophora > Oreohelicidae > Oreohelix > Oreohelix idahoensis. The sequence continues at coordinate 457,108 of JAMPIV010018758.1, forward strand.
TTTAGACCTCAACATTCATGTCACACAGCTCTAACTAAGATGATTGACAACTGGCACTTAAATATTAATAACGATAACATATGTGGGGCAGTTTTTGTAGACTTTAAAAAATCATTTGATATGATAGATCACGCTATTTTAATTAGAAAACTAAAAACATCAAATGTAAACCAACTAGTGACGATAATTAAATCATTCCTGTCAGACAGAAAACATGTAGTTTCTTACAATAACTCTTGCTCAAACCCAACCGTAATAAATACCGGCGTTCCTCAGGGCTCTATTCTTGGGCCTCTACTTTTTGCCATATACATTAATGACCTTCCACTCCACGTCGAGCACGCATCCTGTGACCTATTTGCTGATGACTGTACTGTCTACACGAGTGATACAAGTTACTACACACTCGAACTATCGTTACAAAAAGATACAGACAATCTGATTAAGTGGAGCAGCGGAAATCGCATGCTAATTAATATAATTAAAACAAAGTGCATGTTAATATTAACTAGACAAAAATTACAAAATTCAGAGAAAACAACACTTCAGATCTATATTGGTACATCACCAATTGAAAACGTTAATGAACATAAAACTATAGGAATAGTTGTTAACCAGCATCTAAATTGGAATTCACATGTTCATGCACTGATCAAGCAAACGGCACAGAAAGTTTACCAGTTAGCTAAAATCAAACATTTCCTAGATGAAGATGCACGAAAATTGTTCTGTATATCTCACATATAAACAAACCTTGACTATTGCTCCACAATCTGGGATGGTTGTTCTTTGTCCAACACAAAAAGACTCCATTCACTACAAAAGCGTGCAGTGTGTCTAGTTTCTGACAACTGCCAAACACAGTGTGTAGATCTCTATAAAGATCTCAAAATACTGCCTCTAAGAAAGCGCTTTCTGTTCAAAAAAGCTAAATTTGTTCACAAAATCCTGTCACAGAATGCTCCAACATATCTGTGGCCAATGTTCAAATACAATGAAAGACGCACTCAACGCCTTAACAAAATACAAGTGCCCAAGCCTAGGCTTGACTTATTCAAGAAAAGCTTAGCTTACTCTGCTGCTCATCTTTGGAACTATCTTCCACATTATCTAAAAGATAACAACCTCAGTCCCTGTTCATACAATCGTAAACTTTTCGAATACTTTATGAGTTCTGATTATCTGCCCCCCTAATGTGATTATTTTTCCGAACAAATGATATAATATCGATTGTAGGTTTAATGATGATGTTAGTGCTTTTCAACATATTTTGTTTCATGGTGATACTTAGTTTGTACTTTTCAACATATTTTATTTCATGTTTATAATTAGATACAGTGAATGTGAGTATGCCTTCGACACAAGAACGCAAACATATCAACAACAACAAATAAACAAATGTGTGTATGGGAGAGAGCGAGATAGAGAGAGTTGACACGACTGTTCACACTTTAAAAATTCATTTAGTACATTTGAAACGAGATGCCGCATATGTCACTGACCCCCACCGTTTAGCCACACACAAATTTTATTCCTTTTATTTTCTGTTTCAGAAACCGTTTCTGAGTATTGACTTTCACAATTTTTACAGTACCTACTTATTCGTAGAATATATATATATATATATATATATATATATATATTATATATATATATATATATATATATATTTATATATATATATATATATATATATATATATATATATCTTCTTCTTCCGTCCTTAGCCACCGACCGTCAAAGCAGTCAGTGGCCATTACGCCTAGTGGCGTCTTAGGGCAACAGCAGATAGGTTTTCTTTGCCATTGTTTCCCATCACACCTATTGGCGTCTTTAGGGCAACGGCAAATCAATCCATCTGCTGTTGTTTCCGTAATCGAAGTGACTGGCAAACGGGTGATCAGCCCGTTGGTATATATATATATATATATATATATATATATATATATATATATATATATATATATATATATATATATATATATATATATATATATATATATATATATATATATATATATTTATTTATTTATTTATTTATTTATTTGTGAATACCGGTTGTGGCTGAGTGGTTACAGCGATGGCCTCTTGTGGCAAAGTTATCGGGTTCCGGCATCCCAAGGTGATGACGCGACGCTCCAGTCTACCTAGCTGTAAATGGGTACCTGGCTCTGCTACCGAGTTAGGGAAGGTTAAGGCAACGAGGAAGGAAACTGGCCCCGCCACCTGATAAAGTTGGGCATAGTATAGTGAAGTCTCTGACACTTCATCCCCTATGGCAGTATCTGATTTGGGACTACCTTTTACCATTTGATATGAAGAAATCATTTATCGATTACAAACCTGCTTATATTACCTTTACGGCGCTATAGATGATATAGGCCATGTCAGTACCCGATATTTATACAGGTAAAGGGGACTAATGATCATTTACTCAGCGACAAAAGACCTTTAAATTCGTCTATGCCAGATAGCCATTCCCTGTTTCACAAGACAGAAGATACAAAGAAAGAAGTGGCCTACTGAACCTTTAGGCCAGCTGTAAATGGATATCTGCTCTTGAGTTAGGGACGGAAAAGGCAGCGAGTAAGGGAAACGGTCACCCCCCCACCTATCGACGCTGGACCTAGTATAGGGAAGTCTCTAACACTTCATTCACCTACGGCAGTATCTGATATGGGACTACCTTTAGCTTTGTCTTTTACTTGTTGAAGAGGGATCGAAGAATCCCTGTCTTCGTGCATGGCGATGTAATCGGAACTGGGCTAAACTGAGAAAATTAGAGGGGAAAAACAAATCTGACAATAAAAGAAGGATGTACATACATTAGGATAATATACACTCACTGAAGCAAATCTGTTGTTGTTGTTTTTTGTTTTGTCTTGTTTTGCAAGGGTTCGTGCTTTTTTTTAAATTTGTTGTTTGTTTGTTTTTTTTTTTCTTAATTTGTTTGTTTGTTTTGTGCTAAATCTCTTGACATTAACTCCAAGGGTCGTGTTACGTCCTTTGGGACAGTTGTGCCACAATTCAAATATTTCCTTCTGGTCGCTAGGAAAACGTACGGGAGGAATACTAGGAAAACGTACGGAGGGAGCGCTAGTGAACGTACGTGGGGAACGCTGGGAAAACGTACGGAGGGAGCGCTAGTGAACGTACGTGGGGAACGCTGGGAAAACGTACGGAGGGAGCGCTAGTGAACGTACGTGGGGAACGCTGGGAAAACGTACGGAGGGAGCGCTAGTGAAGGTTCGTGGGGAACGCTGGGAAAACGTACGGAGGGAGCGCTAGTGAACGCTAGGAAAACGTACGGAGGGAGCGCTAGTGAACGCTGGGAAAACGTACGGATGGAGCGCTAGTGAACGTACGTGGGGAACACTGGGAAAACGTACGGAGGGAGCGCTAGTGAACGTACGTGGGGAACGCTGGGAAAACGTACGGAGGGAGCGCTAGTGAACGTACGTGGGGAACGCTGGGAAAACGTACGGAGGGAGCGCTGGTGAACGTACGTGGGGAACGCTAGGAAAACGTTCGGAGGGAACGCTAGTGAAACGTACGGGGGAACGCTAGGAAAACGTTCGGAGGGAATGCTAGTGAAACGTACGGAGGGGGAGGGGGCGCTAGTGAATCGTACGGGGGGGAAGGAGCGAGGAAAACTTACGGAGGGAACGCTTGTAAATCGTACGGAGGTAGCGCTACGAAAACGCACTGAGTGAACGCTAGAATAGAATCGCTGTACATGGCAGCATGGCACAGATTGAAAGCGACGGCGTATGTCTTAGTTGATATGATAGCTTTACCAGGCTACTGTTATTTGCAGTAAACACGCCAAAATGTTTGCATTGCCATTACTTGCGGTGTCGATGCAGCTAACGGAAATTTTCTGCTCTGCTTTTTCATTTTGGTCTTTTTGAGCGGAGGTTTTCTAACATGGTCGTGATTTCATCAGATATTTACAGTAATGTTCTGGGTCAAGTCTTGTGAGTAGACTAGAGTTATGTTGAGCGGCCGATAAGCTAAGTAGTTAGAAGGCTTGACTCTCGCGGCAGAGTTAGCAGGTTCTTGGATCGAAACCTCGTGGCTGACTCTGCTCTTGAGTTGGGAAAGTAACGGCAGAAAGGAATTGAGATAGTCACACCACCTCATAAGAGTCATGTTATGGTCTTTTGTTATCATCAGAAGTTGACAGTTGAGTCATGTTATGGTCATTTGTTCTCATCAGAAGTTGACATTTGAGAGTCATGTTATGGTCATTTGTTCTCATCAGAAGTTGACATTTGAGAGTCATGTTATCGTCTTTTGTTCTCATCAGAAGTTGACATTTGAGAGTCATGTTATGGTCATTTATGACAATTTAGTTATTTAATGAGCGTTTGTTTTCGGCAGAAGTTGACAATAGAGTCATGTTATAGTTATTTGTTTTCCCGGCGTAATGCTGACCACATCACCCCTAGTGTGCCGATGGTCAAGAAAATACGGGCCTAACACCGTATTCCCAATATGCCTCAATAGGCGTGTAACGGGATCCTTTACCTTTACCCTATTTGTTTTCGACAAAAGATGACAGTTGTGTTATGCTTTAGTTATTTGTTTTCGTCAGATGTTAACACTTGTAATGTTTTCATCAGTTGTTTTCGACATTATTTCATATTAGAACTATGTTACAGTCATTTGTTTTCAACAGAAGTTGACAATTCACTCATGAAATGGTCATTTATTGTAATCAGAAGTTGACAGATTTGTCATGTTATGTTCTTCTTCTTGAATCCGTAACCCCTGAAAGCAGTCAGGGAGCCATACAGCTTGTGGCCTCTTGTAGGGCAGCAACAAACTGTCCCCACTGTGCTCGGTCGGTGGCCATCCTTCGTTACGTGCTCCAACTATGGTTCATGCTTTGCATCTCAGCCTCCACTGTTCTCCGCCAGGTTGTCTGGTCTGCCTCTCTTTCGCCGTCCTTTTGGGGTCCATAGCATAGCAGATCTGGTGATGGTGGCAGGGTCCCTTCTGAGGACATGGCCAACCCAGTTCCGGTCATATTATGATCATTTGTTTTCGACGCATGTTAACTGTTAACTTATATCATGGTCATTTGTTTTGGACAGAAGTTGTGTTTTGGTCAGTTGTGTTTCATATATTTACAACCAGTACAGCAAGTAACGAAAATGCACATTTATTTTATTTAAGTATACATCCAAATCACAAGAGAGTTACTGTTTTCTTTACTTCTGTTTGTCAAATGATCATTGAGTACAGTTATCCTTACTCCTGATTATCGAGTGATTTCTGATGTCGTGACTTCAGTATTCGTGTTTATTCATTGTATACTAATTATTTTTTCCGTAGGTATTTAGATGCGTTTATTGTTTCATTTTCCGATGTCGTAAAAGATTACTGAATATTTATTTGTTTTTTTTTCTTTTTTTTTTTTCCAGAAGAGTTTCCAGAATTCTTTGAACAACCTCAGTCTCAAGTGATATCCAATAGTGTCCCGGTGACCTTAAAATGTTCAGCGACTCCGAGTGACGCCCAAATCCGGTGGCTGTTTGAAGGGCAGCCCTTGGATGAACGTCGACATCGAAACATGGAGATCATAGGTTCAAACCTCCATTTCCCCCATTCACATCACGCAAGAGCGGATGACGGCAATGATGGAGAGTACCGGTGTACGGCCACCACGGCTATGGGAACCATTATCAGCCAACCTGCCATACTATCTAAACCAGGTGATGATCTGAATTAACTTATAGTATACATTCCCTGTATGCAAGTCTTCCCTGTCATCGTTGTTATCACCATTCCGCCTCCTCAAGTAGCAGTGACCTTCAGCAGACTCATGTTAAGTCCTCCTGTCGCATGCCGTCAACACCAGATTGTTCCATCTTTTCCTCATCCCTTTTACAAGGTATTTGTGTTTCCAGTTCTCTTTGTGCTGTGTTGTCATGTCTGCCTCTTGACCTACTTACCCTGGGAGTTCCAGAGCAGTGACTGCCTTGTAATGCTTTCAGCATTTGCCAGCGTCTGTTTCTCATCTATGGCACCACTGGCACTTGTGTGGTTGTTGTCATTAGTTCCGTGTTGGTCATCTCGTTGTACCAGTTCAATTGTTCTATTCTGAGCAAGCACCCATTTCTGATAGTCTGTGACTTCTTTGTTGTGTTTTGTTGTTGTGTTTTGTTGTTGTGTTTTGTTGTTGTGTTATGTTGTTGTGTTTTGTTGTTATGTTTTGTTGTTGTCCATGTTTCAGAGCCATACAGTAAGACTGTCTTGACATTTTAATTGAAGATTCTTATTTTTGAAGTTGTCTTACGCATATGGTACCCAAACCCAGGCCTAGCCCTCATTATCGCCTTTTAGGACATGCTTGATAGATACTATACTTCTTCTTCTTCTTCGTACACTCTCAGACGTCAGCTTGAATATGTTCAAAGAAAGCGGTGGTCAGTTTGATGCTCTTTGGTAGATAGAGCATTGCTATTCTTTGCTCGCATGTCGGACTGCAGCAAGACGCTTATGTCTTTCCGCTGATGGAGACCAATATACTTTTTTGTCTTACCTTCTACTCATCATGTGACATATTCTTTCCAGAACTTTGTCTCCATTACAGCTGCTCTGAACGCATCACGATTCTGGGCAAGTCGACCTGCATCAGCCAAAGACAAGTTCAGACTCTCTGTGATGTCCTGGGTCCACCATCGTCTAGGTCGACCCCTTCCCCTTTTTCCAGGGACCATGCCTTCCATCACTGTTTTTTCCAGACTATTATGTCTTTTTATATGACCGAAAAAATTTCAGCTTCCTTATTGCGATGGTATTTAGGAGCCAATGTTCCTGTACGTTTAGTGAGTGCAGTACTTCTCTGTTGGTCTTTTTTTCTGTCCAGGGTATTCTCAACATCCTTCTGTAGCATTTCATTTCGAATGATGTAATCTTTTTTGCAACTGTTTTATTGAGTGTCCAAGTCTCGCAGCCGTATGTTGCTACTGGGAATATACATGCTCTGATCAGTTGTAACTTTGTTTCTTTGCTTGTGCCTTGCCATAGGTTTTTCATCTGTATTAGCTTATGTGAAGCAATTGCAAGTCTTCTTTTAATTTCTACTGCACAGTCGCCAGAGCTGTTAATATTGATCCTAAGTATTCGAATTCATTGACACTTTCCAGTTCTTCGTTATCAATTTCAATTTCTGGTTTGGTCTTTACTTTGTCTGTTGTCAATACTTTGGTCTTCTTGGTGTTTAGGTATAGATTCTGGGCCTCGCTGTGTTTTTTGGTGGACAGAAGTAATTGTTCAAGTCCTTTTGGGTTGGTCGATAGGAGGACTGTGTCGTCAGCATATCTGATTTCCGGGATCTGGTACCCGCCGATGTTAAATGAGTCAAACTCTGTGTGTTCTTGGTCATCTCTTACGTTTCTCATGATATTCTCGGCATAAATGTTAAACAGGTAAGGGGAAAGGGTACAGCCTTGTCTTACTCCTTTCTGTACTTCAAACCATTCTGATGTTTCCCCCTCTATTCTTACGGCTGCCTGTTGTTCTTGGTACAGCAGTGCGATGAGTTGTATAAGGTGGTTTGGAAATCCCATATTTTTCATAATAGCCCATAACTGCTGATGTTGTACACAATCTACTAAGCGTCAGATTATCTAAGCGGTTAGAGCCCTTGCCTATCGGCGGAAAATTTACCCGGGTTTCCAGGATCCAAACCTGTCCAGCCGTAAATGGGTACCCGATTCTGCTCTTGTGTCAGGGAAGGCAAAGGCAGCGAGGAAGCGACATGGTCACCCTACCACATAGAAAGCTAGACCTAGTATAGTGAAGTCTCTAACACTTCACCCTCCCAAGGCTATTTCTGCAATGGGAATACCGTTACATTTTTACTTCTTTTAGCCAGTCTGGTAAATGGCCGCAGACATTGCTGAACAGTATGAGGAGAAGTGCGGGGGATGGATGAAAGTGTCAAGAAATAATATTCCTACTTTCTTAGTTGGTTCAGACAGCTTAACAAACTCGGGCTGTTTTTTTTTTTTTTTTTGTGGGTTCGGTTCGTGTTGTGACTCCATCGCTTAGTTAAGTCGTTCACAACATTCATTGTTGGTGTTTCAATTGGCATCCACATTTAGGGAAGGATGCTTTGGTATTATTGCGTAATTAGTGATAAGATATCTTCTACGGGCAACTGGCAGATGGCAAAAGAACATTTAGGCGACCACAGATGATGTTCAAAGATGTATGCAAGAGAGACATGAGGGCACTGGACGTAAAGCCAGCAACCTGGGAGGATGAAGCTGCCGATCACACCAAGTGACGATGATCTGTACGGCGCCACCTCAGATTGGGCGAAAAGAAAGTTTCACGGCAAGAGAAGAAAAACGTCAAAAGGAACATCAGGAAAATAAGCAGCTGAGGGCTGTCACCTCAGGGGCGCATTCCCATAGTCAGTTTTGACTGAAGGGGTTTTTATTATGATTATTAGTGATAAGAAGATATAGACTACCAAACTAGTTTATAGAAGAGTGTATTCAACAACAAAAAGTTCAATAAAACAGACATAGCATAGTGAAAACTTTAACGCTTCACTCACCCTGCGGCAGTATCTGTTATGGGACTGCCTTCGCTTTCATCTGTAGCCCAGTTTTCAGTTTATTTATTTTTCATGACGAGTAGTGTCCAAACGTTCGCATACAAAGTTGGTTTTTCTTATTTTTTGGTAGGGTATGGCGCCAGGGATGATAGGTCAGTCGGTAGGGACCTAAAGACGGTACATCTGCTATTGTCCGACCAGAATCTCTACATTTCCAACTTTGCGAATTAAACTGGACACGTTGTACAGACGCTGATATCTTTCTTCTTCTTCCGTCCTTAGCCACCGACCGTCAAAGCAGTCAGTGGCCATTACGCCTAGTGGCGTCTTAGGGCAACAGCAGCTAGGTTTTCTTTGCCATTATTTCCCATCACGCCTAATGGCGTCTTTAGGGCAACGGCAAATCAACCCATCCTATAATTTAGGTCGACAGTGGATCCACCACCGAAAGAGGAAAAGGGGAAGCCTCCGAATAAATGGTGAAGAGAGGCCTTTGAAGAATGCCCTTACATTGTGAGAGACATATGGAGAGGGAAAGATGGAGAATCCCCTTACATTGTGAGAGACATATGGAGAGGGAAAGGTGGAGAATCCCCTTACATTGTGAGAGACATATGGAGAGCGAGAGATGGAGAATCCCCTTACATTGTGAGAGACATATGGAGAGGGAAAGATGGAGAATCCCCTTACATTGTGAGAGACATGGAGAGCGAGAGATGTAGAATCCCCTTACATTGTGAGAGACATATGGAGAGTGAAAGATGGAGAATCCCCATACATTAGGAGATACATATAGAGAGTGAAAGATGGAGAGTCCCCTTACATTGTGAGAGACATATGGAGAACAAAAGATGGAGAATCCCCTTTTATTAGGAGATACATATGAAGAGCGAAAGATGGAGAATCCCCTTGTATTATGAGATACATATAGAGAGCGAAAGATGGAAAATCCCCTTACATTGCGAGAGACATATAGCGAGCGACAGATGGAGAATCCCTCTGCATTGGGAGAGACATATGGAGAGCAAAAGATGGAGAAACTTGAGTGACACATCGAAAGACCTTGTTTTTGGCCTGGGCACTGAAATACCAAAGACATGCATGCATCGAAGGGAGCCGAAAGACATTGAATAAATCATCATCATTTTCCTCTTACACTCATTATGGAGCATGGAGCCAACCCAGGTGCTGTTCCATTTGCAGAAAGTAGGCATCAAGCATTCGCATTCTCTTGCAACAGTGGTTTCTGCAGCAATTTCCTTTACTTGATGAGGCCAGCATCATGCGCAGCTTCATATGAGTCGCCATGTACGACATGCCTGAGGAAACAGTAGTCCCGTTCTTTCTTTGTCTCATGAGAGACCTACATGGGGGGGGCTGTTGGCTGAATGGCGCACTTTTATTCTGCCACCTATTGCTTTCATTGTCTCTACACTGGCATAATCCCGTATCCAAGAAAAGATACCAGGAAGACAGAAGATAGAAAAACGGTGTATACAGGTCACTGAGGTAGACGTTCATTATGTGCGATGTTGCATGGTCCTCTTTTATTAAAATAGAAGTGTCAGTTTTGCGTTGTCCTCTGCAGGGGGAGTTGCTGTAGTAAGTGTGTACTTCGTTGTGGTATGTAATGTGGCGCCCGTGACCCAGGCGCTGATAAATTAAACTTGATTCACCCTCAAGCTGCCGGGGAAACGAAAGTAGGTGGCAGAGTCCTAATATGACAAAGATGTAGTTGCTTGGTAGGCAACCAAGCAGCTGTGGGGTCTGCTTTAGAAACACTGAGCTCTCTAAAGATGTACCCAGATAAAATCATGTATGTTTTCAGGCGGCAGGATAATTTTGATTCAGAATAATTGCAGCTTGTATGTACCTTTTATCTCTTCCGCACGATCTGCTTCATGTAATCACATCAACAGAGAGATGGAAAACTAAACCTAAATATTTTACCCAAGTTATATTCTCTTGAAAGAAAAGATCGTTTTCCGTCTTTTACAGTTCACGAATAAAGCGAATTTTAGTACGCCAGCGTGTGGGTTTTCACTGGACTGCAAGTGAAATTACCTTTAAACCTGGCGATACTGAGCGTCCCATCGCACTAGGTGGCGATGCTCCTTACGGCGCAACCTCAAATTTGGCGAAAAGAAGCTCTCACATCAGGCAGAAGAGAAAAGAACACACTGATAGGAACACCACGATAATAAATGTATCTGGTCTAGTGCAGTCTCTTATATTCCTAAGTGCTTGAAATTCTGAAATTGAATATGTCAAAACTCTCAATTTTTTTTAAGGAAGATTTATATAAACAACTTCATGTGCATTTAATATTGACACCATCTTAACTGTGACAAACAAAAATGTATTTTCTGTAACACTGTATCATTACAGGGAGCCGCGGTAGCATTGTGGTTAGTGCACTGGCTTCCTAGCTCAGTGGTCTATGGTTCGATCCCCAGATGAGGTGGGATTTTTTAAGGCCGCAAACGTCTCCTGGGTCGACCCAGCCCCAACTGGGTACCAGAGCAACTCTGGGAAGGTTAAGGCGGCCGGCGTGATGTTGACCACATCACCCCTAGTGTGCCGATGGTCAAGAAAATATGGGCCTAACACCATATTCCCAATATGCCTCAATGGGCGTGTAACGGGATCCTTGACCTTTACCCCTGTATCATTACATCTTTTTCTGTATTGGAATAGATATCCTTATACCTGATTTTCCATCTTCTCTTTTAAACCCGGCAATGTATACAATAAAGCTATCTATTGTTGTCTGTCGTCCGTATTTCCTGCTTTGTTGATGTAATTTTCTATTTTTTTTTTTTAACGGAGTTCCGCCAGGTGATAGTCAATATTTGGTTTAATTTGTTCCCAAGGTGGCACACTTATCACGTACTTAACGTACAGGTGGTCCCATAACATGGTACTTCCGCAGGGGTGTGAAGTATTTGAGACTTCGCCATACCAGGTCCAGCTTTTATATGTGGTGGGTGGGGGGGGGGGGGGGGGGGGGGGGGGGGGGTGTTGGGGGGGGGGTGTGACAAGTTCCCTTCCTAGCTTCCTTTGCCTTCCTTAACTCAAGAGCACGAGTCAGATACTAATTTACAGCTAGGTGGACTGGAGCGTGACGCCTTTCAAATTTCGATCTGTCCTTGACATACCCTGTTATAACTTTGATGTTTCAGTTGGTATTCTCTCTCCCCCCTGCTCCAGAGTAACCTTCATTGAGCTTTAGTATTTTAATTTGTTTTGCCAGAGTTGTCTCGGTTCACTCCCATGGATGACGTCACTGTTATCGTTCCGGAAGGAGGTTTTGCTACTTTGACCTGTGACCCTCCAAGGGGCTCCCCGCCTGCGCTTGTCTTCTTTCAGAGAACTGATGGAGATATAGTGGACACCAATACAGGTAATTTTGTTTGTTACCTTTTGACCTGTTCTGTTCTGTTCAGTTTGTCAATGTATTTGTCTGTACGTTTGTCTATCTGTCTTCGGCCTACCCACCCACCCAAATCTATCTATCTATCTATCTATCTATCTATCTATCTATCTATCTATCTATCTATCTATCTATCTATCTATCTATCTATCTATCTATCTATCTGTCTATCTATCTATCTATCTATCTATCTATCTATCTATCTATCTATCTATCTATCTATCTATCTATCTATCTATCTGTCTATCTATTTATCTATCTATCTATCTATCTATCTATCTATCTATCTATCTATCTATCTATCTATCTATCTATCTATCTATCTATCTGTCTATCTATCTATCTATCTATCTATCTATCTATCTATCTATCTATCTATCTATCTATCTATCTATCTATCTATCTATCTATCTATCTATCTATCTATCTATCTGTCTATCTATCTATCTATCTATCTATCTATCTGTCTATCTATCTATCTATCTATCTATCTAAAAGACGGGAGAAAGGAAGGGCAGAATGTCAGACGGGCCTGCGTGCCCAATTCTCAACCCTTTGAAAATAAAGTTCGTTCGTTCGTTCGTTCGTTCGTTCTATCTATCTATCTATCTATCTATCTATCTATCTGTCTATCTATCTATCTATCTATCTATCTATCTGTCTATCTATCTATCTGTCTATCTATCTATCTATCTATCTATCTATCTATCTATCTATCTATCTGTCTATCTATCTATCTGTCTATCTATCTATCTATCTATCTGTCTATCTATTTATCTGTCTATCTGTCTGTGGCGAGATGGTAGTTGGATAGAAAATAATAGATATAGTTCCCAGAAATAGAGAACTGGTGAGCTAGTATTAGGGATGGCACATGCCTGACTGCTGTCTTTGACATTCAGTACCCTTCATTTCCCAGAAGGAGCACAGGTCTACAACATACGTATGCCAAGTCACCTGTGCCGTGCCATCATCTCTCGGTTGTCTGCGACAGCGATATCATAAATATGTGTCTTTGACTTTCTTTCAGCCTATCAGTCATTAACACCTACCTCTCCCTATTCTCCGTTATATTGGCGGCTTATATGTGGGCGTACGTGTTGATGCAATTCTACCACCAAACAACGGTGACTGCTTTATTTCAGCGAAGAGAAACCGAAAATCCAAGCGCAGTTTATTAAGATTCGCGTAAATTTAGATACTTTTCTCCATAGAAATTCAGCACTTTATAATTTGAGGAATGCTTCTTCAATGCCGACTGAAATAAAAATTAATGCAACAGTTTTCAAAAGAAAAATCATAAAACATAAAAAATATAAGATAAACAACATAACATTGTTAATTTTAATTAGTAGAATATATTTATATGCAGAGGCGTTCCTAAAGTATTTGGCATCCGCGGCGCATCCTATCTTCGGCACCCTCTCCTCATAAAGAACTACACTTGAAAGTATATTTTTAACAGTAAGTACTATTATAATACTGTCCGACGGCACCCTTTCCTGGCTGTCACCCATACGGACCGCACCTCCCTTAGTACGCCACTGTTTATATGTACTTAGAAAGAAAGAATATACGAAAATAGCCATGTTTTGTAGCTTTTTTTCAGAGTTCGCGTTATTTTCGAATTTGCATAAATTGAAATCGTGTAACTCGCACAGTACTATTATTGAAAGGATAGAAAGCTAACGAAGTAAAACTCGTTCTTACTTGCTCACTTCAAACATAACTCACTCGCCAGAATACAGGAAAAAACCTGAAGATTGTGTGCTAGGCGAGGAGGAATGGTAGGGTAAAGATTATATGGATAAATATAAGGGGATAAATGCAGATCCTAATTAATGTCGACATAAGATTTCACCAGGAAGCGGGCGGAAGGATAGTCGCTTAAACCGGGATCACTTGATCAACCTAATCAGTGGGTTTTGTTTTTTAAAATAACTTTAACATAAACAGCTTTAATCGTATCCGTGTTATGATTTCTGTTTCCCCATCTCCGATCAATTTTGTTTTGGTTTAGTTTCATTTGCACGCGTACACAAGTGCTTACTGTAAATAAAAAACAGAGGGGCTATTAGGATTTGACGTAGTTAATACTTGTGTTTGTTTAGATTTCCTTTAACTTTTGACAAGAGGGTTTTCTTGATATGCCAAAGCGTGCGTGTGTGTGTGTGTGTGAATGTGTCTGTTGTAGAAGTGTGGGAAGGGGATTGGGGTTTGTACCGTAACGGACGAAATGTTGAAAGTAGTATTGGGGCGGGGCAGGGGCCATCGCATTGGGGGGGGGGGGGGGGGAAGGGCATGTTATCAGAGAACATCCGATTGGCTACACGGTTAGAGCGCTAGCATTTCGGCGGCAAAGTTGCCAAGTTTCGAGACCAAAACCTGGTAGGTTCGCGCGTCAGTCTACCCAGCTATAAATGTATGCATGAACTCTGCTGTTGAGTTCGGGAAGACGAAGTCAGCGAGGAGGGAAACTAGGCACCCCACTTCATAATGCTGGACCTACTCTAGTGAAGTCTCTAACACTTCAATCCGCTACGGCAGTACCTGCAATGGGACCACCTTTACCTTTTGTTATCAGAAGACACCTTCTAGTTCCCGGCAAGTCTTTGAGGACATAAAGAATGTCTAGAACTTCTGCTCCCTCAGGCGTGTCGTAAGGGGCCACTGACATAAGGTTCTGTTTGAGGTTGACAACCTCATTATGTTAAACAAATTGCCACACAAACCACGCCACAAGAACGCATACATGTTAAAGCGCTGGCTTTCTAGACAGGATACGGTTGCTGTGGTAACCCATTGCTCCATCAGGCGAGAAAGGGGGAATCATGGTGACGTGAAGAGAAAGTGTAGAATCATAGTGACAACGGACAAATGTCGCGGGAAACGAGATGGTGAACTACATATAGAGGGAAGGTATTGGACCAGCGAACAAGAGCTGGTCAAGACCGCACTCCACCTCGACGTGGTGGTCCTGGAAACAGTCTGCAGCAGTGCAGTCTGGCTGAGCGAGTGCGGATCGCAATGGGAAGGCAAACCCGGTCCCTAAAAAATGCCGTGCTGAAGTCGGATGTGTCGACCGAAAGGTGCAGATATCACAGCTTAGGCGTAAACAGACACAACGCAACCACCGTCCTTTTCAGGGCGAACGAAGAAGAAGAAAAAGAAGGACAGTTTAAAATGCGACACAGAAGAAAGTCGAATCCTGAACATAAACATCACTTAAGTCCCGTGTATGTCCCGGGCGTGTCTAGGGAGAAAAAAAAAGAAAGAATAGTGCTACTGTTTAATCAGGAAAGTTCGAGACGATTAACTTAAAGTTGTGCTTGTTGTTGGCAGCGTTATTATTTAAAACATGTTTCTACAGAAACTACCGTTACAAGAACACATTATTGTTTTGGTGCAGACTTCTTGCAGGGAGACTAGCTGTAGTGGTGGCTCCCTGCTCCATACGGAGCGAAAAGGAAAATAATAATGATGATGTGGACTAAGAAGCGAAAGATGTGAAGAGACGTCGTTGGCTGCGTTAATCGACATGACATTTATAAAAGACATAACGCAGTTGGGAAATCGTAAGTCCAATTTTGACTATTCTTGCTGTATCTGGCCGTTGTACCTTAGATGCCAAACTTGATTTCTGTTGTTCATAAATGCTACAGCACCTCTCTTAACGGCGAAACCTACTTCTGACAACGAAAGTTTAGTTCAGTTGATTACCCAGATTTGATTTCACAGGGGTTTAACGGACTGAACAAATGTTTTGTTTGTTGTGAACTCGCACACGGTAAGCCTAGGAATTTTACTACCTGGCACCACAACTTATGAAAAGTCTTTGTGTCCACGGATTCCTGTGAACTGCCGGGATTTCATTCTAGAATTCAACAGCATTGGGAGTGTTCGCCCATTTTACACATGTATTAGGAGTCCAGAGCGTGCCATGGGATGATCGCCTAGAGCACTTTCCTCACGCGGCAAAGGTACCCGGGTTCGAAACATGGTAACGCCACGTTCCAGTTTCATCATCATCATCAGTTGCCATCTCCACAACGAAGGTTGGCTGTAATGGATCTCCAACGTCTTCTGTCTCTTGTCTTGGTGGTGCACTCTGATAGACTCTTTCCTGTCCATCTCTTGATGTTATCTTCCCACTTATAGCGCTGTCTTCCCCTTGCACGTTTGCCTTCAACTCTCCCTTCTGTTATGGTCTTCTGCAAGGTGTTCCAGTTTCCCAGCTGTAAAGTTAGGGTAGGCAAAGGCAACGAGAAATGGAACTGGTCACCCCACGCCATAACGCTGGATCTAGTATATTGAAGTCCCTAACACTTCATTCCCCGTCAGCAGTATCTCCTATGGGACTTTGCATACCATTAGAAGTCCCCGAACTATCGGATTTCAGTATAAAATTCAGCAGCTTTGGAAGCGTTCCCCCATTTTACAGAGTTATTATGAGTCCGGGAACTGCCGGATATCAGCTTAGAATTCAACAGCATTTGAAGTGTTCACTCATTTTGCAAAGTCATTAGTAGTCCATGAACTACCAAATTTCACTCAAGAATTCGATTGCGTTTGAAGTGTTCACCCAGTTTACAAAGTTATCAGTAGTCCCTGTTCTAAAGGATTCCAGTCTAAAATTCAACAGCGTTGGAAATGTTCACCCATATTACAGAGTTATTAAAAGTCCGTGAACTACCAGGTTTCATCGACAATCCAACAGCATTGGAAGTGTTCACCCATATTACAGAGTTATTAAAAGTCCGTGAACTACCAGGTTTCAGCCACAATCCAATAGCGTTGGAAGTGTTCACCCATATTACAGAGTTATTAAAAGTCCGTGAACTACCAGGTTTCAGCCACAATCCAACAGCGTTGGAAATGTTCACCCATATTACAGAGTTATTAAAAGTCCGTAAACTACCAGGTTTCAGCGACAATCCAACAGCATTGGATGTGTTCACCCATATTACAGAGTTATTAAAAGTCCGTGAACTACCGGGTTTTAGCTTCAATCCAACAGCATTGGAAGTGTTCACCCATATTACAGAGTTATTGAAAGTCCGTGAACCACCAGATTTCAGCGACAATCCAACAGCATTGGAAGTGTTCAGCATATAACAGAGTTATGTAAAGTTCGTGAAATACCGGGCCTCCGCCACAATCTAACAGGGTTGGAAGTGTTCACACATTTCACAAAGTTATTACGAAACTCGCTAACAACTCCGTCGGTTCATATGGCGTGCATCCGAGAATTTTATTGCCGTCGGCGACGTAAAGAATCTGAATATTTGGATGTGGATTTACATCTGGCCGTGTTTCATCAAATCCATCAGTGTCGTCTAATGTACCGTATAAGAGGGCGCCGATTGGCAGAGTGGTTAGAGTGCTTGCTTCTAGCTCGGTGCAAAGTTACATGGGTTCGAAATCTGATAGCGTCACGGCTTTAAATGGGTATCTGCCTTGTCTCTTGAGTTAGGGACAATACATTCAGCGAGGAAAGGAACAGGTCACCCCCGCTATTAAAGCAGAAACATGGTATCGCGAAGTATCTACAACTTTACTCCCCTACGGATTTATCTGCAATAGGACCACCTTTATCTTATAGGAACTTATTCCGGCGACCAGGTCTTTCAGTAATCGAAAACGGAAATGACTAGAATTTAAAGACAATATATAATTTCTCAGAATTATGCTTAGCGGTAACACATTTAGATGGAAAAAGATTCGCATTCTGCCTAATTTGTAACAGTTAAATCATTTTCTGTTCTCCCTGTATTTTAGCCCAAGTTGGCACGATTAATTTCACTGTCACAATATGGTTATTTTATCATCATATCATGATAATTTTAAAAAAAAAATAAGAAGAAGAATATTAGCGTTCTTTATATATTACGTGGTCGATCTGTTATCTTGAAGGCACCAGAAATTTCCGACGAAACGGGAGGAGTTCAGATGCGCCGACTGTTGTTTCTAATTAAGCAGTAAGAGAAGAAGTGTACCGATTTCTCAAATTCGTGTATCGGTTTAAAAGTCGGTGCGGGGTTCCGGCGATGCCAGCACCAAACATACAGTACATAGAAGCGGTGTTTGGAATCTTCAGGTAGAGTGGAGAGTTCGTCCTCTGCCAGGCTTAGGTTTATTTTGTTTGTTTTTTTAAATGAGAATGAAGATGAATGGTGTAGGGAACTGGTAATGTACACTGGCGCCTCGCTAAGATTAGGAGTTAGATGTTCTGTAATATATACATTAGCAGTGCCCAAGAGAGGAGGAAAAGGAAAATGCAGATCATTAACATCGCTTGAAAATAGAGACCAGTAATGAAGGCTTCATGTTTGATCGTAAGTTGGGGGGCATAATAAAAAGACAAAGAGAACACCGAGAAGAAGATGTTGAAGTGGAAGGAATGCTGGACTAGAAAAGATTGGACAGTATGGAAGACAGGTCTTGAAGAAGTACGTAATACAAAAGGTGAAGGGCTGGAAATATAATGTGTGTCAACTCCTATTTCTGCTGTGGATTTACCATTGACGCTAATCTAATACCTGGCTCATTATCTAAGGATACGACCACAACATGAAACGGTTGACACAGGAAAATAACACTTTCTATAGGAATTCCCTTTTAATTAAGCACTACACACAGTATAGCCACACACGGCTGAAAACAATATGGAATACATAAAATACTGCCCGAGAAACTTCTCGAAGTAATATACAAAATACTCCTAACAGATGACAGTATAACAGTATACAAACTTAGTGCTGAACAATCGCTCACTATGGCGAACTGGAAACTACATAATGGAAAAACCAATCCACTGGCAAATTATACCAGAAGGCCTGACAATAATATCACTAGACACCAAACCACTCCAGAATTATAATTATGTCCACTAGACTGAATCACTACAGACTATGTTCCACAATCAACGAAAAGGGAACCACCACAATGTCCGTCACTCTCTGACAAAGGCCCAGCGTCAACTGCCTCTTTCGCGCCTTTCCATCTTCCACTTCCGGTGTCGTCAGACTAACCGGTTTTTCAAAAAGTTATCAGCGTTGCCAAAACCCGCTGATAACAATGTCACCAATCTATTTTTTTAAATATGCCGTGACAATGTGCATTAATTCCTGTATGTTGTCATATGCAGCCACGTTTTCGAACAGTACATACAACTTTTCCGAACTGGATTAACTACTTAATTCGTTCAATGGAGGAAAGTAGAGTTAACACTGTTGAGGGTAGTGGTGGTATACGACTGTGAGCAGCCACAGATAATGCTGGTGACAGAAGCGTGTCAGATCTCGCTGTCGGCCATATCATCTTTTTCCTTTGCCTCCGTACGGAGCATGGAACCACTACTACAACTGGTCCCCTTGCAGGTAGCCTACAGCCAAGCATTAACATGTTCTTGTGGCAGCGGTTTCTGTGGCAATTCCTGTTACATGATGAGGTTGTCAGCCCAATGCACGATCTCATATTAGTCGCCTTCTACGACATGCATGAAGGTACAGTAGTACTGTTCTTTCTTTGTCTCTTCAGACAGCCCCTAGGAACTACTCGGGGGCTTTTCTGCCATATAGAAGCAGACTATTCATCACCAAGAAGAAATTGATTGTGTGGAGTAATTGTTGAACTAGGCCAGTGTTTCTCAACCCTGATAGTAGCAACGCCCCCTTTTGACAACTAATATTTTAAAAAGCTCCCCCCCCCCCCACCCTTTAAGCACCACCTTGCTCTTTATCGTGTATACACAAACACACACACATGACCATATATTCCACCATACTTTTAAAAAAGCAATACAATTAATGAGTTATCTTTTCTTAAAATATAAAGAGAGAAAGCACATTTATAAAAGCATAGTTATATTAAATATGTGTTTAAGTACGGAATTATATACACCACAGGTTCATTATCCTTCAATTACAAATTGGCAGAGCAAGTGATATAAAATTAGTTCTTACAACTCTATAACTATCATAATCATATCATTTTAATAGCGCCTAAATGACGGCATATACAGTATATCTTCAAATCTGAATATTTAAGCCTCTCCTTGTGTAACCACTTTAAACATGAAAACAATTAAAAATATTATTAGTTGATAATAATGATATAATTATATAAAAATGTACTTACTAATGAAGCTTAATGAGATCCTTGCGCTTGGTGTGACTCAGCCAGTTTTGTAATATAGGGTTCTAAGTTTGTTAAAATCCTGTTACAAATCTGCAGTCGGTTTCGTTGCTTTTGTAGTAGCAACACTACTACACTGAACCTCTTCTCCACCAAATAGGACGTTGGGAATGCTGTAATTAGCAATTTAGTTTCACACGAAAGAACGGGATACGCAAGGCTCTGCTGGATCCAAAATTTTTCGTAATGTGTGTGACTGAATCGTGCTTTTTCCTCGAAGTCATTTTGTAGCTCAATTAATTCTTCTTGTAAATGTTGACTAACTTGTTTCACGTCTGATTCAAACGAATTAATCACCCAATCCGGTATTATTAGTTCTTGCAAGTCTTTAAATCTTGAGCTCATATCTGTTGAAATAGCGTCCAAATGACTGCAATAAACCACTAAATCTGAATCTTTAAGCCTGTCCCCACCTAACTGCATTAAACATGGAAAATGAGAAAGTTCTCGGTGACTAAGATTATTTTTATATAATGTCAATTTGTTGATGAACCCCATGATAATTCCTTTCACTTTAATCAGACTGATCTCATTTCCTTGTAGCTTAAGAAGAACCTCATTTAACTTTTCAAATATATCTGAAAGATAGGCAACATCGTTTCGCAATACTTCTCTTTCGATGCTAAATTCTTCTTTGATTGAATCCAAAACTCTACTGTCTCCTGACAATGGTAACATCCCAGGTACTAAAATTTCGCGTTTGGAATCCTTGAAACACTCCATGGGACGCAGGGCAAATAAAAACTATCGTGTTACAAGCTATGCGGAGGGGAATATCTTTTGTAATTATTTCATATTGATTCTTATAAAAATGTACACAACGCCCCCCTGAATGGTAGTAGCGACCCCCAGTCGTTGCGACCCATCAGAGCGCCCCCAGACATCTTGAAAACGCCCCCTAGGGGGCGGTACCGCCCTCGTTGAGAAACACTGAACTAGGCCATTGCAGATTGCAGTTATCAACTATTGAACACATCTCATGCTTGGGAACAATAGTCAACGGCACATGTCCTCAGCCGAACATTCAAACTGATTGTCATGGGCCATGCCTAACCACTAATGTGAGAAACTACATGAAGACTGGCTGTATACCCTCAAGATAAGACTGTAACTGGCTCCATTTTGGGGGATATACATTTTGCGTATTTGTAATTTTAAATTACAGTGTAGCGCTGTTAGAGGGCGCTACGTTTCCCAAGGTGAAACGCATTAATGACGTCATGACTATTTCCATTTTTTTAATACAAGCTAACTCGTTGGTGTATGAAGATAACAATCATTTGATAGACATTTTGTTTTTACATCAGAACTGAAAACAGAAAGTTTTATACTTATTATATTTTTTTTAAAATAACAATTGGTGGGAAGCGTTCGTAAAATGTCGCTTAATCACGTGAATTCAATGATTTAAAAAATAAATTCTGATTGTTTCCCTTAGACGACGAAGAAGAGAGGAGTTGCATGGTTTGGGGGGGGGGGGGGGGGGGGGGAGAAATAAAATATAGTGTAAAGTTAATTGCTAGCAGCATAGAGAGAGAGATATATTACATTCCTTGAAAATATGTAGGCAAAAGTTAAAATTGTTGTTCAAAACTTTGCAAACATTTAACGTAGCTTCGTTCAGTGTTAACAAAATGAGTTCCTAGCAAGTTCCTTAGTCTTCTAAATAGGCTGCACATTTTGGAAGGTAAAGACGTTGGTTTTAATTCTCTCTCTCTCTCTCTTTCTCTCTCTCTCTCTCTCTCTCTCTCTCTATCTATCTATCTATCTCTCCCCTCCCATTCCCTGTCATTGTTTTGACGGGTGTATTTGCTCGTTGATGTATATAGATAACAAAAAGGTAAAGGTAGCCCCATAACAAATACTGCCTAGGGGAGTAAAGTGTTAGAGACTTCACCATATTAGTTTCGGCTTTTGTATGAGGTGGTGGGACCAGTTCCCTTTCTTGCTGCCTCTCCTAACTCTAACAACCCGGTAACATGAGAGAGGAAAGCATTGTAGCCGCTTAGCCAATCAGACGCTGTTTGTAGATGTATATAGATTAAAGGGAAAATGGAGATCGTATTAACGCAATGGTAAACTGACAACTATGATTGTACTGTAAACCCCGCTGAAATGCACGCTCATGAAGTGACCAAGCGTGAATTTAGACTCTGCACTTAGTGATCAAACGGAAGTGTTACACTTTGTTTACCATTTTGGAACCGCAGAAGAAATATGAAGTGTGTATGAATAAACCACAGAAGTCGTGTCTGTTTTCTGTAAGAAACTGACATTTGCCTACAAAAATAAAAACAGAGACAAGTCTCAACTAGAAATTAAAAACACATGATATACCCTCCCTCCCATTTCAGATTTAAAAATGGCGGGGGGAGTACCACGAATACGTAAGTGATGTGCGCGTGTATTTGAAATCCACATAATAAGTAAACCTTATATCTTTTGTTGCCATCTAACGAAGTCTATTATTAAAGCGACGCCACCACATCCGAACTGGAAGGATCGGTAACCGTAAGAGGGAGTTTTTTTATCTCCAAGAAATCTGCTTCGAAATAGGAGAAGGGAGGCAGTTCTGACACCTTCGAGTTAGATCCCCGTGGCCTGCCATCTGGTACCATCAGTCTCACGGTGAGCTGTGCTGTCGGACACGCCGAATCAGCTGTCGGAGCGCATTACCCGGCTCACATGGTCTGGCGTACAGGTAGATAGGGGAGGTGTGGGGTAGGGTGTGATGGGAGGTACGGGGGGGGGGGGGGGGGTGTGTGAATTATAGGGGGTGGGGAAAGACGTTTTGCGGATTCTGTTAAAAATATTTGCTGCATTCCGAAACAAAATTTGTATGAAGTATGATGGCCTTTAAATGCTCACCAAAAAAGTGGGAGAAGGTAGGAGGGAAATGATGAGTATGAAAGAGATACATAAATTCTTTTTTTCTATTCGCCATTCTTTCATTCTAGATATAACGCTGGTCTTAACCTTTTGAGAACTATATACATATGTACATTTTTTTTTTTTTAAATCTTTCTTGTTTTTTTTTTCTTTCTGTCTTTTTTACTGTATTCCTTTCTTTCAATTTTCTGATCTGTTTTTTTTTTTTAAAGCAAGCATCGAAAGCTGCCCCGTGAAGTTCCCGGGGGTCTCTGGGGAGAATAAGAAAGAACAGGATTACTGCACCCTCATGCATGTCGTACAAGGCCACTAATATGAGGCTGGCAACCTCACCATGTAAAACACATTGTCACAGAAACCACAGCTGCAAGATCACGTGACTACTTTATGCAGGCTTCCTGCAAGGGGACCAGCTGCAATGGTGGTTCCTTAAGTAGCGCAAAGGAAAATGATGTTGATGATGATGATGATGATGATGACGATGGTGATCTAATGTTATTATTTAATGTCTATTTAATAAATGTAGAGCTTTAATATGATAGTGAATATGTGTTCCAGAAATGTCGATTTTTTTATATTTTATAGAACACGTGTTTCAGAAATGTCGATTCTTGAATACGATATTGAAAAAAGGTTCCGGAAATGTAAATGATTATACATTAAATGGAATAATAATAATACCCCTTCAGTAGAGATGGCTACTGTGTGTATGTTTCGAAACAATGGTTCGACACAGTTTCGTACCCGAACGATTCGATACTGAGCCTTCTTGCCGTGTCGATACTGTATCGGTTCGTGTCTGCCTCGCTGTTTTGCAGAGTAGAGATGGCTACTGTGTGTATGAGTCAAACAATGCACCGAGTCCGACACATGGACACAGTTTCAGTTCGTTTCTGCCTCGCTGTTTTGCAAAGAGACACACTGTATCACTTTCCGTGGGCCTTTGTAAAATTTGAATAAACCGTTCGGAACATTAGTATGGAATATCAAACATGTCATATTTTTCAGGGATGTGTTATGATGACTTGATTTTACAAGTGATATTATTTTTGCTGAGAAGTTATAGACACTGGAAATTGTGTCAGTGCTGCAGTTGTCAATGTTTTAGGCGCTATGTTAAAGTTGAAAGTGTCCGTGTGTTCGTATAAATGTAATGGACACTTTATTAGTTCTGCTGATATCTGTGTAGGCCTACTCGGTGTGGATTTGAATCATTGTCTACCAAAACTAGCTTACTCTAGTTTGATATCATGTGTTATTATTACTGTTGTTATTATTATTGTTGTTTTTTTTTTTATTTTCCCATATACTGCAGCTATCATCATATCTACGTTTTATTTCATCATAATGAAGACTTGTGTAAAAATATTGAATTGTGGTCACACGAAACGCCATAGATTTTCACACACGACAGTAAAAACTGAGAAAATTGTCTCACACAATTCATGTATACCCGCCCCGGTACTGTCTATAAGAGACTTCTTTCTCCCCTATTATACGGGCAATTGTGTCGACACACTGTTTCGACACACTGTTTCGACACAGTATAATTAATTGAGCCGACTGTCTCGAAACAACGGAGTGTATCGATTCGCCCACCTCTACCCTTCAGTCATAACTGACTATGGGAATGCGCCCCTGAGGTGACAGCCCTCAGCTGCTTTTTATCCTGGTGTTCCTTTCGACATTTTCTTTTCTCTTATACTTGTTGTGAGAGTTTGTTTTTTTCGCCCAATCTGATGTGGCGCCGTAGTGAACATCGCCACTTGGTGAGATCGGCAGCTTCATCATCCCAGGTTGCTGGATTTATGTCCAATGCCCTCATGTCTCTCTAGCACACATCTTTGAATCTCAGCTGCGGTCGCCCTAAATGGAATGTGTGCGTAAGAAATAAATGTAGACTCTTAAATGCGGTACAGAAAATGTTTTCAAGAACTGTAGACTTCTTAATGTGTGATACTGACAATGTGATCAAAAAATGTAGACTTCTTGTGTATGGTGCTGAATATGTGTTTGGGAAATGTAAACTTATGTATGGTACGTAATATTTGTTCAAGAAATGTAGACTTCTTATGTTTGATACTGAATATGCGATCAAGAAATGTAGACTTCTTATGTTTGATACTGAATGTGCGATCAAGAAATGTAGACTTCTTATGTTTGATCATGAATATGCGATCAAGAAATGTAGACTTCTTATGTATGGTAATTGTCGTAGATTTTTTATAAGATAGGTCTGAGATGTTTATGGTCCCGCCCGAGCAGAGGTGATAGTGATACTATGTGAAAGTAAGGTGTAAGAAAGTTTCTTTCACGAGGTGATAGTGTAAGAGAAAAGAACAGTCTCTGGATTGAGTAATATCTCTAGTCCAGCCTATCTGTACGACTATATTTAAGGCTGGTGCATATAGTGCATATAGTAGGAGAATAATTATGACAGCCCAGAAGAAGATCAGACGCCCTTTCTCTCCTTATGCAAAATACAAGTTACACTGCACCCACATACACACAATTCTGTGACATAATACGCACGAACGTGAAAACAAACTATGAATAACATATAGGGTAGGGGATCGACCAACACGATAAGTTAAGTTTTATTAAGTTTATTTAACTTGAAGAAATCTTCACGATATCAAGCAATTTACATATCAATTTTTAAAAAAAGCATGGTTTAAGACACAAAAAATGAGAAATAACCCAATATTGCCCGTCCCTCTGATAGAGAAAAAAACAACAGAAGTGGAGATCCCCAAACGGTCTGTGGTGAAGTGGGATGTTATAAATACTTATAGGGAACTTAGTGTACTGACTGAGATCAGCTGTGAAGGTATCTTTATCTATTAAGAGTAGTGTATTATAGATAACCTTACTTGCTACCACATATCTATATATCTCAGTCAGAATTATTCTGGAATAGTGTGATGCTACGTTATGTGTCTAGGGTATGTGTATGGTGAAGTGTAAGTCACAACAACAGACAGATAAACAATTTAATTTAATCCACTACTCTTGACAACACTGTGACACTCACATACATATAACACTCTACAAAGATATCTTAAAAGAGTCACTGATAAACTTTCGAATAACAATATGTATTCATTACTGGCATGAATGAATATGTGTCCTGATTCAACTACAAGGGAACCAGGAATCACAATCAATTTAAATTACAAGTTATGTACAGAATGTATTTAATATGAATATTGTAGTGACATATATTATTACAAATGTTCTATGTGTGTCAGTTGTGTAGTAGTAAAATGAGGTAATACTGGTTTTGTTTTGTTCAAGCTCTGTTGGTATTTGTCATCATGACTTCATAGTTTGTCTTTAGGGACCAGTATTGGAGATGTTCACAGTTCCTGATTTTAAGACAAGTAAATTCCCCTCTGAATAGTATTTTTATAAAGTTATTTCAAGATGAGGGGACATAATGTTGAGCTCAGCTGGCCAACTCTGCTTATCTTGAGTGATGGCGGCAGGAAAGGACTCCTCTGCTCGAATTCTCCTCTGGGCTCAGGAGACACCTCACTGATAGCTAAAAAGACCAAGGAGTATGCTGTCCGACTCTGGATTCAGCAAATCTCTGACCAGATGCTGCTCAGTACCATCAAGACCACTGTCCCACAATTCATACGAATAACACAGATACGTTGATTAGCAATGAATTCTGGCACAAACTGGCACAAATCTCCATCTGCTTATCTTCCAGGCTTTTATTGAGCCAAATATAAGCTGGCTTCAACGCACTGATGCTTTATCAAGTGTATTTAAACAAGTGGTTTCGAACTAACGCTCCCAAGTGTGTATATCAGCGAGACTGGCCAATGAGCCACGTTTCGACAAGTGTTTGAAAAAATGTTATCTTTTCCCGTCTCCCCTAACAACCAAGATAGTATTTATAGCCCGACCAATCGTGGTTAGGCTTTCATTTGTTGCGCTCCAATCAATTTGGAGTTTACATGGTAGGCTATTTCTGTAACGTAAATTTTTTTCAAACACGTTAAAAAAAAATCTTATGAGCAGAAATGATTTTATGCTGTCAGGCACCCCCAATATTTATTTTGGGTATAATTTATTAATTCCTGGACTATTTGCGTAACGTTTTACATATTATTTGTCAGCAAGCCCTAAGGAACCCAAAAATACTAATTTAAAGGAGCTACGTGGTTGCGTTCAAAATATGCAATTTCTTCTACCTCCTGTTTCGAAGATGTGCTGTCTGGGTACTGTTATGTGTTCAAACGTAAACCCATCTATTGTTGTCTTTTCTAATAAGAGTTTGTTATGATTTATAAACCTAACTCTGGGAAAGGGTAGTGTATTTTATCACTGTCCGTCTGAAAAAGTTAGTGCTTGTAGACTTACACGCGTGATGCCAGCATTTGTATATCGCGCGTCGCGTGTTGCATGCGTTCCTGATTTTCAGCCCTCCCCTCTCGCTATCCTTTTGTCCATCTGTTCGTTCGTTTTGGTAACGTAATATAATTAATGTTAGGATTAATTTAGGTCATTACGCAGTACGTCTCAATGTTTTTCTTAGAAATGCAGCACACGTTTCATTGAAGAAGGCGGGTAATAATACAGTAAGCTTTTATATCAACGTGAAAGCGTTACAATTTGCAGACGAAGCAGAAAACAAGGGGGATTTCGAGTACATTTCTTGTGACAGCACTGTCATTTTACCATTGCTCTTCTCTTTATTAATTTTATTTGTTAGGCTTCATATTTACCTAATAATTTATATATGTGGATTAGAATATTTCATGACACTCCCCTCTTAAAACAGACATTATATGTCAGTCCTTTATTCTATATACACATATAGAAATTTATTATTATTTCTGGGGTTTACGGTGATTCTCATCACACGGATGGCGGCTTAAAAAATCCGCTCCCAGATTGGTTTTTTCCAGATATATATTCAATGCTAAAATTATATGGAGCCAGAAGCAAAGACCATCGGAGTAACCTAGAGTTCTCATGCTTAGCCTGTGCTAAAAAACGATAAAGGTTTGTGGTCTGTTTGCAACTTAAATGCCTTCCCATATAGATAAATATTGAATTTCTTTATTGCCCATATTACTGCAAGACATTCTTTTTCGCTAGTTGAGTAGTTGATTTCAGCTTTATTCAACTTTCTGCTAGCATATGCCACTGGGCTTAATTCCCCATCCAATGCATCTGATTTCTGTAGTAGAGTTGCACCTAGCCCAATATTACTTGCATCCGTCCTTACTATGAATTCTTGACTTAAGTCAGGTAATTTCAAAATGGGTTTACTTGTGAGCTTTTCCTTCAATTCTTGGTAAGTCATTTCACATTGTGGTGTCCATGTAATGCGATCTGGAAGTCCTTTACGTGTCAATTCCGTTAAAGGTGCACATATGGAATTAAAGTTTTTGATATACTTCTGGTAGAAACCACATAATGAGACAAAGGATCTCACGTCCTTCTTGGTTTGTGGTCTCGGGGCTTTCTGTAGTTTCTCTAAATTCTTTGGGTCAGGGGTCATGTTTCCCTGATAAACTGTGTGTCCCAAAAATTCCAATTCTTTACATCCAACGCAACATTTGGTTGGTCGGGCTGTTAAATTTGCCTCCCTAAGTCGATTAAACAGCATGTTCAGAGAGTCACTGTGTTCCTCAAATGTTTCTGTTGCTATAAGGATATCATCCATAAAATTTGTTATACAGGGATTATTCAGAGGATCCAATAATTTTCTCATCATTCTAGAGAAGACACTAGGCGCATTCTTCAATCCAAATGGCAATCTATTAAACTCATAGTGTCCTTCTGAGGTACTAAAAGCTAGGTATGGTCTAACCTCAGGCTTTACTGGAATCTGATAGTATCCTTTACTCAGATCCACTTTTGAGAAATATTTAGCTTTATTTAGTCTGGCAAACAGCTGATTTGTATCCGGCAATGGATCCACCTGTCCTTCTGTAATAGCGTTCAGTCTCCTGTAATCTATACAGAGTCTATGTTCTCCAGAGGGCTTCCTTAAGAGTACAACACCGGAGCTATACGAAGACTCACTGTGCGAAATAATTCCTTCCTTCAATAGATAGTCTATCTCTTCCTTCAAAGCTTTTTCCTTAGCAAACGGAATCGAATATGGTTTCATACAGACAGGTGTGGAGTCTATGAGTTTCATATCATATTCCAATAGGTTTGTATGCCCTGGTCGGTCTGTTAACACCTCTGCATGATTATTTAGAACCTGTTGCACTCTCTCTTTCTGAGTTTTCGTTAAATGTGTACTGATTTTCACCTGTGCTGCTGACTCACAGGGGTGTAATGGATATTCAAATGATGAAAGTGGTTCCTTTTTCATCTCCATGGCGATGGACAAGGTCAACAAGTGTGTCTCTTCCTGATGTTCTCTTTCCAAATATTTCTTCAGGAGATTCACATGATAGATTTTTTCTTTCCCCTTCTTATCTATCTTATAATTTGTTCTAGACACCTTCTCTAGAACTGTATATGGACCCTGCCATCCAATTTGTAACTTATTCTGACTCCCAGGCAAAAGAAGCAGTACTTTCTCTCCCACAGCCAATTTCTGTCTTTCGCCTTCCTGTTATAATGGGCAGCATGTTTCTTCCTGGCTTGTTTCAAATTTTCATTGGCAAGTTTCCAGCCAGTTTTCAACCGAGTGGTCAGCTCATTCACATATTGGTATGAAGATGTAATGTTTTCCTCTGCCTTTTCATCAGTCCACGTTCTTAACAAAGCTACATATGGACCTTTAATTGTGTGGACCTATTTGTCCATGCACCGGTATGGTCTCTTCCACTTGAAGCTTTATAGTGATGATTTTTTCCTCCCAGAATTATCATTCACAAAACGACCGCTACCAATTTTTCTTTTGGGGCTTTCTCCCCTCTTAAAATTCTTGATGAGAGATTTCCTCTCTACATCCTCTTCCTCCAGTTTGTTTAAGTCCGATTGAGGGATTGTCGGCTTATCCTGGGGTAAGACATCCTTTTGCACTCTCCGCATAGTGGCCATTGTAAAACAGTTAAGTGAAGCTTGTCCGTGAAAAGGGGCTTCCCATTCCATTTGGTCCACTTTATCAAATCTATATTTCTTTTTATTGTCAGGCCTAATTTTGCCCCATGGCGTGTCCAGGTCCTGATCCATGTTCCCACTTGTGGGTGTTCCCTCATGTGCTATGCTACACCTTTCTACAAAATTCTCAATGTCCCATCTTGCTTTGGGCCAATAATAATTGTGAGCCACCTTTTGAATGATGGTACCTATCTTCTCATGGTCCCCATCTGGTTTCACATGTAGGCTCCTTATTAATTCTGTCCTGTATCTTTTTG
Organism: Oreohelix idahoensis; assembly: GCA_024509875.1. NCBI lineage: Eukaryota > Metazoa > Mollusca > Gastropoda > Stylommatophora > Oreohelicidae > Oreohelix > Oreohelix idahoensis. The sequence goes on from JAMPIV010018758.1 coordinate 487,544, forward strand.
GAAGAACCAGCTGTCCGTGACCATGGGATCTAGTTCCGGCCTTCCTATACATCAACTTGTTTTTCATGTAAAAATCTCCCTTGCCTGGAGTTGTATGACAAGTTGACAATTTTCTGAAACAAGGCTTGAGTGTTTTATCCCCAGCCTGTGCCTTCCTCATCTCTTCTGGAGTGGTATCTAACATAATATCCTCCTCCTGTCTTGAGGTCGACCTGACCTGAAGGGTTGCCATATACACAGGTTTCCTTCTGCACCGGTCAGTGTCATGATTGTCCATCTTACAATTTTTACACCACCTTTTTCCTTGGTTGAAAGATTTTCTTTCATCATATTTCCTTTCATCGAATTGTGGGAATTTATTTTTATTTTCATACCGTGGCCTATCAAATTGGTGCTTACCTTTATTTTGATCCCTAGGATCAAATTTATTAAAGTTCTGTGGTGCCCTGAAGTTATCCACCTGTTTCTTTTTATTACCTGTTACCTCTGCTTGAGCTGCTTGATACCTTTCAGCAACATTTAGCAACTCACCCAGCCTCTCTGCACCTTGTTCCATGAGAAACTTTCTCAGGTCTGGAGCCATGGACTCTCTTAGTTGCTCTATAAGGACCATTTCCTTAAGATCTTGGGTTTTCCCCAGAGAAGTCCATTTCTCCAAGTATGTCTCGATTCGTGCAGAGAACTGGTGATAGGTTTCACCTGACAGTAGTTTAGCATTCCTAAATTTTTTTCCTGTAAAACTCTGCATTCTTTTCATACCTTAACAAAAGAGCCTGCTTTAGCATGTCATAATTTTCCTGATCACCTCTGCTCATTTTTGCAAAAACTTCATAAGCTGCCCCACGAAGTCCCTGAGATAACTTTAAGCTCCACCTTTCTCTCTCTAACCCATACGTGGTAGCTAATAGTTCATACCTATTTATATAGCTCTCAATATCATCGTCTTTCTCAACAAAATGATCTAAATGAAAGTTCATAGCTGAGGTCGAGGCTCCCTGAGTAACCGTAGCATCAGAGGCAAAGGGACTGGCACCATTTTCAGGAGCATGGCCTTGAAACTCAAACTCCCTTAGTCGTAACTCATGTTCCCTTTGTAATCTCTTCTCCTCCTTTTCTGCTTCCCTCTCTGCAGCTAATCTCTTCTCTTCTCTTTCTGCAGCTAATCTCTTCTCTTCTCTTTCTGCAGCTTGTCTTCTTTCCTCGGCTTCCAATGCTTTAGCCTCTTTGTCAGCCTCAATCTGCAACCTCTTAGTCTCAGCCTCAGCTTCAAATTGTAACTTCTTAATTTCCCTGTCAGCCTCTAACTTTCTTTCGGCTTCAAACCTTCTTTCTTCGCGTTCAATAAATTTGTCACATTCCGTAGTAACATAGGCAACCATAACTTGCCCATCTAATCCTAACTCTTTTGCAGTCTGAACCGCAGCAGATCGAAATTTGGCCAGGTCCGCCATTGTCTATTATGTAAATTTATACAATGTCTAACCAACAATTCAATCTCTAATGGACAACACAGGCACCGTGAGCTCAACCTTATTTAATTCCACCCAAGGATACCTTTTAATTCTTATATTCCCTGAAGTGAATTACCCCCAATATTTTTAATAGTTAAAGATTCAAAATCCCAAGAGCGAGACCCCAATATATGTGGTGAAGTGGGATGTTATAAATACTTATAGGGAACTTAGTGTACTGACTGAGATCAGCTGTGAAGGTATCTATATCTATTAAGAGTAGTGTATTATAGATAACCTTACTTGCTACCACATATCTATATATCTCAGTCAGAATTATTCTGGAATAGTGTGATGCTACGTTATGTGTCTAGGGTATGTGTATGATGAAGTGTAAGTCACAACAACAGACAGATAAACAATTTAATTTAATCCACTACTCTTGACAACACTGTGACACTCACATACATATAACACTCTACAAAGATATCTTAAAAGAGTCACTGATAAACTTTCGAATAACAATATGTATTCATTACTGGCATGAATGAATATGTGTCCTGATTCAACTACAAGGGAACCAGGAATCACAATCAATTTAAATTACAAGTTATGTACAGAATGTATTTAATATGAATATTGTAGTGACATATATTATTACAAATGTTCTATGTGTGTCAGTTGTGTAGTAGTAAAATGAGGTAATACTGGTTTTGTTTTGTTTATTGAGCCAAATATAAGCTGGCTTCAACGCACTGATGCTTTATCAAGTGTATTTAAACAAGTGGTTTCGAACTAACGCTCCCAAGTGTGTATATCAGCGAGACTGGCCAATGAGCCACGTTTCGACAAGTGTTTGAAAAAATGTTATCTTTTCCCGTCTCCCCTAACAACCAAGATAGTATTTATAGCCCGACCAATCGTGGTTAGGCTTTCATTTGTTGCGCTCCAATCAATTTGGAGTTTACATGGTAGGCTATTTCTGTAACGTAAATTTTTTTCAAACACGTTAAAAAAAAATCTTATGAGCAGAAATGATTTTATGCTGTCAGGCACCCCCAATATTTTATTTTGGGTATAATTTATTAATTCCTGGACTATTTGCGTAACGTTTTACATATTATTTGTCAGCAAGCCCTAAGGAACCCAAAAATACTAATTTAAAGGAGCTACGTGGTTGCGTTCAAAATATGCAATTTCTTCTACCTCCTGTTTCGAAGATGTGCTGTCTGGGTACTGTTATGTGTTCAAACGTAAACCCATCTATTGTTGTCTTTTCTAATAAGAGTTTGTTATGATTTATAAACCTAACTCTGGGAAAGGGTAGTGTATTTTATCACTGTCCGTCTGAAAAAGTTAGTGCTTGTAGACTTACACGCGTGATGCCAGCATTTGTATATCGCGCGTCGCGTGTTGCATGCGTTCCTGATTTTCAGCCCTCCCCTCTCGCTATCCTTTTGTCCATCTGTTCGTTCGTTTTGGTAACGTAATATAATTAATGTTAGGATTAATTTAGGTCATTACGCAGTACGTCTCAATGTTTTTCTTAGAAATGCAGCACACGTTTCATTGAAGAAGGCGGGTAATAATACAGTAAGCTTTTATATCAACGTGAAAGCGTTACAATTTGCAGACGAAGCAGAAAACAAGGGGGATTTCGAGTACATTCCTTGTGACAGCACTGTCATTTTACCATTGCTCTTCTCTTTATTAATTTTATTTGTTAGGCTTCATATTTACCTAATAATTTATATATGTGGATTAGAATATTTCATGACACGGTCAAAGGTAAACAATAAGGGTAGTGGAATAGTCACTAAAGACAAAGAGCCAGTTCCTAGTTAAACTATCCCGTAAATAATAATGATGGGAAAAAAAGAAGAGTACTATACAGATGGTAACAGTGAAAATATATTTCTCTAAAGTTAGTTCATTCAATCATTCATACTGTGGCCACATTCGTATTCGCTTACCCAATAGTTTCTGCAGGTATTCCGTGGAAATAAACACTAACAAGTAATAAGACTATTCAGTGTCAGATTATTTTTGCCAAATTCAGCCCCAGACTAGCCGTGGTTGCTGACTGCAAATTTCACGGTAGTCGCTGAAGTTGGTGATTAAATTGTTCTTTTTCCTGGATAAATACAGCATCACTGCCTTCCGTTGGTTGGCGTAAGATTCATACGTGGCGATCACCGTCTTAGGATGAATAAAACGTATAGTTCCTGTGTTGTCTAGCCTCAGGTGGCTGAGACACTATTAAACGTTTATGCAAATGTTACTTTACGAAAATATCTTGCCACAGCTGGCTGATGAGATTTATATAGTACAGTCTAGTATAGTTCTGGTCCAGTTAACATTTACAATTATTGTTCTAGTTTGGTCTTTCTCATATAATGGAGAGAATGGACCGCACAGGTCATAGCATGAAGACTCAACAATATTATAAAGTTTCTATGGCGCTTATAAAATTATAAGCCCAGAGGACCATAGTTCATACGACCATAGCGAGTAATTAAATTTACTTTACGGCTGGAAAAATTAGCTATAAGTTATTCAATACGCTATTCAATTGACACAGAAAATCCTAGTGAATTACGATGAAAAAACTTTAACACATAAAATCACTTAAAGGCTAGTATATAAATTACCGCAAAACAGAAGAAACTGAAAATATCTCCACGAATAGAAGTTCACTATGTACGAAAACTCTCGTAATATCGAGCCAGTTATTATTCAAGAATTCTCTGAGCAACTGATAATTGATTTTAAAGGATGAGGTATATATATGAAATAGGTATAAATTCGCTAGCCAGTGCGAGATATCACGCCTTTTCCCCTGTTTTAGGGAAAATCTGCGGTTCGATTTATGAATAAAAGGTTTTTCTCTCACCTATGCCGACCGACATCCTCTGGCTTGTATTTGATTATCTCCGCCTGCCAAATATCACCTACGTAAGTTAAGGAGGTACGTCTTAGACTTATCGCCGTTGATTCTTCAAAGAAACTGATAACGCCTGGCCTCTGCCCGTGTGTTTCCCTGATACAAAGAACGATTACGCCGTGCTGCGCCCTTCGCTCTGTTCCACCGTGCTTAATTGCCAGACGGCTCGCGTGTTAATTGCGATAGTGAATCAGGCGTTAAAATAAGAAAAAATATAACTGGGGGGGGGGGGGGGGGGGGGGGGGGGGGGGGGGGGGGAAGTGGACGGTCACTGCTGCACTATTTCCATATGTGATAGTAATGTACATTTGTTCAAGAAATGTAGACTTCTTATACATGATACTAAATATTTGTTTAAGAAATATAGTTTCCTATGTATGATTTGGAATATTTGTGCAAGAAGTGTATTTTTTATGTGTGATATTGAATTTGTGAGCAAGAAATGTAGAATAATAAGTATGACTGTGAATGTTCAAGAAATGTAAATTGTGTAATTACGTAAAGAAGCGGTTTTTTTTTTTTTTTTTTTTTAAATACATCGCGAATTCTCACAAGAATCCGTAAATACGGCCAATAGAAGAATGCTACCTGTCTGCGCCTCGGGGCTTTGTACTTTGACATAATTTGTCAAGCGTTTGTTCTGTACATACTTGCTCAATGATATGCCGATTTTCTGAATCCGCAGATCAAAGACTTTTGTTTCCCGTTACCTGAAGAAACGATAAGGAAACAGACATGCGTTGTTAGGTATTCGCTACCTGATTTTTCCAAATCATTGGTTCTCAGATTTTATATTTCCAGGGGTTGAAAAAATAAAAATAAAAAACTCTACATCTGTCTGCTAATTGGAATGCTCGTCGGGGCTTTTAACGTCTTTTGAAGGTAGCACTTTTAGCGTATTTCCTCGCTTGATATATTATAATAAGGAACACGCTGAGTCTCACAATACACCACTGTTCCATCTAAAGAAATTTTGGGAACCGTTGATGTCAGGAGTTTTTATTTATTTTTTGTTGTTGAGGGTTTTGCCTTCTTGTGACGCGGTTTGTTCCTTTCTACCTAGACTTACGTCTGTTGGTTATATCGGAGCGTATTTTGCCATTCAAAACTAAGTGAACTCCGTTAACTGAAGTGCTGTGTTCATAAAAATTAAGCCCTGGAAAGGACTACTGGCTTCTGTCATCTAGCATGAAGTAGCCCTGAAAAGGAATGCTAGCCCGTTGTGGTGAAGTGGGATGTTATCAATATTTATAGGGGACTTAGTGTACTGACTGAGATCAGCTGTGAAGGTATCTATATCTATTAAGAGTAGTGTATTATAGATAACCTTACTTGCTACCACATATCTATATATCTCAGTCAGAATTATTCTGCAATAGTGTGATGACTACGTTATGTGTCTAGGGTATGTGTATGATGAAGTGTAAGTCACAACAACAGACAGATAAACAATTTAATTTAATCCACTACTCTTGACAACACTGTGACACTCACATACATATAACACTCTATGAGAATATCTTAAGGAGTCACTGATAACTTTTCAAATAACAATATGTATTCATTGTTATCATAAAGGTATATGTGTCCTGATTCAAATACAAAGGAACCAGGAATCACAATCAATTTTAATTACAAGTATATGTACAGACTTTATCAATATGAATATTGTAGTGACATATATTATTAAAATATCCTATGTGTGTCAGTTGTGTAGTGGTAATATGAGGTAATACTGGTTTTGTTTTGTTCAAGCTCTGTTGGTATTTGTCATCATGACTTCAATAGTTTGTCTTTTGGGACTAGTATTGGAGATTGTTTCTCAGTTCCTGATATTAAGACAATTAAATTCCCCTCTGAATGTTATTTTTACAAAGTCATTTCAAGATGAGGGGACATAATGTTGAGCTCAGCTGGCCAAATCAGCTTATCTTGCGTGATGGCGGCAGGAAAGGACTCCTCTGCTCGAATTCTCCCCTGGGCTCTGGAGACACCTCACTGATAGCTAAAAAGACCAAGGAGTATGCTGTCCGACTCTGGATTCAGCAAAGCTCTGACCAGGTGCTGCTCAGTACCATCAAGACCACGGTCCCTGAAAACAAGAAGGATGTACCTTCTACTTCATAACTAACTTATACTTTCTTTTTACGCTGAGCACACAATACAACACAAACATTGAGTTCAGAGCGTTAGGCCAACTGTCAGCTTCATCTGAAATACTTTATACCAGTATTTACCTCCTTAATGGTTACTACGCCTCTGCACTTCCAGCATTATTTCTTTCTAGTCAATCATCTAGGTGTCAGTGTACTATTTGGCCATTCCATGCCGTTTTTACTTCCCTCCGACACCCTCTGTTCAGGCTGGAGCATTATAGGCTTTATCTCCTGTTTGCCACTGAACTACACATATATATACAGGCATAAATTAACAATTTACATTCAATTTTCATTAAAAGATACTGAATGGTTCAAGCTTACCACAATTCATAGAATAAACACAGATACGTTGATTAGCAATGAATTCTGGCACATTTACTGGCACAAATTCCCATCTGCTTATGTTCCAGGCTTTTATTTAACACAAATATGAGCTGGCTTCAACGCACTGTTGCTTTATCAAGATTATTTGCACTAGTGGTCTCGAACTAACGCTCCTAAGTGAGTATATCAGCGAGTCTAGCCAATGAGGCCACGTTTCGACAAGTGTTTGAAAAAATGTTACCTTTCCACGTCTCCCTAACAACGAAAGATAGTATTTATAGCCCGACCAATCGTGGTTAGTCTTTCATTTGTTGCGCTCCAATCAATTTGGAGTTTACATGGTAGGCTAATTCTGTAACGTAAGATTTTTTTCAAACACGTTATAAAAAAATTTTATGAGCAGAAATGATTTCATGTTGTCAGGCATCCCCACTATTTTATTTTGGTTATAATTTATTAATTCCTGGACTATTTGCGTAACGTTTTACATATTCTTTGTCAGCAAGCCCTAAGGAACCCAAATATCCAAATTTAAAAGAGCTACGTGGCTGCGTTCAAAATATGTATTTTCTACCTCCTGTTTCGAAGATGTGCTGTCTGGGTACTGTTATGTTTTCAACCGTAAACCCATCTATTGTTATCTTTCCTAATAAGCGTTTTTTATGATTTTAAAACCTAACTCTGGGAAGGGTAGTGAATTTATCACTGTCCGTCCGAAAAAGTTAGTGCTTGTAGCCTAACACGCGTGATAGTAGTAATTGTGTATCGCGCGACGCGTGTTTAATGTTCGGCTTTCTGCCTCTCCCTTCTCGCTATCCTTTAGTCCATCTGTCTTTTGTTTTTGGTAACATAGTGTAGAAAAAGACATGAATGGAATTTAAAATTTAGGTCAACTTGCATATTTCAAGGTTTTTCTTAGAAAGGCAGCACATTTTATTGTGTGTTTGGGAAACGCGTGTATGTTGCAGAAGGCCTTTAATATCAACGTGAAAGCGTTACAATTTGCAGACGAAGCAGAAAACAAGGGGAATTTCGAGTACCTTCTTTGTGACAGCACTGTTATTTTACCATTGCTCTTCTCTTTATTAATTTTATTTGTTAGGCTTCATATTTACCTAATAATTTATATATGTGGATTAGAATATTCCACGACACCTCCCCTCTTAAAACAGACATTATATGTCAGTCCTTTATTCTATATACACATAGAGAAATTTATTATTATTTCTGGGGGTTACGGTGATTCTCATCACACGGATGGCGGCTTAAAAAATCCGCTCCCAAATTGGTTTTTCCAGATATATACTCAATGCTAAAATTATATGGAGCCAAAAGTAAAGACCATCGGAGTAACCTGGAGTTCTCATGCCTAGCCTGTGCTAGAAACGATAAAGGTTTGTGGTCTGTTTGCAACTTAAATGCCTTTTCACCTTCCTGCTAGCATATGCCACTGTGGCCATAATTCCCCATCCAATGCATTCTGATTTCAGTAGTAAAAATAGTTGCCAACTAACCCAATATTACTTGCATCCGTCCTTACTATGAATTCTTGACTTAAGTCAGGTAATTTCAAAATGGGTTTACTTGTGAGCTTTTCCTTCAATTCTTGGTAAGTCATATCACATTGTGGTGTCCATGTAATGCGATCTGGATGTCCTTTACGTGTCAATTCAGTTAACGGTGCACATATGGAATTAAAGTTTTTGATATACTATCTGTAGAAACCAACAATCATGAGACAAAGGGAACTCACTTCCTTCTTGGATTGATTTTGGGTTTTTTTTCCTCTTGGGCTTTTCTGCTAGTTTTTCTCTAAATTCTTTGGGTCAGGGGTTCATGTTGCCCCAGATAAACTGTGTGTCACCAAAAATTCCAATTTCTTTTACATCACAAACGCAACATTTGGTTGGGTCGGGCTTGTTTACATTTGGCCTCCCAAAGGTACGATCAAACCAAGCATGGTTCATAGAGTCAATGTGTTACCCTCAAATGTTTCTGTTGCTATAAGGATAACCATCCCATAAATATTGTTAAACAGGGAATAATCAGAAGGAACCAATAATTAACTCATCATTTCTAGAGAAGAAACTAGGCGGCCTTCTTCCAATCCTAATGGCAATCTAATAATACACATAGTGTCCCATTCTGAGGTACTAAAAGCTAGGTATGGTCTAACCTCAGGCTTTACTGGAATCTGATAGTATCCTTTAACTCCCGATCCACTTATGAGAAATATTTAGCTTTATTTAGATCTGGCAAACAGCAGAATATTGTATCCGGCAATGGATCCACCTGTCCTTCTGTAATAGCATTCAGTCTCCTGTAATCTATACAGAGTCTATGTTCTCCAGAGGGCTTCCTTAAGAGTACAACACCGGAACTATACGAAGACTCACTGTGCGAAAAAATTCCTTCCTTCAATAGATAGTCTATCTCTTCCTTCAAAGCAATCACTCCTTAGCAAACTGGAAATCGAATATGGTTTCATACAGACAGGGTGTGGAGTCTATGAGTTACATATCAATATTTCAATAGGATAGTATGCCCTGGTCGGTCCTGTTAAACACCTCTGCACTGATTATTTAGAACCTGTTGAAATCTCTCTTTCTGAGTTTTCGTTAAATGTGTACTGATTTTCACCTGTGCTGCTGTCTCACAGGGGTGTAATGGATATTCAAATGATGAAAGTGGTTCCTTTTTCATCTCCATGGCGATGGACAAGGTCAACAAGTGTGTCTCTTCCTGATGTTCTCTTTCCAAATATTTCTTCAGGAGATTCACATGATAGATTTCTTCTTTCCCCTTCTTATCTATCTTATAATTTGTTCTAGACACCTTCTCTAGAACTGTATATGGACCCTGCCATCCAATTTGTAACTTATTCTGACTCCCGGGCAAAAGAAGCAGTACCTCCTCCTCACCACATCAAACATCTCAGTCTTTCGCCCATTCCTGTTATAAATAGGCAGCATGTATCATCCTGGCTATGTTTTCAAATTTTTCATTTGCCAAATTTACCAAGCCAGATTTTTTAACCGAGTGGTCAGCATACATTCACATATTGGTAATGAAAGATGTAATGTTTTCCTCTGCCTTTTCATCAGTCCCATCGTGCTTAACATAGCTACATAAATTGAACTTTACTTGTAGTGGAACCTATTTGTCCATGCACCGGTATGTCACATCTTCCCACTCGAAGCTTTATATTGATGATTTTTCCTCCCAGAATTATCATTCACAAAACGACCGCTACCAATTTTTCTTTTGGGGCTTTCTCCCCACTTAAAATTCTTGATGAGAGATTTCCTCTCTACATCTTCTTCCTCCAGTTTGTTTAAGTCCGATTGAGGGATTGTCGTCTTATCTTGGGGTAAGACATCTTTTTGCACTCTCCGCATAGTGGCCATTTGGTTAAAACCAGTTAAGTGAAGCTTGACCGTGAAAAGGTGTCTTCCCAGATCCATGTAGGTCCACTTTATCAAATCAATTTTTCATTTTAGTATCAGGCCTAATTTTGCCCCGTGGCGTGTCCAGGTCCAGCGATCCATTGTTCCCCAACTTGTGGGTTTTCCCTCCATGTGCGATGCTACACCTTTCTAACAAAATTCCTCAATGTCCCAACTTGCTTGTGCCGAATTAATACATTTTGTGAGCCACCTTTGAATGATGTTAACTATCCTTCACATGGTCACCCAACTGGTTTCACATGTAAGCTCCTTATAAAAGTCCTGCCCTAAATCTTTTTGGAAGAACCAGCTGTCCCCTGTGACCCTTGGATCTAGGCTCCAGTCTTCCTATACATCAGTTAGTTTTTCATGTAAAAATCTCCCTTGCCTGGAGTTGTATGACAAGTTGACAATTTTCTGAAACAAGGCTTGAGTGTTTTATCCCCAGCCTGTGCCTTCCTCATCTCTTCTGGAGTGGTATCTAACATAATATCCTCCTCCTGTCGTGAGGTCGACCTGACCTGAAGGGTTGCCATATACACAGGTTTCCTTCTGCAACGGTCAGTGTCATGATTGTCCATCTGACAATTCTTACACCACCTTTTTCCTTGGTTGAAAGAATTTCTTTCATCATATTTCCTTTCATCGAATTGTGGGAATTTATTTTTATTGTCATACCGTGGCCTATCAAATTGGTGCTTACCTTTATTTTGATCCCTAGGATCAAATTTATTAAAGTTCTGTGGTGCCCTAAAGTTATCCACCTGTTCTTTTTATTACCTGTTACCTCTGCTTGAGCTGCTTGATACCTTTCAGCAACATTTAGCAACTCACCCAGCCTCTCTGCACCTTGTTCCATGAGAAACTTTCTCAGGTCTGGAGCCATGGACTCTCTTAGTTGCTCTATAAGGACCATTTCCTTAAGATCTTGGGTTTTCCCCAGAGAAGTCCATTCTCCAAGTATGTCTCTATTCGTGCAGAGAACTGGTGATAGGTTTCACCTGACAGTAGTTTAGCATTCCTAAATTTTTTCCTATAAAATTCTGCATTCTTTTCATACCTTAACAAAAGAGCCTGCTTTAGCATGTCATAATTTTCCTGATCACCTCTGCTCATTTTTGCAAAAACTTCATAAGCTGCCCCACGAAGTCCCTGAGAAAACTTTAAGCTCCACCTTTCTCTCTCTAACCCATACGTGGTAGCTAATAGTTCATACCTATTTAGGTAGCTCTCTATATCATCGTCTTTCTCAACAAAATGATCTAAATGAAAATTCATAGCTGAGGTTGAGGCTCCCTGAGTAACCGTAGCATCAGAGGCAAAGGGACTGGCACCATTTTCAGGAGCATGGCCTTGAAACTCAAACTCCCTTAGTCGTAATTCATGTTCCCTTTGTAATCTTTTCTCCTCCTTTTCTGCTTCCCTCTCTGCAGCTAATCTCTTCTCTTCTCTTTCTGCAGCTAATCTTTTGTCTTCTCTTTCTGCTTCCAATTTCTTAGCCTCAGCCTCAATCTGCAACCTCTTAGTCTCAGCCTCAGCTTGCAACCTCTTAGTCTCAGCCTCTAACTTTCTTTCGGCCTCTTTTTCTAATCTTCTTTCTTCGCGTTCAATAAATTTGTCACATTCCGTGGTGACATAGGCAACCATAACTTGCCCATCTAATCCTAACTCTTTTGCAGTCTGAACAGCAGCAGATCGAAACTTGGCCAGGTCCGCCATTGTCTATCAGGTAAATTTCTACAATGTCTAACCAACAATTTAATCTCTAAATATATCTAATGGACAACACAGGCACCGTGAGCTCAACCTTATTTAATTCCACCCAAGGATACCTTTTAATTCTTATATTCCCTGAAGTGAATTACCCCCAATATTTTTAATAGGGAAAGATTCAAAATCCCAAGAGCGAGACCCCAATATATGTGGTGAAGTGGGATGTTATCAATATTTATAGGGGACTTAGTGTACTGACTGAGATCAGCTGTGAAGGTATCTATATCTATTAAGAGTAGTGTATTATAGATAACCTTACTTGCTACCACATATCTATATATCTCAGTCAGAATTATTCTGCAATAGTGTGATGACTACGTTATGTGTCTAGGGTATGTGTATGATGAAGTGTAAGTCACAACAACAGACAGATAAACAATTTAATTTAATCCACTACTCTTGACAACACTGTGACACTCACATACATATAACACTCTATGAGAATATCTTAAGGAGTCACTGATAACTTTTCAAATAACAATATGTATTCATTGTTATCATAAAGGTATATGTGTCCTGATTCAAATACAAAGGAACCAGGAATCACAATCAATTTTAATTACAAGTATATGTACAGACTTTATCAATATGAATATTGTAGTGACATATATTATTAAAAATATCCTATGTGTGTCAGTTGTGTAGTGGTAATATGAGGTAATACTGGTTTTGTTTTGTTCAAGCTCTGTTGGTATTTGTCATCATGACTTCAATAGTTTGTCTTTTGGGACTAGTATTGGAGATGTTCTCAGTTCCTGATATTAAGACAATTAAATTCCCCTCTGAATGTTATTTTTTACAAAGTCATTTCAAGATGAGGGGGCATAATGTTGAGCTCAGCTGGCCAAATCAGCTTATCTTGCGTGATGGCGGCAGGAAAGGACTCCTCTGCTCGAATTCTCCCCTGGGCTCTGGAGACACCTCACTGATAGCTAAAAAGACCAAGGAGTATGCTGTCCGACTCTGGATTCAGCAAAGCTCTGACCAGGTGCTGCTCAGTACCATCAAGACCACGGTCCCTGTAAACAAGAAGGATGTACCTTCTACTTCATAACTAACTTATACTTTCTTTTTACACTGAGCACAATACATCACAAACATTGAGTTCAGAGCGTTAGGCCAACTGTCAGCTTCATCTGAAATACTTTATACCAGTATTTACCTCCTTAATGGTTACCACGCCTCTGCACTTCCAGCATTATTTCTTTCTAGTCAATCATCCAGGTGTCAGTGTACTATTTGGCCATTCCATGCCGTTTTACTTCCCTCCGACACCCTCTGTTCAGGCTGGAGCATTATAGGCTTTATCTCCTGTTTGCCACTGAACTACACATATATATACAGGCATAAATTAACAATTTACATTCAATTTTCATTAAAAGATACTGAATGGTTCAAGCTTACCACAATTCATAGAATAAACACAGATACGTTGATTAGCAATGAATTCTGGCACATTTACTGGCACAAATTCCCATCTGCTTATGTTCCAGGCTTTTATTTAACACAAATATGAGCTGGCTTCAACGCACTGTTGCTTTATCAAGATTATTTGCACTAGTGGTCTCGAACTAACGCTCCTAAGTGAGTATATCAGCGAGTCTAGCCAATGAGGCCACGTTTCGACAAGTGTTTGAAAAAATGTTACCTTTCCACGTCTCCCTAACAACCAAGATAGTATTTATAGCCCGACCAATCGTGGTTAGTCTTTCATTTGTTGCGCTCCAATCAATTTGGAGTTTACATGGTAGGCTAATTCTGTAACGTAAGATTTTTTTTCAAACACGTTATAAAAAAATTTTATGAGCAGAAATGATTTCATGTTGTCAGGCATCCCCACTATTTTATTTTGGTTATAATTTATTAATTCCTGGACTATTTGCGTAACGTTTTACATATTCTTGGTCAGCAAGCCCTAAGGAACCCAAATATCCAAATTTAAAAGAGCTACGTGGCTGCGTTCAAAATATGTATTTTCTACCTCCTGTTTCGAAGATGTGCTGTCTGGGTACTGTTATGTTTTCAACCGTAAACCCATCTATTGTTATCTTTCCTAATAAGCGTTTTTTATGATTTTAAAACCTAACTCTGGGAAGGGTATTGAATTTATCACTGTCCGTCCGAAAAAGTTAGTGCTTGTAGCCTAACACGCGTGATAGTAGTAATTGTGTATCGCGCGACGCGGGTTGGGGGTGGCATTAATAGCGAGACGCGTGTTTAGTGTTCGGCTTTCTGCCTCTCCCTTCTCGCTATCCTTTAGTCCATCTGTCTTTTGTTTTTGGTAACATAGTGTAGAAAAAGACATGAATGGAATTTAAAATTTAGGTCAACTTGCATATTACAAGGTTTTTCTTAGAAAGGCAGCACATTTTATTGTGTGTTTGGGAAACGCGTGTATGTTGCAGAAGGCCTTTAATATCAACGTGAAAGCGTTACAATTTGCCGACGAAGTAGAAAACAAGGGGAATTTCGAGTACCTTCTTTGTGACAGCACTGTTATTTTTCCATTGCTCTTCTCTTTATTAATTTTATTTGTTAGGCTTCATATTTACCTAATAATTTATATATGTGGATTAGAATATTCCACGACACCCGTCCAGCGCTGATAAATAATACGCCCTGAAAAGGACTAATGTTATATCTCCTAGTATGATGAAGCCACGAAAAGGTCTTGTCCTGAAAAGGACAACGCTGCCCGTACACCAACGCTATCTACCAAAATGCGAAACGTCTTCTGAGCTGCTCACAAGAGTTTAGGCGAGCAGATTTTGGTGGTAGAGAAAAGATATTAGTTTCCCGTCAGTCAAGTAGTGACATCCTAAACCGAGTGGACGGTACGTTGGTTGACCTTCGTGCCAGATGTAATCTTCCGACGTGTGCAGGATTGTGCGGACCAATTGCTCCTTTCTTTACTTTTCTTCTACATCCGCGTGGATAATTTACAAGCTAGGAATTATATTTTGTTCGCAGACAGATAACGCTATATTGTGGCTTTACTAAAAATGTTATGTTGGTGAAAGTGGTGTGATTCTTCATTTCAACTAGAACAGTGTTTCTCAAATTGTGGTACGCGTACCACCGGTGGTACTCGACCGTCCAACAGGTGGTACGCAGGCTGTTTGACGATTTCAGGGAGGAAAGCCGTCGCGAATATTCGTAAAATGACTGGCCGCCATACACTTGAGTTGCGCGAATATTTTCGTGATCGAATCGAGTTGCGTCGCATACTTGCCTTCCCCACTCCTACATTTGTTTACACTTGCCAGATAGGCCTACTTGCCTCGTTTGAACGTGTACGGAACCGTTGTCGGCTAACCTAACATATTTGTCTGTGTTTCATATCTAAATACTATTTGTGTGGTTCAATTTACGATAAAATTGCCTTTTCTATTACTGTTGTCTTGGATTATAACCCCAATTTGCAACAATGGATCAATGGCTCAAAAGTGGTTCAGTGAAACGTAAATATAGTGATCAAAATATTAACGTCAATATTAAAGAGGACTCTAGTGCCGACGTTCAATCTGAATCGGTACGTGCTGGGACAAGTCAATCCTCGAGTGTGATTTCGCATAATCAGCCGAAAACGAAAAGAGTTAATCGGAAGTACTGTTGCAGACTTTCTTTTATGGGCTAATTTCGTATTATTTAATGTTCTTCTTCTGTCTTTCACTGACTATCATGTTGTGCCGCAACAGTGGATTCATTTTGAGTTTCAGACATATGAGTGTGAACGTTTAGTCAATAAACTTCATTTCGTATTTGATCTTTTGTTGTATTCTAGTATTTCTTTCTTCTTCTTCCGTCCTTAGCCAACGACCGGCAAAGCAGTCAGTAGTGGCCATTACGCCTAGTGGCGTCTTAAGGGCAACAGCGAATAGATTTTCTTTGCCGTTGTTCCCATCACGCCTAATGGCGTCTTTAGGGCAACGACAAAAGTATTTCTTTAAATTCTTATTAATATGACAGAGTTTTACACATTGACCAACACGTTGAAGGTCAGCGGTCAATTCAACACAACAGTCTGAACTGTAACTTCATAAACTTCTTCACAGGATAAGTCTCGTATGGACGACTTCACATATTTTAATAGCTCCAATATATATACAGCATGATGTCACGAAAGGTTTGTGATGTTATAAAAAATAAGATATCCTGGACAAAAAGATGTATCAGATGATACCAGGATAGTGCCAGGTAAGATTCTGGTCTTACAAGTAATACCCCCTTCTCTGAAAAGAAATAGGGTGTATTGACATCAAAGGTTAGAATCAGCTGTACAAATCTCAGGTGTTTGAAAGATATGTCCTGAAGATCTATTTGCTCCTTTCGTAGATTCACCTTTGGTAATATGTGTTGTTATGTTGACAAGTTTATCTAGGGGTATTTAATTATATTTTAATATATCAATCTAACTATGCATCCAACAGAACTTGAAAACTAAATGCTAGTAATCTCAACAAGTCTGAAGGTACATATTTACAATTTAATAATCATACACCGGTTCTCTTTTCGGTTATGATATTTCAAAAGATATTTACATTATATAAAATCAATAATATATATATATATATATATATATATATATATATATATATATATATATATATATATATATATATATATATATATATATATATATATATTTCAATTAACAAAACATAATCTATTTACTAAAGTCTCTGTTATCTTCTATATTGAAGAATAATGTTTATATTTCACTACAATGTCACTGTTATTGACTGGGTAGATAGAATGGATTTATAAGGTCTTTAACTCATCCTTCATTGTCCTGTTATTTAATATTGTCATAGTCTATTATTAGTGCTGACTTTTATTTAATGAACACGCTGAGCAGTGGCAAGATAAGGCCACTTATCTGCTTCAGTAAGAAATTCCACACTTTCCTGCCGTGGTCTAGCACATCAAGGAATTGCCAGGCAGTTGAACAAGGGTGACTGGCTGCAATCATTCCAATGAGCTCTTGCACCTCCAAGTCCAAAGTTAGTAAAAGTGGAAATCACAATCTTCAGGTTGATTGTAGACCAAAACCTGAAATTCACAAAGTTCACACCCTCTGTATGGTCCAGCACTACTCTAGTCCTACACATAATGGACATAACGAACATAACATACAGTGTCAGTCATTGTGCTGACATATGCACAAGACCATTTACCTTTCCATCCATCACAGTCAGTTCACTGTGACTAAAATTTCCTTAAGTTGATTCTTTTATTCATGATTGGCTTCCATAAAATGATTTGGTAATGTATATTTTTACAAAGTAATACCTTCATCGATTCTTTACAACACTTCCTGTTCATCCTTCATTAGTTTCCATAATACAAGTCTTTCCTTTAACCAATACGCTTCCACTTGGATAATTAAACAGACAGTCTTAGTTTTGACATCATTTTCCATTATCTTATACCTTTTCGCCTCTAAAACCAACACATGCTTTGCATTCCAGCAAGCAACACATTCGTCCTGGAATATTTTTTAACACAGGCCTTTTCACTTTCTAACACACGTGTTTTAAATCACTGAACTAATACATATATATATATATATATATATATATATATATATATATATATATATATATATATATATATATATATATATATATATATATATATTTATATAAAGTCATTCTTACCCTCAGGCAAACACACACACAGGCTGTGTATGGCTTCTATGGTCTGCGCAACAGATGCGGTTGGCAAAGGCAATACTTTTATTTTTTTACCGCTTCTCGCTAGACAGCATAGTTTGAATTTGTGATAATGGCGTCAAATAGCCAAAGGGCAAGGCCTTTATAACTACACATCCGACCTCCGAGGTGGTTGGGTGAGAGACGGCGTAAGATTTCCCAAAATGAAACAACTTTTTGATCTCTGTACAATGTGTAAAATTTAGTTTGTCAATTATCTTCCTTATTTATGTGGCGATTTTGGTCATATAAAGTTTATTTTATACTGTGGATTATTTAGGATCGATCTATCTATACATCATTTATTTTGTAAAATGCATTTAATTAAATATATGCGTACTTTAACTAGCTAAGTTGGACAAATCCGGATGTAACACAGCTCTTTTATTCGTTATATCTATCTTACCAGAATAGTATTTGATAACGTTTTTTACACTTATTTTTAGCTTAACATTTCCTTTGATGAATTACACAATTCTCCCCCGTGATACTTCTTTATTCTTTATGAAATTAAATATTATCGTCCCATCGTTTAACCAAAACTGGTCCCTAGGTTTTGCACTGTAAGTTTTTACCACAATAATAATAAAGGTCCGTTTTGATTGGTTGTTGTATCAGAGAGTTTTCCCCAACTATGCGTGCGATATGGTCGGCTCTAGAAAAACGTGTTGTAAGACAGATCCAAATCACTACACATGAGTTACTGAAATAACATATTTTCCACATTGGAAGAAACTGGATACATTACAGTTCGTAGTGTATAGTGCACAAGACATTGTGCGTCCATTTTAACCGTCATAATGATTGTTCATTATCCTTATCTAAATAGTTGGCACATTATCATATTTAAGCAGCGTTAATGCATCTCTGCTAATTATTCCATTATTGCTTAGGATCAATGCCTAACATTCACGTCAGAACTTTGTCTGTATAATATTCTCAATTTGGCATCACTAGCCAGGCTACACCAGCCATATCGCTTTCATTAGCGTTATACATTAACTTCGTGTTCGCAATTCTCGAATATCCCGTATACAAATTCTTGCATTTTATTCTTAACGCTTTACACAATTATGGACTCACCGGTCCGTAAACACATATTATTATATCAGCTTTAAAAGCACACACATCGACGGTTATATACATTAGCTAGTGGTTCTACCACATAATTCAAAACACTGCCATATGCCCGAAGGCTACACTAAGACTCTCCTTGTTACTAGGTTTCATGCGTCATCCAACGCTTTACGCGTACCCACTGAAGTCTAGTTAGTTGAGGTGCCGCAGGGTGCGACCATCCAAATCAAGATAAAACCAAAAAGCTCGCAAACCATGCAACAATCCTCAACATAATCAGCCGAAAACGAAAAGAGTTAATCGGAAGTACGACGATAATTATTTGAAAATAGGATTTTCTTGGATTGGAGATCCAACCGCTCCTAGTCCCATGTGTGTTGTCTGTAATGAAAATTTGACAAATAGTGGCATGAAACCATCAAATATTTTGCGCCACTTTCAAACAAAGCACACTGAACTTATTGATAAACCAATCTAATTTTTTCAAAACAAGCTCAAATTAATGCGATAGAGTCAGAAATTAATGAATTTTGTAGCTAAAGGCGGGGATGAAACCAAAACAACAGAGGCGTCATTCAAAGTTGCACTCCTCATCGCGAAAACACTGAACTTATTGATAAACCAATCTAATTTTTTCAAAACAAGCTCAAATTAATGCGATAGAGTCAGAAATTAATGAATTTTGTACTAAAGGCGGGGATGAAACCAAAACAACAGAGGCATCATTCATAGTTGCACTCCTCATCGCGAAAACAAGTACAAGTCACACTATTGGCGAGAAACTTATAAAACCAGCTGCAAAGTTAATGACAAATATTATGCTCGGAGAGAAAGCAGAATGAACTATTAACAAAATTCAGTTATCGAATGACACCGTTGGACGTGGCATAATATCAATGGCATGTAACGTAGAGGAGCATTTACTATCACGTGTACGTAATAGCAAATATTTTGCTTTGCAATTGGATGAAACCACGGATGTTCAGAGTATGAATCAGCTTTTGGCTTATGTACGCTATATATATGAGGAAGAAGTATACGACGATTTGTTTGTTCTGCTTATCACTGAAAACCAATGCTACTGGAGAAGAGATATTTAATTTAGTCAATGATTATTGTATGAGCCATGATATAGACTGAAAAAGGTGTGTTGGTATAAGAACTGATGGAGCACCAGCTATGTGTGCGGTAAGAAAGGGCGTTGCTGTACGTATAAAAGAGATTGCGCTTGAATGCAACTTCACACATTGCTATATTCACAGAGAACAGTTGGCGGTGAAAAAAATGACACCCGAACTTGAATCTGTGGTAAAAGAAGTGGTGAACATTGTAAATGCGATTAAATCGCGGCCCCTGAATGTACGCCTTTTCAGCGTGCTGTGCAAAGAAATGGGCAGTGAGTAAACCAATGTGCTTTTCCACACTGAAGTACGCTGGCTTTCGAGAGGAAAGGTGCTCACGTGAGTTTCTGAATTGAGGAACGAAATAATGACATTTCTTCATGACTCCGATAATGTCAACAAACAACATTTTCTCGATTTCAATTGGCTTGCGCAAGTAGCATATCTCAGCGATATATTCAGTATTTTAAATAATCTCAACCTGTCACTTCAGGGTCGAAATATTACGATCTTTACTGTTGAGGATAAGATATCAGGATTACTCAAGAAGACCGAACTGTGGTGCAGACGGCTGGATCGCCGAGAGTTCGATTCATTCTCAACACTGGATGATTTTCTTGCCTCGTCGGAAGAAGAAATCGATGATGAATTATTGGGAACATTTAAAATACACATACAAATGCTGCAACAAAATTTGAAGGAATACTTTCCAGAGCCTAACGCAACCAAAGAGTGGATTACGAATCAATTTGCAGCTATCTCTCAAATTGATAGTTTCAACCTTCCACCTTGTGAGTGTGATATGCTCGTCGACTTAGCTTCTGACAGAGCTCTGAAGCCAATGAAAAATCTCTTCAGAATTTCTGGGTCCATGTTCGAGCTGAATATCCAGCATTATCCGACAGAGCTATGAAATACTTGTTACCATTTCCGACAACCTATAACTGTGAATTTGGTTTTTCAAATTTGGCTGAAATAAAGAGCAAAAAAAAAGAAACCGACTGAATGTGGAAGCTGACTTACGTCTCAAGATGTCCGCAACTGAACCGGATATAGATATCTAGGTCAAAGATTTTAAACAGTATCACCACTCACATTGATGTTATTAAAATAGTTATCTGTACCTGCAAGTATTTGATGTGATTAAAGTAGTTATTGTTCAAAGTAAAAAAAATTTTTACAAATAAATATTTTCTTGTAAAATTTAAGGAGGTTATCTACATATTCTGAATTATTTTATTCACTTCTGAAAAAAAAAATACATTTTGCAAATACGCAAGTAGATTATGCATCTAAATTACGTAAATTTATTATCCATTGTTTTCGATTTAAGTTTGAATTATTGAATAAAACACGTAAATAAGCTGACTTATAGTCACTAAAGTGCCAACTTTATTTTGTAAAAATTATAATAAATTTAAAAAAAAAATTAAAGATGTCAAATATCTCAGTAAATAGAAAACTAACTTCAATATACGTGTTCAAAGAATAATTTTACCGAATAATTCATTTATAAATTATTTTCTTTGACCACTTGAACTGAGTTACAAGTCATGTGGCAACGTCACACAAGTTCAGATTATGTTTCTTAATATACTGTTCAAAAAAAGAAACGCATAGCTATCCGAGGGCGCGTTTTTATGAGTTTGTAAGTAAAATTTGGTGCTAGGGTATATAAAAAACAGCCTCAAATGTTCTTTACAGTGTCAAATGCACGTGTTGACCTGAATTGCGTTCGTTTTTGTAATCGTTACAACGCAGTGGTCAATAGTGTTTATGACGCAATTTTTGACCACAGCTCATGTTGCGCGCACGTGAAAGCAACAAAATTTGGGCTGACCACTATTCACTGACTACGCAACTGAAACCCTATAAAAGGATAACGCTACTCAAAAAAAAATTCAGTTCATTTTCAAGCAGACATTTATGGCGTCTCTATCGATAAATTTAAGGAACATTGCTATTGGCCGACTGCATGCAGGCGAAAGTCAAAGTCAGGTTGCCAGGCATCTAAACGTGCATCAGAGTACCATCAGTCGACTTTGGCACCGGTTCCAAGCCACTGGCTCAGTTGAAGACCGGCATCGCAGTGGACGACCCAGAGTGACAACAGCAGCGGAGGATCGCTTTATTCGGCTTCGTTACCTCAGAGACAGGTTTACAACAGCTTCCTCAACTGCCCAGTCATTGCCTGCAGGACGTCATGTGTTTGATCAAACTGCCCGGAATAGACTGCATGACGCTGGACGTTGGGCACAACGACCTCACCGAGGACCTGTACTTACGCGCCGCCATCGCCAAAATCGACTTCTTTGGGCCAACCAGCATCGTCCCTGGGCAGCTGACTATCAATGGAGACGTATCTGGTTTAGTGACGAATCTTTCTTTTTGTTGCAGCGTCGTGATAGACGACGTAGGGTCTACCGTAGGCGAAATGAACGTTTTGCCCAAAATTGCGTTGATGAAGCTCCGCCGTACGGTGGTGGAGGTGAAATGGTGTGGGGAATGATCAGTTACAACGGAAGGAGTCAATTGGTGCACATTGAAGGAGGCTTGAATGCGCAACGATACGTCAATGAAATTCTTCGACCCCATGTCCTTCCACTTTTGGCTGCCCAAAGGTCTGTGTTTCAACAGGACAACGCCAGACCCCATTGTGCACGGTTGACTACGCAGTTCCTGACTGCCAACAATATTCTCACCCTTCCCTGGCCATCCCTGTCTCCAGACATGAGTCCGATTGAGCACCTGTGGGATGAGCTGCATAGACGTGTTTGTCGCCGAGACGTTGCTCCAGCCAATCGTCGTGATCTGTTCCAGGCACTCCAGGAAGAGTGGGCAGCCATCCCACAGGCCCACATCAGACGTCTGATCGCATCCATGCCCAGGAGATGCCAGTCGCTGATCGATGCAAGAGGAGGCCACACACCATACTAACGGGAAAGCCCGTATACCAAAAAACTCTCGTGACCCAGATGCAAAACAACTGTCAATTGATTGGTTGAACCCTAAGGTATTCTTGTGTGCAATTTGAACAATTAACTCATTAAATTTAAAAAGTTATTGAATGTCAAAATTATGGCTATGTGTGTGCCTTCAGTAGCTATGCGTTTCTTTTTTTGAACAGTATAGTTGGTACCAACTGGCATTGATAAATGCATAACTCACAAAAATGGCACGTGTCCACTTTGACAAAAGTAAATGCTAAATCTGTGACAGTACACTCGAATAGTTTGTCGTGATGTCATCGAAAATTATTTATTACAAAAAAAACTTACTGTAAAAAAAAATCCTTTTTTTTTTTCTTCAAATAAATAACTAATCGAATTCTAAAGACATTAAATATATCTGTATTTGACAAATTATCTTTTCTGCAAAGGGATGATATCTGCATATTAAGTGTCAAGGCCATCTGTTTGCCTATCATTTTCGAAAGATTGTTATCATTTTCGCATACCGGCTTACCTCCCTGAAATTGGTGGTCCTTGTATGTTTTGACCATCCTCCAAGTGGTATGCGAATGCCATAGCTTTGAGAAACACTGAACTAGAACCTCTTGTCCAGGGCCGTAGATGGGACTTAATAAAAAGGGGGGGGGGGGGTTATAAAAAGATTTCGGCACAACACATGTTTGGTACAGTATAATTTCCCCACAAATGTTTTTCACCAAACCCTGTTTGAACCCCCCCCCCCCCCCCCCAATCTACGGCCCTGCTCTTGTCTAAGTGAATCTATAACATCATTCCAGCATTTTGTTTTATATTATGTTATTTACCTACTTTCAGGATACGTTCGTTCTTGTCGTCTGCCCTGTTAGTGTTTTTTTTTTTTTTTACATACTCATGTGATTCATGTTTCGATTCATGATAGTGCAAGGGGCAATACGACGGTGGCTTCCTTTTGACTTCCGTTGGCGACCGTCGGTTTGTGTACGCAGATCTCCACTAGCCTTTGACATAAAAGGTTTAATTCAGAAGTCATTATTAATCTCCGACGACCAAGATTTCATCTCCGCGTGAAAATAAGAAGAACATATAGACAGTATTGTCTTTCCAGTTTAGCGACGGCAATGTCTTTGTTTTGTCTTGTGTTGTTGCCGGACGACTTGTTCCGATACGTGGCTGTTATGTCTACACTGAACACCTCTTCCTACTTACACACACAGAATCTTTTAGTTTGTTTGTACACAACACCAGATCCAGTTGACGGATTGCAAGCTCGATACCGTTACCAAATTAAAAGCGAACTAGCTGCCTTTATTTTTGTGTGACTTCCTATTCTCCCCCCCCCCCCCCCCCCCCCCCCCCCCCCCCCCCCCCCGAGGAACTTGGTTTAGAGCTCATGCAAGTTGTCAGAAAAAATTAACGGAGTTATCCCTATTCCTGGCTGCGTTTTCTTTCCCCCTGTTTAGATTAGTTCCCTTTCCATTGCGTGATGCCAAAATTGGGGGAGGGAAGGAGGTGGGGGTGTTAACGAAACAAAAATGAAATGGGACAGAAGAGGGTGAATGGGGAAAGGGTGGAGGTCCTGGATATTATATTTCTCACGAATTTATCTTTTGTTACTTTTTTTTCTTTTTTCATTGCGTGATTCTTTCCTGACTTTAACGTTTTTGGTTGCACTTCCGTACAGCCGTAAAGCGAAAGCTCGTGGTGGGAAGAAAACCGGAGACAAGTTGTAAATTTCTTCGTCTTCTTCTTCTTCTTCCTCGTTCGCCTTCAGACTTCCACATTTATGACTCTAATAAAGGCAGTAGTCAACTCAAGGTTCCCGACATCTCCAAACAGTTTTTCGTTGACAGAAGTGGGTTGTTGCCATATGCTACTCCGTTCATTTCTTTAGGTTGGGCAGTACTGCAGCAGGTTGTAAATTTGATATTACGGAACCATTGTGGCGTGTTTCTGTTGTCATGCTACTAATATTTTCTTTATTATACGACTGGCACATTTGAGGAAAGATTGTGACGGATTCTAAATTGATCGAACCTGTATTGTTAAACTGTTTTAAATTTGATAAAGTAGTTGTGCATGCATTCATTATATATATATATATATATATATATATATATATATATATATATATATATATATATATATATATATATATATATATATATATATATATATATATATAAGAAATGAGGTATCTGAGGAAGGTGGTTGAAGTAACAAGAAGAGACATGGTCCGCAACCAGACGATACGTCAAGGCCTAAAATCCCATCCCCTGCAGACCCAAGTAGAACAGTCCCAACTAAGATGGTTTGGCCATGTCTGCAGAATGGGAGAAGATCGGCTACCACGACAAGCATGGGAAACAAAGAGCCAGGGATCCAGACCACCAGGACGACCCAGAGTCCGCTGGGAGGACAACATTAGATAATCTTTGAAGGACCGAGGACTAGAATGGAACCAGGCCAGGAGGAAGACAGCCGATAGGATAGTCTGGCGCTCTCTCTCTTCCAAACCTCTACATCTCACGGTAGAAGGGGAACGACTGAGTATATATATATATATATATATATATATATATATATATATATATATATATATATATATATATATATATATATATATATATATATATATATATATATATATATATATATATATGTAGTGCAATCCAGATAAGCGGAACTCCCTTAAGCCAAATTTCGGTTAAGTCAAAGCAATTTTGCAGATCCCAGCTAGAAGTATTCGTTGGTAGTAGAAACGATAAGCAGAATTTCGGGTAAGCCGAAGTATTTTAGATGACTTCCGCTCAATGGGACTGCTTTCTCTCTCTCTCTCTCTCTCTGTCTCTCTCTCTCTCTCTCTCTCTCTCTCTCTCTCTCTCTCTCTCTCTCTATACATATATATATATATATATATATATATATATATATATATATATATATATATATATATATATATATATATATATATATATATATATATATATATATATAAGCAGATAACCTGTCTTGAAATAACGGGAGAGAACTGAGCTGTAAGATTGCTGCTCATGTCCTAAGAACGGCACCTTTTCTCGCATTCTAAGTTTCTTTCCTGTCCATCTCCTTCCATCTTTCACATGGGAACTTCAGAACAAGGACCGGCTTGTAATGCTATCAGCAGGTTTCCTCAGTGCGTGTCTTATCCAACTTCAGCCTCTTCTTCGCACCTCATGTTCTATTGGCACTTATCTGGTTCTTGTCATTAGGTGCACATTAGCGAAATTGTCTTACCATTTCAATACTTCTGTTCTACCCAAGCACCCAATGATTAAAAAAAAAAACTTACTTACTGTATAGGGCAGGGGTCGGGAACCCGCGGCTCACGAGCTGCAAGCGGCTCTTTGAGCCATCTCGTGCGGCTCTCGGCTCTCTACTACTTAACTCTTAGTGAATGAGGGGATACCATGTGATTTTTTTTCATGCGGCTCTTCAATTTGTTAAAATGGAGACAAAATTTAATATTTGGCGTTTTGTCACGGGCAGGTTCCCGATATAGGGGTTTTCCCCCGATAAGTAAAGTTAGAAATATTAAAATAAATTAATTATACACAATCTAAAATATATTAACATCTAAGCGTACCACTTCTCCCAAGCCCCCCCCCCCCCCCAAAAAAAAAAAAAAAATACGTGCCCTAACTGCAGTTGTTAAATGTACGATGGTTTCTTCTTCTTCTTCTACCTTCTTCTACCTCGTTCGTCCTAAAAAGGACGTTGGTTGCGTTGTGCCCGTTTACAGCGAAGCTGCGATATTTGCGTCTTTCGGCCGACACCTCCGACTTCCGCACGGCATTTTTGGGACCGGGTTAGCCTTCCCTCTTCGACGGTTTCAATGCATTGTGTTTCGCAGGACTATCTCATAAATCATTCGTCGAATTCCCCCCACCCCACTATCCTGTTTCTACCATGTCTCTTTCCCTTAATCTCTGCCATGCCAAAACGTCATTACCTATTTACAGTGTTAACGCCTTAGTTAACAGTGCATATGTCTTTCTCTGTCCCGTGCCTCCATCTGTACATTTTGTCTTATTGGAGAAATGCGATTTCTGAAAATATCGCAGAATGCCATCTTATCTGGAACTAAATTAGTCTTCCATTATTGAGCGCTGACATTCCAGACTTTATCAAGGTGCACTAGTTGACATGAAACGCCCGGAGAAAACAGGTGTCAGGACTTTAGATATATGCCTGCCCTGCCCTTTTCTGTCAATGTGTCACGCTCCTCCAGGATACTGCTAAATAAATAATACACACATAAAGGTATGTTTCAGGCACAGGTGAGAAATTTTAAAAAGTAGAAAACCAGACAACAACAAAACACAGACCGGAGACTCGAACCCAGGACCATCCAAACGACAACACCGCCTCGTGACTATCCACCCTGCTAACTAGGCACCACAAAAATAATGCTTCGTGGACAAGGGTCATTAGCACGACCTCCCCTCGTAACTCTGAACATGGACCTAGGAACAGTCCACACAAATTATAGACGCAATCACTGCTGCTGCTTTCCTATTTAATTAACAATATAGAGCAGAGTACTCAAGAAAAAGCCCATAATACTGTGTCTAGTAAATGATAGAATAATGAGAACAGTACAGGACAGAGGGCAGGCTTGTATTGTATAAACATTTTAAACACAAGACGGAAACCCGAGGCCTGTAAACAATAAATAAATAATACAACATTTAAAGGTATGTTTCGGGCACTCGTGAGAAATAAACAACTACAACAGATTTTTTTTTTTTTAAATAGAACTTTATTTCGTTTTGGCGAGGTGCGTCCCGTTTAACGTAGTCGGTTATATTATTGCGCATGTCCAAATATTTAAAAAAAAACCTTTAGGTTTGAGATCATTTATACTTCATCAGATGTATGCTGGTATATCTGTGGAGGTTTGAGATCATTTATACTTCATCAGATGTGTGCTGGTATATCTGTGGAGGTTTGAGATCATTTATACTTCATCAGATGTGTGCTGGTATATCTGTGGAGGTTTGAGATCATTTATACTTCATCAGATGTGTGCTGGTATATCTGTGGAGGTTTGAGATCATTTATACTTCATCAGATGTGTGCTGGTATATCTGTGGAGGTTTGAGATCA
This sequence comes from Oreohelix idahoensis, assembly GCA_024509875.1. Lineage (NCBI taxonomy): Eukaryota > Metazoa > Mollusca > Gastropoda > Stylommatophora > Oreohelicidae > Oreohelix > Oreohelix idahoensis. The sequence goes on from JAMPIV010018758.1 coordinate 515,649, forward strand.
TTTATACTTCATCAGATGTGTGCTGGTATATCTGTGGAGGTTTGAGATCATTTATACTTCATCAGATGTGTGCTGGTATATCTGTGGAGGTTTGAGATCATTTATACTTCATCAGATGTGTGCTGGTATATCTGTGGAGGTTTGAGATCATTTATACTTCATCAGATGTGTGCTGGTATATCTGTGGAGGTTTGAGATCATTTATACTTCATCAGATGTGTGCTGGTATATCTGTGGAGGTTTGAGATCATTTATACTTCATCAGATGTGTGCTGGTATATCTGTGGAGGTTTGAGATCATTTATACTTCATCAGATGTGTGCTGGTATATCTGTGGAGGTTTGAGATCATTTATACTTCATCAGATGTGTGCTGGTATATCTGTGGAGGTTTAAGATCATTTATACTTCATCAGATGTGTGCTGGTATATCTGTGGAGGTTTGAGATCATTTATACTTCATCAGATGTGTGCTGGTATATCTGTGGAGGTTTGAGATCATTTATACTTCATCAGATGTGTGCTGGTATATCTGTGGAGGCTTGAGATCATTTATACTTCATCAGATGTGTGCTGGTATATCTGTGGAGGTTTGAGATCATTTATACTTCATCAGATGTGTGCTGGTATATCTGTGGAGGTTTGAGATCATTTATACTTCATCAGATGTGTGCTGGTATATCTGTGGAGGTTTGAGATCATTTATACTTCATCAGATGTGTGCTGGTATATCTGTGGAGGTTTGAGATCATTTATACTTCATCAGATGTGTGCTGGTATATCTGTGGAGGTTTGAGATCATTTATACTTCATCAGATGTGTGCTGGTATATCTGTGGAGGTTTGAGATCATTTATACTTCATCAGATGTGTGCTGGTATATCTGTGGAGGTTTGAGATCATTTATACTTCATCAGATGTGTGCTGGTATATCTGTGGAGGTTTGAGATCATTTATACTTCATCAGATGTGTGCTGGTATATCTGTGGAGGTTTGAGATCATTTATACTTCATCAGATGTGTGCTGGTATATCTGTGGAGGTTTGAGATCATTTATACTTCATCAGATGTGTGCTGGTATATCTGTGGAGGTTTGAGATCATTTATACTTCATCAGATGTGTGCTGGTATATCTGTGGAGGTTTGAGATCATTTATACTTCATCAGATGTGTGCTGGTATATCTGTGGAGGTTTGAGATCATTTATACTTCATCAGATGTGTGCTGGTATATCTGTGGAGGTTTGAGATCATTTATACTTCATCAGATGTGTGCTGGTATATCTGTGGAGGTTTGAGATCATTTATACTTCATCAGATGTGTGCTGGTATATCTGTGGAGGTTTGAGATCATTTATACTTCATCAGATGTGTGCTGGTATATCTGTGGAGGTTTGAGATCATTTATACTTCATCAGATGTGTGCTGGTATATCTGTGGAGGTTTGAGATCATTTATACTTCATCAGATGTGTGCTGGTATATCTGTGGAGGTTTGAGATCATTTATACTTCATCAGATGTGTGCTGGTATATCTGTGGAGGTTTGAGATCATTTATACTTCATCAGATGTGTGCTGGTATATCTGTGGAGGTTTGAGATCATTTATACTTCATCAGATGTGTGCTGGTATATCTGTGGAGGTTTGAGATCATTTATACTTCATGAGATGTGTGCTGGTATATCTGTGGAGGTTTGAGATCATTTATACTTCATGAGATGTGTGCTGGTATATCTGTGGAGGTTTGAGATCATTTATACTTCATCAGATGTGTGCTGGTATATCTGTGGAGGTTTGAGATCATTTATACTTCATCAGATGTGTGCTGGTATATCTGTGGAGGTTTGAGATCATTTATACTTCATCAGATGTGTGCTGGTATATCTGTGGAGGTTTGAGATCATTTATACTTCATCAGATGTGTGCTGGTATATCTGTGGAGGTTTGAGATCATTTATACTTCATCAGATGTGTGCTGGTATATCTGTGGAGGTTTGAGATCATTTATACTTCATCAGATGTGTGCTGGTATATCTGTGGAGGTTTGAGATCATTTATACTTCATCAGATGTGTGCTGGTATATCTGTGGAGGTTTGAGATCATTTATACTTCATGAGATGTGTGCTGGTATATCTGTGGAGGTTTGAGATCATTTATACTTCATCAGATGGGTGCTGGTATATCTGTGGAGGTTTGAGATCATTTATACTTCATCAGATGTGTGCTGGTATATCTGTGGAGGTTTGAGATCATTTATACTTCATCAGATGTGTGCTGGTATATCTGTGGAGGTTTGAGATCATTTATACTTCATCAGATGTGTGCTGGTATATCTGTGGAGGTTTGAGATCATTTATACTTCATCAGATGTGTGCTGGTATATCTGTGGAGGTTTGAGATCATTTATACTTCATCAGATGTGTGCTGGTATATCTGTGGAGGTTTGAGATCATTTATACTTCATCAGATGTATGCTGGTATATCTGTGGAGGTTTGAGATCATTTATACTTCATCAGATGTGTGCTGGTATATCTGTGGAGGTTTGAGATCATTTATACTTCATCAGATGTGTGCTGGTATATCTGTGGAGGTTTAAGATCATTTATACTTCATCAGATGTGTGCTGGTATATCTGTGGAGGTTTGAGATCATTTATACTTCATCAGATGTGTGCTGGTATATCTGTGGAGGTTTGAGATCATTTATACTTCATCAGATGTGTGCTGGTATATCTGTGGAGGTTTAAGATCATTTATACTTCATCAGATGTGTGCTGGTATATCTGTGGAGGTTTGAGATCATTTATACTTCATCAGATGTGTGCTGGTATATCTGTGGAGAATATATATTCTTCTTCCTTCCTCGTTCGTCCTGAAAAGGACGTTGGTTGCGTTGTGTCCGTTTACAGCGAAGCTGCACCTTTCGGCCGACACATCCGACTTCAGCACGGCATTTTTTTGGGGGACCAGGTTTGCCTTCCCATTTCGATCCCTACTCTCTCAGCCAGACTACAGTGATGCAGCCTGTTTCCAGGACCACCACGTGGAGGTGGAGTAGTGTCTTGGTCAGCTCTGGTTCGCTGACTGCATTCTCTATTGTTACATCTTTGGGTCCCGAATATATATTGATCTGTGAGAAGACGAAGAAAGAAAACTGCTACTGCTCCCTCAGGAGTGGTGGTATGAGGTGAATAATAGGAGGTTGTATATGAGGCTGGCAGCGTCATCTTATAAAACACGTGGCTTTAGGAACTGTAACTGCGGGAGCATGCAAATACTTTGGTGCAGGCTTGTTTTGTGTACTGTCTTCAGTGATGGCTTCATGCTGTGTTGGGGGGAGGGAGGTATAAAGGATATGATGATGTATGTAGGTACTTTTTTTTTCTTCTTTCAGCTCTGCTAGAAAATTAGGCTGTGTTTTGTTTTTGTTTTCTCTCAAGCATGAGCTTTTTTTATTTCTGCATCGTTGCTATGTTCTTGACTTGTTATATTGTACTGAGAACGACAGATCACAACACTGTCCAGAATGTTGTATGGATGTATTACATAGGAAGCGACCATTATTAGCGGACAGATCAGGACCTACATTGCGGCGCTCATGGACATCGTTGGGTAGCGCAGAACGACAGGACATCAGGCAACAATACAAGGATTAAATCGAAAACCGAGCATCTACCCCAGGGGTTCTCAGCCTTTCTTTGCTCATGGCTCCCTTCTGAGCCTCATCTGCTTCTGTGGCCCCATCATAGTCGCTGTTAGCTGAGAAAAAAAGGTACTTTACCATCTTACTGTGGCCCCATCATAGTCGCTGTTAGCTGAGGAAAAAAGGTACTTTACCATCTTACTGTGGCCCCATCATAGTCGCTGTTAGCTGAGCAAAAAAGGTACTTTACCATCTTACTGTGGCCCCATCATAGTCGCTGTTAGCTGAGAAAAAAAGGTACTTTACCATCTTACTGTGGCCCCATCATAGTCGCTGTTAGCTGAGAAAAAAAGGTACTTTACCATCTTACTGTGGCCGCATCATAGTCGCTGTTAGCTGAGAAAAAAAGGTACTTTGCCATCTTACTGTGGCCCCATCATAGTCGCTGTTAGCTGAGAAAAAAAGGTACTTTACCATCTTACTGTGGCCCCATCATAGTCGCTGTTAGCTGAGAAAAAAAGGTACTTTACCATCTTACTGTGGCCGCATCATAGTCGCTGTTAGCTGAGGAAAAAAGGTACTTTACCATCTTATTGTGGCCCCCAAGACATATGACATGGCCCCCTGGGGTAGCATATGGTCCACGTTGAGAACAACTGATCTACCCAACTTGCGACGCCTTGGGGAGTGCATGAGTAGATAATGAAGAAAAGGAAAAAGAATATATCTCATCAACCTCAACGGACGGAGAGAGGGAGAGAGAGAGAGAGAGAGAGAGAGAGAGAGAGAGAGAGAGAGAGAGAGAGAGAGAGAGAGAGAGAGACTTAGTGTGCCATAATTTGTTGTTTTGTAGTTGAGATCATCACTGAAACAGATTGCCAATATTTATCATCTTTGTTTTGACACAACGTTGATTTTTCAAATAATGAACGGCTAGGGAGTTGTAGTACTGAATAAGGAGAAGGAGAAGAATTTAAAGAACAATTATGTAGGATGTGGGGGTGGAACATTAACAGTTTTTCGATGCATGACTTCAGGAAAGTGGAAATGAGCGTTGTTGAGAGGTCAGTGTGTATGACTACTGTGATCTGTTTATATGGCGAAGCTCAAGTGCTGGGAGAAAGACAATAGAATTGTCAGTGCACAGTGAGTGCAGTAAATGGGCGTGTCTTTCTGGAGCCATCATTTTTATCCCAGACAAATGAGTTAAAAGAACTCTTTGTCGCTGCTCTGACACGATAAGGAGTATCTCACGCTGGAGTGTATTAATATTTCTGTTATATGCGTCACAGGTGATTTTAATACGCTCTCGCACTACTTTCTTGTTTCTTTCTCTCCTCCTCCCCCCCAATCTATTGCGTTTTCGAGCGTCCGATTAGTCAAGCAGTTAATCGCTTGCCTCTCGCAGTAAAGGTAGCATCACGCTCCAACCTACCCAGCTGTAAATGGGCGGTTACCTGCCAGTGCTCTTGAGTTAGGTAAGGCAGAAGCAGCGAGGGCGGGAACTGATCACCCCACCTCATAAAGCTGGATCTAGTAAAGTGAAGTCTCTAACATGTCACTGTCCTACGGCATTATTTGGCTTTATCTTTTTTTTTTTTAAAGGCATTTACATGAATGACTCTGCAGTGAAGAAATTAGCCATGCTAATAAGCTTTTATTCTGTCTTCCCCCACCCTCCATGCTCAACAACAATATATTTATATATAATTTTTATTTCTAGTAGCTAGTAGTTAGTTGGTTTGGTTGTAAGGACTATCTTCATTTCACACGAATAACTCCATCAGTGCTCAGATCTCCTCCCTTAGATCACACAGGGAGGATATCAGCACAATGCACGAACTCCGTAGCACCGGTGAGTTACCCAGTGTGTATAAATATAGGAATCACACATTCTATAAATAATTTTGTGGTGGGCAGTTTTTTATTTTTTTTTTTTTTAAATTTTGCCAGGGCAGCTGCCTGATATGCCTACTCTTTACGATTTCCAACTGACGTGGTTTCTTTTTTTTACGTGCGCAAATTGCACACGGGACCTCCTATTTTTTAGCCCTTTTCCGAGAAGGCTAGGCATCCGATCTCACTACCGGGAGGGGGGGGGGGGTAGGGGGGGGGGGTGACATCATGTAGTAGTTAGAATATGAAGAAATGCAACAAAAGAAGGAAACAGTCAAAACGCGCAGAAAAGAAAAAAAAACACAGGGGCAAATTAAAACCAAATAGACACTACAAATACTAGCAGCAAAAGAAAGAGAGAGATAGTTCAAAAGGTACTGTACTACATTCAACAACAACAAAAAGTATTTACAAACGGTAAAATGCAGCGTAAGTTTATAATTAAAGTAAATCAATATAATGTAGATAAATAAATAAGGAAAAAATGTAATCACGAAATTTTCATTTTAATAGCAAGAAACAAGTAAAATAGGAAAATCAAATACAAACTACGAGCGTGCTGGTGTATATTTATTTGTTCAGTGCGCATTTATGAACATTAGATCATAAATATATGATTTATTTTATTTATGATGTACTTTTTCCAAACTTCCTGGACTCCCCCCACCCTCCCCTCTGCTTTTTTTCCGCCCAGCATGATCTGGTGTCATAGATCTTTGTAGATTATGGTTGACATTTGACATTTAGAAAATGTAAATTAGACCGTATGCGCTTAAGTAGGATGTATTGTGCCACTGATATAACGGGTTACCCGCGTAATTGATGTCTGAATTTCTTTTCTCTTACTTGACGCTTTTCGTCTGTTCTGTTGCAGTTGGTTTTGGTTTTAACCAGTCTGTACGCATCTATTCTGTTACGGTCGGGTTTTAGTTGAACCAGACTGTATTCATCAGTGCATGTATTTCTGCTCTTGATACGCGCCTCGTTGTATTGTCGGCAGTTCTCGTAGCTTGTCTCGTGTCCTGCAGTACTTCTTTCCTTAACTTCAACTCGTTTGTCCCGTATAGTTTGCAGGCTTCCTGCAAGGGCACCAGCATCACTAGTGGCTGTAAGGATCGCAAAGGAAAATGATGATAAAGGATGATTGACTCGTTTAGTTGATTCCTTTATTCTCTTGTCTTATATCTTGAGTCATCATCAGCTGCCATCTCCACAACGTAGGTTGGCTGTAATGGATCTCCGACGTCTTCTGTCTCTTGTCTCGATGTTGCACTCTTTCCTGTCTATCTCTTGATGATATCTTCCCACTTATAGCGCTGTCTTCCCCTTGCACGTTTGCCTTCAACTCTCCCTTCCATGATGGTCTTCTGCAAGGTGTTATATCTTTCTATGTGGCCAACGTATTTTAACTGCCTAATTTTGATAGCGTCGGGGTCTCTTTTGAGAACGACGCCAATCCAGCTGCAGCGTCTGCCGGCTATGATGGCGTGCATATCTTCTTGATGGCTCTGAGTAAGTAGTTCTTGGTTGGTGATGGTATTGGGCCAACAAATTCGCCGAATTTTCCTTAGGCAGGTTTTGTGGAGATAGACTGAATAAGTATAGCCAGCAGGTGGGTCTAAAGATCAGTCTAAAGAAGACAGAGGTCATGACACTCAATGTTGGCCGTCCTGAGCCCATAACAATAAGGAACCAGAAGCTGGAACAGACAGACACATTTACATACCTAGGATGCATAGTAACACCAGACGGCGGAACAAGCAAAGACATCAAGAACGGAATGAATAAAGCCAGAACAGCTTTTGCTAGTTTCAACAACATCTGGAAATCTTCCCAGTACAGCGCAAACACCAAATTAAGATTATTTGAGAGCTGCGTACTTTCTGGGCTTCTCTGTGGTGCGGAATGCTGGAGAGTAACAGAGAAGGAAATGTCGAAAGCTGGGTCGTAGTATAGTGAAGTCTGTAACCATGCAGTGTCCTGCGGTAGTATCTACTATGAACTGCATTTACCTTTATCTTCTGTTTCTCTTACCTAATGGAATTCTGGAACAGGGGCTGTTTTGTAATGCTGTATTTTAACCTTAACTGCTGGTATTTCTGTTCTATGGATTATAGTACACGAATTCACTTAAAAATCAACTTATCTTAGCTACAGCACAGACTTTCTCATGCGGGTAAAGACTTAATTGAATGATTATATCTTCTTTTCTGAGCACTTCAATTATTTATATTCTTCTCTTCTCAGCACTTCACGTATTTCCATTTGTGTCATGACACGCACTGTCGTTTTTATTTCTGGTTTCCTATTGGTTTTTTTTTTTACCATTCACTTACATCCTTTTCCCCATCACTGTATGTGTTCCAGTTTGTGCTGTGAAATAATTGTCTGTCTTTTTAATAGCATAAATTTTCCTTTTCGCTCAGTATGCAGCAAGGTGCTACCACTGAAACTTGTGCTCCGTGCAGGAAGCCTGCACCACCAAACATCGACAAGCGGGTGGTTTTTGTTACAATTTGATTTACACGATGAGATTGCCAGCCTCACGTTAGTCGCCTTGTACGACATGCTTGAGGGTGCAGTAACACTGTTCTTTGTAACACCGAGGTCAATTTTCAAGTAAATGCATTTTCTTAATGTTAATTTTACAAAAATAACAAGGGTCTTCCTGCAGATATCATCATGTTATAAATGGCACGTGTTTTGTGCTGTTTTTGTGAAATATTTCTGGTCATTTATAGTCTGTTTTGTCAGTAACCTGTTCCAAATCCATTCTGTGTCTCCTCTTTGTTTTTTTTTTTGTTTTTTTAACTGCTCTCGTTTCTGTTTGGTTCCCACACCCCGCGGCGTCCTCCCTGTGCCTATGCTAACTTATGTGAATGAGAGAGGCATATCTGGCAGTACCTTATATACCTAGAATAAGGCCTGGCCGACAGTAGGAATTCCAACTGACCTCCCGATAAATGGACTGTACCTTCAGTACAGCTCCAGCAGATATCATCATTCAGGATTAGTTTTCAGGCCTCCGTTTCTGCCTTCTTCTTCTAGAACAGGAACTACTCCGGCACACGTGTGTTTGTGTTTTACGTTCTTATTTCGTTTTACATTTTCATTTCTTTACGTCCAGTTACTAGCATTCAGTTATCACTTCTTCATCTTAACTCTAAAAACGTCTTTACCCTCTTATGTTCCCATTCATTGTCCGTCTCTTGACATTAATACTCAACCTTAGTTTTCTTTGACCAAATCCCTAGCTACATCCTCTCAGTCTGTATACCTCACTTTCTAGCCAAGCTCGAACCGTCTGATCCCGGTCACGCCCTATAATCCACCTGGTCGGGACTTGTTATTTTTGTAAAATTAATATACTTCTCTGACTGGTTGCTTTCTCACTTGCCACCTTCGGCTTCTTAATCAGCTGGAATTTTTTTCCCCCTCCTCATGAAACTGAAATTGGTATCGTTATTTGTGGTAAATAACTCTAGTATTTTAACGCTAACCCTCTCTGGCATCTGCTGCGTGTATATTGAAGAAGATTGAATTCATTTTGGCACAAACTGTGGATCTAGAAACTCGTTTCTTTACCGTTATTCTAACCCCTGTCCCAAAACCTCGCTTAACCAGCTTGGCGTTTTTTTAAATGCAGGAATGCTCAGTGGATACCATGATCTGTCATTTGGCATTACAAACCATGTATGTCATCCAAAATGAAGATTCAAAGCAATAGTTCTAAAAACATTTATCTGGTTCCCCCAAACCGTTATCTAGAAGTATCATATTAAAACGCTGTCTCTAGAGCGTGATTACCAACGTTTTTTGAAGTTCCGTACCTTAAAGTTATATTTTCAAATGGTAAAAACGATCTATAACTGTTTTTGTTGTATTCATTGTTACACTTTTCCGAACTCTAGAACGAATGCTGTTCCCTTAACTGGCGTTAAGGAAAATACAAACATACAACAGTGGTTTGGCCTTATTCTGTGTCAGGGACTTAAAAACACACAAAGACAACGTTAGTTTGGCCTTGCTTTATGCCAGGGACTTTAAAACAAACAAATATGGAAACCGGAGACCTGTAAACAATAAATAATAAACATAAATGGGTATTTTTGCAGAAGTAAGAAATAAAAAAAAGTAGAAAACTAGGTGGCATAAAATAAACAGAAGTGATAGGCTTACGGAGGGGGGGGGGGGGGGCGCGGGGGGGCGGGGGGGGGGGGGGGGGGGGGGGGGGGGGGGGGGGGTGGGGGTGCGGGGGGGGGGGGGGGGGGGGGGGGGGGGGGGGGGGGGGGGGGGGGGGGGTGGGGGGGGGGGGGGGGGGGGGGGGGTGGAGGAGGGGGGGGGGGGGGGGGTGGGGGGGTGGCGATGGGGAGGGGGGGGGGTGGGGGGGGGGGGGGGGGGGGTGGGGGGGGGGGGGGAGGGAGGGGGGGGGGGGGGGGGGGGGGGGGGGGGGGGGGGGGGGGGGGGGGGGGGGGGGGGAGGAGGAGAGTAAAACCCTGGCTGCAATATGCCTAATTATGCTTGTATCTTACACAGTTTTGATCGGTATAAGTGAGGAAGAACTCTAAGTAATGCTGGAGACGGTAGTAAAGGTAGTCTGGTTTAGTTTAGTTTTTAAGGACCATGTTCATTACACACGGACAACTCCATAAGTGCCTTTAATCGCACAAGGAGGATCTCAGCACAGTGCACGAGCTCCGTAGCACCGGCGAGGATCCCTATGTGTGTATACAGGAATCACACATTCTATAAATATTTTTATGGTAAGTAGGTTTCCTCATTTGTTAACTTTGCCAGGACATCGGCCACAAGGCAGTAGGAGCCGTAGGGTGTTTTGAGATAGGGTGACCGTTTACTTCCCTCGCTGCCTTCGCCTTCCCTAACTGAGACCAGTAAGGTGCCCATTAGTACATCTAGGTAAAAAAGAGCTGGACGTTGCCAGATTTTGTTTCAATCCCTTAGTCGAGAGAGGTGATTTAGCAACTGGAATGAGTAGTATTGGCATAATATTAAAAGGTGTATGGACTATTGAGAACCGCTGTAGATACAGAAATTTTAATTCATGTCATTGTGTGTGTGTGTGTGTGTATAGATATATATATATATATATATACATATATATATGTATATATATATATATATATATATATATATATATATATATATATATATATATACTGAAGCACATTAAAAACGCACCACCTGTATAATCCAGGAACAGAGTGTGAAATGTAAATATAAGTGTGTACAAATTTACTTATTTGGAATCTTTATTCATTTTCCTATGAATCCATGCTGGTCATTAATTTGTACATTTGATTGTTATGACATTCATTGCATTCTGTGCAGGCAAGGGAGAAAACCAAAAATACAAAAAAATGCACGTGCGTTATCCTGCTGGAGAAGCTGCAAGTCTGGATAAATTGTGAACGCAGGAGCAACCAGTGCATCCAGAACCTCATCTCGATATGTCACAGCATTAACATTTCCACGGAAGACGTAAAGAGGCAAGCGATGGTGAAAACTGAATCCTGCCCAAATGTGAATACTGCCACCTCGAAATCGGTTGACACAGCAATCTGCAAAGCGCTCTTCACACCGTCGCTAAATCCGCATACGTCCATCTGCAAAGGATATGTTGAATCTGTTCTCGTCTGTGAATAGGACAGCATTCCACTGCAGTCTAGTCCATCTGATATGTTGCTCTGTCCATTGCAGGCGCTGCTAACGATGTCTATGAGTCAAGTTTGGCCCAACATAAGGTCGTCTTGCAGTAAGGCCTGTATCTCTGAGTCGTCGTATGACTGTCATTCGAGAGACTTGCCCATGTCTACCCACTATTGCTCTTGCTGTTTGACTTGCCGGGAGAGTACGATTCCTTAGGTGACTCAGCACAATATGACGATCTTGCGCAGGGGTAGTAACTCGTGGTTGGCCACTCCGAAGTCTATCCCGGGCACTGCCAGTGGTTCCGTAACGTTCATTGAGACGTACAATAGTGCTGTGGTGGCAATTCATCCTTGTGGCAATGGCCCGCGAGCTCATTCCGGTCTCCAACATACCAATGGCTCGTTGGCGGTCGTTTTCAGATAGTCGTGGCATTTCAAGCACATGTACTGGGTGTTTTGTCTCAACGGCCTTTTTATACCGAGTATACTGCCACAACGCGTACACATTTTCAGGGTCATAGCTGTTGGGAATCGTGTTGCACGTGTAACTTTCATCGTTTTCATGTAGTCTGTACACACACCCGTGGGTTGAATCTTGCACTTTCCATTCCAGCAGCCATTCGCTCTCTACCTCATGGCAAACACGGGAAAAATCCATTCCCACACTTTTTTTTGCCAGCTTCTCGGCATCAGTATATATAATAGTGGTGCGTTTTTAATGTGCTTCAGTATATATATATATATATATATATATATATATATATATATATATTTATATATATATATATATATATATATATATATATATATATATATATATATATATATATATATATATATATGGATAGATAGACAGACAGATAGATAGATAAGCTGAACACGAGTGTACAAAAGCACGATTGTGGGGATCCAGGAAAACCATGGAATGTGCAGAATTTTTGTTTTCCCCGACAGACTTCTAACTCGGCTTAGGCCAAATCTATCGGTGCTGTGAGTGAATGACAGAAGAACGACACTTGTTTATCTGGTACGTTCATCTGTCCACGGCTGAACGGGAGACGGTTTGAAACTTTGCGCGTTTGAAAGACATTGAGCGATTTTTCTAGGAGATCTCAGCTCGCTACGGAGCTTACTACCGCGCCTTCCTAGCAGATACGAAGGAGAGATAAGCGCCAGCTTTCTTCTATATGATTATCCGCCCTTGCACCTGAAATTTGCGAACGATCAGTCATAATTTTTTTTAATTTTTATTTTTTGGTGTGGCACGTCAGGATTTTTTCTCGTTTTTTTTTAAACGTTATTATTTTAAATTCTTTTTTTGTTAAAGTCACGGAGAACGAAGAATGAAACACAGGAAATGATATGTTAGGCGGGCGGAGCTAAAAGGGCGGGAATAATTATCTTAAGCGGCATCAATGATAAATGTGACCATGGAGGAATATGCACCTGGGCATGGGTGAAACGGGAGAAGTGCGTCACACGGGCCGGTTGGGTTGTCTGCCTGCCAGCCTGGATCAGTATGAGGCCGCCAGAGCCAAGCTAACGGGTCAAAGCCGGACCTTACTGTATGGCTCAGAGAATTGCTGAAAAGCCGGACCCACTGTGTGGCTCAGAGTATTGCTGGAAAATGTAAAGCCGGGCCCTACTGTGTGGCTCAGAGCATTGCTGGAAAATGTAAAGCCGGACCCTACTGTGTGGCTCAGAGCATTACTGGAAAATGTAAAGCCGGACCCTACTGTATGGTTCAGAGCATTGCTTGTCGCCAAGAATATCACGTCTGAACTTGATACCTTCACCAACAGGTGCTCCTGCTTCATGCATAGCAAATGGCCTGACGTACTAACAAACATAAACCGCTGGAAGAAAACCAGACAGCAGGTGGTGTAAGCGGAGATTAAAGAGAGGAAATGTAAATGAATATGACACACCTTCAGGATGTCTGACATGCCGTGAACTGGAACCCACGGGGAGGAGAGAGAGAGCGAGAACTTTATGGAGAACCTGCAGGAGATCGATAAAAGAGCAAGTTGGAGAAACAGAAACCTCGCGGAGAGATGTGAACAAGACGGCCCAGAATAGAAGTCGATCCAGAGAAGCATTTGCAGACCTCTGTTCCACTGGTGGACTCTGAAAGTTAGTTGGCCATGTCCTAAGAAGATGCCCTGACACTGTCACCAGAACTGCCAGTCTGTGGCCGTAAAAGGAAGGCGAAAGAGAGGCCGAGCAAAAAGCAACATGGCGGAGAAAACTGGTGATGTCGATGTGTAAAGCGTTAACCAGAGCTGGGGCACCAAATGAAGGATGGCTTGGACCGAGCGAAATGGAGAGTTTGTTGCTCCCGTACAAGACGCCACTAGGCGTGACAGCCACTGACTGCTTTGTCATTCAGCAGCTATGGTTCCAATAAAAAGTAACGTGCCACAGAGAATGAGAAGGGATGATGATGATGATGATTGTCACGAGACAAAAGGTGCTTATACGATCACCTTTGTCCCTGACAACAGCGACACTATCGCTGTTACCACTAACCTAAAACAACAACAGCGGCACACACTGTACATAGCAATGAATAAGTGAACTCAAAGACTGTCAATCTCGGCATAATGTAGTGACAGCTAGTACGTGTCATATATATGAGGTACTCCAAAGGCACAAGAAATTACCTGTCTATCTCGACAACCTACCACTACTCATATAATACTAACACCGTTTCAGGGACTACGACAACTTCCAAGATCATAAATAACATCGATCCTTGCAACAACTGTCGGCGTCTGTGGCCTAATGGAAATGAACGCAGTTTCATAATCCAGATATACCAGGTTCGAAACCTGCTGCAGGCGGTTTGGTAGCAGATCGCTTTGTGTGGATTTTTAACAATGGTATAAGCGCCGTACCATTCAGAAAGCAATGGCAAACTACTGAATGAAAAAAATTGCCTAGAAAAATCACAAACAGCCAATAAAAGCTGGGGTTGATTGCCACGTCCTGTAAAGGATAAGCAACTAACTTTTTTTTGCAACAACTAAAACCACACAACAGACACAAGCTCTTCCACACAAGAGCAACAACGGGACACCTCCGATCCCTTGTACAACGTCTGTCAACCCTTCTTGGACAAAATCCTAACCTTCCACACGTCAGGCTTACACTTGCCAATAATAACTTCTATTTAGTCACATGTGATAACATTCAAGAGTTCAGCTGCTCGTGCAAACATCGCATGCAACTCACAAACGTTTAGCTCGACTTACATGGCAATCACGTTTGCCCCCACAATGTACCAAATAAACCTTGCTCACGCAGCAACATACAACCATAGCAACTTCTCAAAATTACATCTTGACAGTGATAATGATGACGGCGATCAAATTTTCCATTGTCGAATAGCTCAATCAGTCAATGTCTTTGACTTCAGTCAATGTCTTTGACTTCAGTCAATGTATATTGCATGAGACCAAACGATGCCATTCATCTTGCCACCGTTGCTTTCTTTCCGCCCCTCCTGAAATGTATTCTCCGCCATTTCATTGATGTTTCTGTTACTCGTCCTCTGTATATTTTCTTCGTCTTCACAACATCGTGCAGATTACATGTTTAGATGAACATATTTAGATGAACATGTTTAGATGAACATGTTTAGATGAACATGTTTAGATGAATAGCCGCTGCTTCTGTGTTGCCACCAGAAACCGTCTTATCATACCTTTAAAATCTCTTTCGTTATTTTAATGGCTTCAGTTCTTTCTTTTATATGCACACTATGTACTAAACGCGAAGACAGCCTATCTGAACAAGTCAGACAGCTTAGGTCAGAGGTGAGAGCTCTGAAACAAAAACTACAAAAAGAAAGAGAAAACCGTCAACCAGACAACAACAGAACCTCAACTGTCAGATGCGATGAAAACCCGGGTAGCGTGGAAAGTGCGCAGCCAGTGTTACTCGACATGAAAATAGTACAGCAACACATACAAGATGACATTGCAAAGTTGGCAGAATTAAAATCCCAAACTGAAGAGATCCTTAAAAGAACAGAAGTAGAAAGATAGGTCATCACTGACATTGCAAACAAAACAACAGAGAGATACAACAAGCAGCAAAACGAAAAATCACTGAAGGAAATACTAGAGGACATTCTACGAACAATCATCTACAAAACCATACAACAAATAGAGATGGAAAGACAGCGCAACAGGAAAACCACACAAATAGGCACAGACAGAGCAAAGCAAGTAATAGGCACAGACAGAGCAAAGCAAGTACACACATGGAATAAAAAGGCCACTATATATAATGAATGGGCAAACGACGTCAGACAGCAGTTGCTAAGGGTCCTTTTCAGGACTAGACCTTTAAAGGCTAACATCGACTTAGCTTATAAGACAGGAATCGCAAAATCTACCCTAATTATAACCAACTGGTTGAACTGGGTTTCATAAAGACGATATTCAGATATAAGTAAAGCCAAAGTCTTACTGTTATCATTACAGTTGATATAAACTCCGTTACTATGAATCATCATTATCTATTTTTGTCCTATCTTTATGCATCATGAAGCTACCACCGTTTGATGACGTCAACGCCTAAAGCTCAGACACTAGCAGACGTGGTTTATGTAGTCATTTGTTTTACGTGATGAGGTTGTCAGCCTCCATGCGCACCGCTTAGAGGGAACATTTGCCCCATGCACGCGTCTTCATCCTCCTTCCAGACGTCTCCATTCCCTATCTTAACGACTCCAGCCTCCATCTAGACGTGTCATTTAAACGTCGTCGAAACGCCTCCTCCCGCTCCCCCATCTAGGCGACTTCATTCCCCCCCCCCCCCCCCCCTAATTGCCTTGAAAACCTCGTGCTAAAAGATTCATGTTGTGTTCTCTCTGCATATTATTTTTTTCATTGCTGTCTTTTCTTCAGTCCAGTCTTGTTGTATTATTCAGTTATCTAATTCTGAATTCCCTCTTCTATTACCATATCGTTCTCTCCAGCTTTTTTTTTTTAAATAACATACAGCCGATAGGATAGTATGGCGCTCTCTCTCTCTCTCTCTCTCTCTCTCTCTCTCTCTCTGGCAAACCTCTACACCTCAGGGCCGAAGAGGAACGATTAAGTAGTAAGAAGTAGTAGTTATATAACACGTTGCCTCGTTCAGCCTAGTCACAGGGTCCGTCGGTTATATTAGGGCGCATGTCCAAATATAGAAGACCGTGTGGTCTGGTTATTCTTTTGTTTATTATGTGATTTCGAGCTAGAGCGTGCGATTGACGGAATGGTTAGAGCGCTGGTCTCCCGCAGCAAAGATGCCCGGGTTCCATTCACGGTATCGACACGCTCCAGTCTACCCTACCTAGCTGTAAATGGATACCCGACTGTGCTCTTAAGTTAGGGAAGGAAAAAAAGGCAGCGAAGAAGGGAACGAGTCACCCACCTCTCAGTGCTGGACCTAGTGTAGTGAAGTCTCTAACATGTCACTCCCCTTTGGCAGTATCTGCTATGGGACTACCTGTACCTTTATCTCACTCCAGCTGTAGTGGTTCATGTCGTTTCCTCTTCTGATGATATGTGTTTGTTACTATATCTGGACATTTGACGCTGGCGGTGTAACCAAAGTATATATGTGTCGTAGATTTTTGATAGGGAAATTAAGACTTGGGTTGGTCCCTTCTGAATAGATTAGAATGAGTGATAGCCACAGTGAGAGATAATAGTAGAAATAGGTTTCCACGAGTGAGATGGTAGAAATTTATAGAGGCTGTCCCGGAAAGCGAGAATCTTCTCTCTCTCCGCCTATCTTCTACAACAGATCCAGAGGAGTCAGACAGTCTATAAACTCTATATATTAATATATATGAACGTACCACTCACGTGCACACACACACACAAGTGACGACAGTTAGACGCACAGACGTGGGGAAAACTACAACTGTGATTATACAGATAATTTGGAACGAGCTGACCAACGCGCTGATTAAGTTTAATTGTGAAGTTTAATGATCAAAAGTAAATTTCCATCACAACATATAAAATTGCATCGAAACATATACAAGTAGTCATAAAGTCAAGGAATTTCTACAAGAAATGATAGACCCACAGTTTGATCCTTTCCCTCGATGTTTAGCCCACAGTCCTGTTAGCAGAAAAGATGATAGCCCCCAAAGAGTCACGGATACATCTGCTGTAGTCTAATGATTTTTCCCTTTTAAAGGTATGAACAGACTTTGATAGTAGTATGGTCTATCCTAAGGAAAAATATTTTGTTTGCAATAAAACTTGCATAAAGAAATTAAAAAGTGGGTGAAATTTGGTATACCATTTTTAAAAAAGTCACTCGTTCCTGCTTTCTCTTGGTTCATTCATCAGGGCCCTGACTCACACAACCTTACCTACAATCTTGCTGCTGTTTGCCGTCTGGCGCACGTTATGACAAAATCTGTTTTTTATCGTTTGTTGAAACGGATACCCAGCTCTGCAGATCTTGGTTTCATCCAATTTGTCCGGGGAGCGTCATCTTCAGGCGATAATGTTGTTCAGATTTTAAGTTAGTGTCACTTTATCAGTTCAGGTAAGAATTAGTTTTCAAGCGGGCTCACAGGATCAGAATCACGAGGTTTCCACTACTTAGGAACAATGTCAGGTTTGTAACTTCGATCAAAAGGTAAAATTCTTGGTCACTCCACAATGAGTAAAATTTTTGTCGGAAAAAAAGTTACTGTTTGTAATCTATTACTTGCCACACGGGCTAAAAGTACTTGAGATTTTTTTTTCTCTGAAAGAATTAAATCAGGCTCACAGGCCCGTTACTTGTTTAAAATCTTTAAAGTACTTGTAAAGGTTGCACACCAAGACCTTTAAGGAAAGAATGTTTTTGTTCTTCACAGATATTACTCATCAGTACTTAACAGTACTTAACGCTGGCAAAGTTTGGGTTAACCCCAGATTTCTTCACTAAATAGAGGAAAAAAACACATAAAATATTAATACATACTATCCTCGGTTGTAACTTACATTATAAACTTAACGTTTAACACTCCCGTGAAATAAGTTATGTTCATAAAATCACTCATCATGAATTAGAAATACATGTGTATTTCGTCAATACTCAATGATGGATCTGCGCAGTTATAAGTTTAGTTTAAAAATAATTATTCTCGTCTGATTATTTAGCAGTTAAATTTAATTCCTTATAGCTACCTGGTTTTAAGCTAGAAATTATAATTTATTCTGCTTTCCACTGAAACACGTCAGCTAGAGAATATAACAGACTTATAAATTAAGCACTCTGCACAAAAATCTAACTAATGAAATATGAAATAAGCGATTTAACATTTTAAACACTTCACAAAATACTAGATATCTAATATATTCACCTCACCACAGAACTACTAAGAACTAAAACCACTTCGACCAACTAATGCCCTCTATCATCAACAGAGATACTTAGAAATCGAACATTCAATTCGACCAACTAATTGCTTCTATAACAGAGATTCTTAGGGCTCGAACGTAGGTTGTTCTAGTCTAACTGCGAAGTTACTGAGTGCGTGAAGTCATGTTTCCCTCTCTAGTTATATCTATGAAACGGACAAAGATGCGCTATTTCCAAAACCACGCAATAGCCTCCCCTTCTCATTAACACCTAAGTATCTTAGACGCTGGACATAACATGCCAAACGCGTCTTTGTCACCTCCACGACTATTCTCATTCCTGAGCAATGCGTGAGCGCGCCGTTCACACCTCAAGAACTCAGCCGAAAACCCCTATGTCCGGTGAAAATGTAGACGGTAAGTCTCATTAGGTGGCAGTTTCCACACTTCACCGAGCAACTTAGCCGTAAAACTACTTGTCAGATGGAAATACCAGACAATATGTCTCCTCATCATGTCTGACAGAGTGAATTCTCACACGTTTATGTCGAGAGTCTAGCCCAAGAGCGCTATGTCATGAGAGAAGTATAGACACCTGTCTGCTTTCTGTGTCTGACCAGACAGTATTCTAACACTATATGTTCGAGCAAAGACTGACACGTTATGTAATAAATGCGTCACCAGTGTATGAGAAAAATGGTAAAGTCAGAATGGGAAAGAAATATATTTTTCGCAAACGAACGAATGCGAAAAATACAGGAAAAGGATAAAGAGTGATAATAAAATAGAGGACACGGGTGGAAGAAAGAAAGAATATATAGAAAATTTATTGATCATAAACTCTCTGTGACAATATGTATTATTAATATTCTTCCCCCCTGATGCATGGAAGCATATCTGGAGTCATCCGTATGTGACCTTCAGCTAAGCACAATTCTGCAGTGTCAAATGTGGAAGTGAACCTGTCTGCATGGCTAATTACACCCTCATTGACTCTTGAAATCATCCACACACACTTCCAGGGATTTCCTCAGTAGTGAAACCATGTTGAGAACCCATGATTGCACGCCAAGTCACTTGCGTCCCAGACATAACTCTGGTTTTTGACCTGGTTTAACTACTTACAGGAGGATCTCACTATGGACAAGGGGACCTAGGAAGTGGCTCTGTGTAGGACATGCCAATTCCTTGGGAGAGCTCAGAACCAGAGCACAGTATTTTAGCTCTGCATATTTAGAGAGGCCACTTGGATGGCAGGGATGGTGTAGCAAGTGTAATTTGCTGGTGAGGTTAAGATGTTATACCTAACAAGAAAGATAGCTGTGTCTGTGTCAACTGTGTGAGGTCAAGCACATGTAGGTCCCTGACTATAAAAGAGATGATGATGATGATGATGATGATGATGATGATGATGATGATGATATATCTTATCAGGGAACCTAACGCTACCTCCCTAGATCTCACACAGTCCGTATTTTGATTCTAGTGGCTGGTGTATGATGTCTCTAGTGTCTAGGGGTGAAATGAAGATGATGGTACATCAACACAATACACTTTAACTCACTATAAGAAAGTGAATAAGACTGGTTAAAGTTTTCTTTAAAATTAAAATGTTTTTTCTTTGTACAATTTAATCTGCGTGTCCCGCCATCTCTTTTGGACAGGTCTTTGAAAATGAGGAAATATATTTACATATAATGCTTTAACTAAAAGTATGGACTCTTGGTCCTATGAATATAATATTATTATAGAGTTCCTGTAGGTGTATTCACAGACTAAAACTTTAATAGTTGCTAGTGATTGTCATTGGTTATGAGGAGCTGTTGTTTTCGTCATGCCCCATATAATTCTGTTTTATTTTGATAAGAACCAGTTTATTTGGATGAAGTATCAGATGTCCCAGCTGTTAACGTGTCACCTGGGATTCTTGGTATGACGAAATAAGTCAGGATGTCACTGTATAGACCATATAGATCAGCACCCACACACAAGCTCCTTCAGGCTATCAGCTGACAGCATAACTTTTGAATGGAGACTTTTCTCTTTTCACTCACTCATCAGGTTTCCTGTCACCGGATGGTAACAGGAAATAAAAAACCCTGAAATAAAAAGACACCCTGGCCTTTTCATATCAGATCTCAACTTCTTATCCCTATGTATACATGACGGTATGGGGTCAGCCTCGTGTGCATTCATGTGCATCAGCCCCTAATTTATGACTCTCACCTTTCTGTGACCACACCTCAGGTCCTTATGGCAGATACGCCACTGTACTTTTACATAGTTTGCTTCAATCCAATAACGTGGAGTAACCACATCTCGTTTTATATGATTTGCCTTTTCTTTTCTAAATTATAAACGCTCTAGGCATGTTGAAGAGTGTTCATGGAACACTGAGGCTTACTAACATCTTCCAATATCAAATTATATATATATAAAATCATAATAATTGTGATGAATTTACCATGATACAACGTTAAAATATCTCCAAATTTAACGATCAAAATGTAGGGATAAAAATAATGCGTAAGATACTAGGAGACATGCTCGCCCATGCCAGCCTTTCCCACCGCCATTTAAAACTAACGAGTTAGAAGTGCAGACGAAACGTTTACCCTTTGTAGACGGGAGAGAACGGAGGACACCAAAAGGAAAAATATGACTGAACACGTGTTTGAAGATCGCAAGGCTAAAAGACGCAATTGGTAGTAAAAAAGAAAAAAAATTCACGTCACTAGTTGACAGATGGTAAGGAAATGGACAAAAAACGACTTTAGCTCGTGTCAGAAACAGTCATTTCTTGGACTTTTACGATACTTGATTGTTATTTGAATGCCGCGGCAAAACACATGAGAGAAGGTTCTCACACAAATTTCAAAAACTAAACTTGAAAATATCAGACGAGCGACTGCACTGTTAAAAAAATGTCACTAAATTTTCAAAATTTTGGCCTTGAGCATGCAAACGTAAAAATCGAGCTGTAATTAAAGAGAGGGGAAATGGTGGAGAATTGTAGCTAAAAATAACTTAGGAGGCAGATTCGTGTAGGAAATGCATGTAGAACCAAGCGTGTTTTTATGAAAAAACAAGCAGAGACAGACGGACTAACAGACCGTAATACATACTTGACTGAGATCTGACTGAAGTGACTTTTGGTTGCCGATTTGAAAGTTGGGGGGGGGGGGGGGGGGGGAGGGGGTGGGGGGGTGGGGGGGGGGGGGGGGGGGGGGGGGAAGTCGGCGATTGGTCAACGCATTTTATAGTAGCGGGACAGAGATGTGAAATTTTGCCATTTGACAATAAGTCTGTTCAGAGACGCAGTTTAAATTAATAGTGGTGTTGATTCCAGAAGAATATAAATATAGTGGGACGCCATCATACAGCCAGCAGCTCAGCTGAGTTTTGCTAGCAAATTTAACTGTGTTCTCAATTCTGAATTCTGGTGATCTGACCCAGTCTGTGTGGTGTTGTTGTGTAGTGTTGTGTGCAGAAGTGGCTCAGGAGGTAGAGTTCTGACACATGACCCAATACTTTTGTTTCAGAATTGTGAGTTTCTGTTTGGCACCAAAGCGGTGTCAAATGCTGTAGTGATATACACAAGTGTGGACCAGTGCAGTCTAACATTGTGTCAGAGCAGCCGTATACTATCCCCCAGCACGGAGAGAAGGGGCCACCAGACTCCTGTACTAGATCGACGCAGGCGAGATAAGTGATATCTGGCCTGCTGGACGTTCACCAACTGATTTACCAACTAATTTATCAATTAATTCACCATCTAATAAAGACATACCATCTTGGGGAAAATAAACCAAGTATTCATCCCTTAAGTCAATGGACAATGTTTGGTAGTCATAGACTGGGAGTGATGACACCACCCCAACAGCATATCTAGTAATAAGTTCTCCTAGGACTATCTTAATATAATTATTATTAACCAGTCAGTTGAAATAATTAGATACACATATTCCATTTTATTATGTCATATGATTATGCATTCCATTTATAATTCCATAATATTTCATATGTTCTGACCAACCAACATTTGGTTCAGAACAAATAAATTTATCAAAAGATTTAAATTTTAAAACTAAAACAGCCTGAGTTAGTTCAGTGTGTTATAAAGTTTATTAATATTATTAGACTTATTAAATATCTTTGTGTGTGTGTGTGTAATCTACCACAACACATTACATATCAGTACCCTAGACTCTTAACGTAGCTACATTCATTAGTAAAAAAAGATATGTGTGAGGTCGTAAGTGGTAGTAAGAAGGGCCTTCTGTAATTCACATCTACATTTATCTCAGGAGCCTTCACAGCTGACCTCATACATCACACTAGGTAACATCAACCATACAATACCATCAAAATCCACTACATATATTGGGGTCTTGTCCAGGGATAATTAGCTTATCAGTAATATTAGGATCTCCTGGTGGGAGAATTAAATCAGGGGGACAAGTTGTAAAAATTAAAAGTGTCCCTTAAAATTGAAAGTGAAAATAAAAGTTGGTGAATCTTCACAGCCAGTGGTAATTAATTAATTAATTGGTTAATTAGAATTACCTTAGTCAATAGTTAATTAGAATTACTTTGGTTATTGATTAGTTAGATTTTTACCTTGAGCATTGTTATTTTGTGTGATGGCTGAGCTGGCAAAGTTCAGATCAGCTGCTGTGCTAACGGCGAAGGAAATGGGAATGGATGGTCAGGTTTTAATTCAGTATGTAACTGCTGAATGTGACAAGTATATTGAAAGGGAAGATAGGAGGGTAGCTGAAGAGAAGAGGTTACAAATTGAGGCTGATAGAGAACTTAAGCGGCTGCAGATTGAGGCTGACAAAGAGGCAAAAGCATTAGAGGCAGAAGAAAAACGACAGCAAAGGGAGGCAGAAGAAAAAAGATTGACTGCCGAAAGGGAGGCAGAAGATAAAAAGGCCGAAAGGGAGGCAGAAGATAAAAAGGCCGAAATGGAGGCAGAAGAAAAAAGATTGACTGCCGAAAGGGAGGCAGAAGATAAAAAGGCCGAAAGGGAGGCAGAAGATAAAAAGGCCGAAAGGGAGGCAGAAGATAGAAGGTTGCAAAGGGAGCACGAATTACGACTAAGGGAGCTGGAGTTACAAGGCCATGCTCCTGAAAATGGTGCCAGCCCTTTTGCCTCAGATGCTACGCCTAGTCAGGGAGCCTCAACATCAGCTATGGGGTTTCATTTAGACCATTTTGTTGAAAAAGACGATGACATCGAGGGGTACCTCAGTCGTTTTGAATTATTAGCTACTACATATGGGTTAGAGAGAGAGAGGTGGAGTTTAAAGTTATCACAGGGACTGAGAGGTACTTCTTATGAAGTTTTCGCAAAAATGAACAGAGAAGACCAAGACAATTATGACATGCTAAAGCAGGCTTTGTTATTAAGATACGAAAAAAATGGTGAATTTTACCGTAAGAAATTTAGAAATGCCAAACTGTTGTCTGGGGAGACATACCACCAATTCTCTGCCAGACTGGAAACCTATTTGGAGAAATGGACTGCTCTAGGGAAGACCCAAGATCTTAAAGAGATGATCATGATAGAGCAATTGAGAGAGTCCATGGCTCCAGACTTGAGAAAATTTCTCATGGAACAAGGTGCAGAGAAGTTGGGGGAGGTTTTAAATGTCGCTGAGAGGTATCAGGCAGCCCAGGCAGAGGTAAGTGGCACTAAAAAGAAGCACATAGAAACTTTTAAAGCTCCACAGCCATTTAATAAATTTGAAAATAGAGAACAGGGTAATAAAGGCAGGACAAACTTTGAACGGCCAAGAAATGACTATCGAGACAGAAACTCACAGTTCAATGACCAAAAATACAATGAAAGAAAACCGTTTAACCAAGGAAAAAGATGGTGCAAGAAAGATAACCATAACACCGAATTTTGTAGAAGGAAACCTTCAAACATTGCTGCAATGAAGTCGGGGACTCAAAGATTAAAGGTTAATCCTAATGGACAGCAGGAACCTTATCACCCCCCAGTTTGTGAGGATGTTATTTGTAATGGGGTCACCATAAGGTGCCTTTATGAAACAGGTTTGGATTATGATTCAGTTGTGAAGTCTAGCCTAGTGGACCCAAGTCAGTATACCACAGAAACAGTGGAAATACAAGGGGCGACTAAGGACATACCACTCATGACACTTCCCATCGCAAGGATAACGGTGAAAACTCGCTATGTGGAAGGAGAGATCAGAGCAGCAGTGATAGATGAACCAATCTACCCTCTGATATTGGGGTGTAGATACGTCTTCTTGGGGAATCCCGAGAGACCTGTGATCATGGCGACAGTGCAGACCAGGTCACAGAAAAAAGAGGAAGAAGGTGAACCTATAAATGCTCATCCAGAGGAGATGAGGAAGGCGCAGGCTGAGGATAGGACACTCAAGCCATGTTTTAAAAAATTGCCCAAATGCCACACACCTCCAAGCAAGGGGGAATACTTTATGAAGAACAAACTATTATATAGGAAGGCCGGAACTGGAACAAATGGTCACAACCAGCTGGTTCTTCCCACTTCATATAGGGATAAAGTGATGGAACTCGGGCATGCGATTCCCTTCAGTGGTCACATGGGGATCAGTGACACAGGACAGCGTATAGCTTGTCATTACTTCTGGCCAGGGATAACGGAGGATATAAAAAGATATGTCAAATCCTGTCCAGAATGTCAAAGGGTAGCTCCAAAGCACTGGACTGCTCCGGCAACTCTAGGGGAAATGCCCATAGTGGGAACACCTTTTGAGAGGGTTGCAGTGGATATTGTGGGACCTCTCACTCGGACCAAGAGGAGGAACAGTTACATCCTTACTCTGGTGGACACTTGTTCTATGTGGGGAGAGGCGGTAGCCCTGCCATCAATTGATTCAAAACATGTAGCAGAGGCACTACTTACAATATTCACAAGATTAGGATTCCCACATCAAATCTTGACTGATAATGGCTCTCAGTTCAAGGGGAAACTAACAGAAGAAGTTTTTAATCTATTTCAAGCCAGACACTTTCATTGTAGTCCGTAACATCCGCAAGGGAACGGCCAGGTAGAGAGGTTTAATGGGACTCTCATTTCTATCCTGAGGAAGCTGGCGCACGAAAAACCGGATCTGTGGGATCAATTCCTGCCCGCCGCGTTGTTTGCGTATCGGGAGGTACCACATAGTTCAACCGGGATGGCTCCCGCAACTCTGCTATTTGGGAGGCCAATAAAAGGTCCATTAGAAGCTTTATTAAGGATCTGGACAGATGAGAAGGCAGAAGAGACTGTTACCTCATCTTATCAATACGTGAACGAACTGACCACTCGTCTGAAAGCTGGATGGAAACTGGCAAATGATAATTTGAGACAAGCCAGGAAGAAACATGCAGCATATTTTAATAGGAAGTCAAAGGACAGAGAACTAGCTGTGGGAGAGAAGGTGCTTCTTCTACTACCCGGCAGCCAGAATAAATTACAAATTGGATGGCAAGGTCCATATACGGTTCTAGAGAAGGTGTCTAGAACAAACTATAAAATTGACAAAAAGGGGAAGGAGAAAGTTTATCATGTAAACCTTTTAAAGAAGTATCTGGACAGACCACTCCAGGAAAGCACCCCCTTATTGACCTTGGCTATCGCAACTCAAATGCAAAAGGAACCACTCACCTCGCATGAATACCCATTACATCCTTGTGAAACAGCGGCACAAGTAAAAGTCAGTAAGCACCTGACTAAAAATCAGAGGGAGAGAGTTCAACAGGTTTTGGAGGAACATACAGATGTATTAACAGATAAACCAGGACATACAAATTTGCTACAGTATGACATGAAACTGGTAGACTCAAACCCAATCTGTATGAGAGCCTATTCTATTCCGTTCGCGAAGGAGAAGGCATTGAAGGAAGAAATAGATTATTTGTTGAAGGAGGGGATTATTTCACACAGTGAATCATCTTTTAGCTCCAGTGTAGTTTTGTTGAGGAAACCGTCTGGGGAACACAGACTGTGCATAGATTACAGGAAACTGAATGCTGTCACAGAAGGACAAGTGGATCCATTACCAGACACAAAACAGTTATTTGCCAGATTAAACAAGGCAAAATACTTTTAAAAGGTGGATCTTAGTAAAGGCTATTACCAGATTCCAGTGAAGCCTGAAGTGAGACCTTATTTAGCGTTTAGCACATCGGAAGGACATTATGAATTCAACATGCTACCATTCGGATTGAAAAATGCTCCGAGTGTATTTTCAAGGATGATGCGCAAATTGTTGGATCCCCTGAATAACCCATGTATCACGAATTTCATGGATGATATTCTCGTCGCCACAGAGACATTTGAAGAACGCATTGACGCTCTAAAAATGTTATTTGATAGGCTTAGGGAGGCGAACTTAACTGCTAGGCCAACAAAATGTTGTATTGGATGCAAAGAGTTGGAATTCTTGGGACACACTGTATATCAGGGTAACATGACCCCTGACCCCAAGAACTTGGAAAAACTGCAGAGAGCACCTAGAACACAAACAAAAAAGGACGTGCGATCATTCGTGTCGTTATGCGGATTTTATCAAAAATATATCAAAAATTTTAACTCTATTTGTGCTCCTCTGACTGATCTGACTCGCAAGGGACTTCCAGATAAAATTATTTGGACTGCGCAATGTGAATTAGCTTTCCAAGAATTAAAGGAAAAACTCACTAGCAAGCCTATTCTCAAATTGCCTGATTTGACACAGGACTTTGTGGTGAGAACAGATGCAAGTAATGTGGGCCTCGGGGCGGCCTTGTTGCAGAGGTCATCTTCACCCGATGGGGAACTGAACCCAGTCGCTTATGCAAGCCGCAAATTGAATAAAGCGGAACAAGGATATTCTACAAGCGAAAGGGAATGTTTAGCGTTAATCTGGGCAATAAAGAAGTTCCAAATCTATCTGTATGGTAGGACCTTTGTGGTCCAGACGGATCATCAGCCCCTGGTATTCTTATCTCAGGCTAAGCATGAAAACGCAAGATTGTTGAGATGGTCGTTATTACTGCAACCTTATCAGTTTATTATCGAATACATCCCAGGGTCATTGAATGTCGGTGCAGATTTCCTCAGTCGGCACCCCTGTGATCAAGATTAGAGTAGTGGCAGGCGTGAGGAGAGATTTTATCTATGTGTATCACTGGTTTTGGAACTTGCCGTAGTGCATGTTCTCAGGTGGGGAGATGTGTGATGAATTTACCATGATACAACGTTAAAATATCTCCAAATTTAACGATAAAAATGTAGGGATAAAAATAATGCGTAAGATACTAGGAGACATGCTCGCCCATGCCAGCCTTTCCCACCGCCATTTAAAACTAACGAGTTAGAAGTGCAGACGAAACGTTTACCCTT
The DNA here is from genome assembly GCA_024509875.1 of Oreohelix idahoensis. Lineage (NCBI taxonomy): Eukaryota > Metazoa > Mollusca > Gastropoda > Stylommatophora > Oreohelicidae > Oreohelix > Oreohelix idahoensis. The sequence continues at coordinate 543,610 of JAMPIV010018758.1, forward strand.
TGTAGACGGGAGAGAACGGAGGACACCAAAAGGAAAAATATGACTGAACACGTGTTTGAAGATCGCAAGGCTAACAGACGCAATTGGTAGTAAAAAAGAAAAAAAATTCACGTCACTAGTTGACAGATGGTAAGGAAATGGACAAAAAACGACTTTAGCTCGTGTCAGAAACAGTCATTCCTTGGACTTTTACGATACTTGATTGTTATTTGAATGCCGCGGCAAAACACATGAGAGAAGGTTCTCGAGAACAAATTTCAAAAACTAAACTTGAAAAAAAAAATATGTTTTTTTCTTAATAATAGAGTTATGAAAATAAAACCTAGCTAGTTTGATAGCCCATCTTGAGCAGAGAAATAATATGCTTTCAATTATACAGACGGATAGATAATAAGGAAGATATTGACAAAAGACTGTATTGTTCATATCAGACGAGCGACTGCACTGTTAAAAAAATGTCACTAAATTTTCAAAATTTTGGCCTTGAGCATGCAAACGTAAAAATCGAGCTGTAATTAAAGAGAGGGGAAATGGTGGAGAATTGTAGCTAAAAATAACTTAGGAGGCAGATTCGTGTAGGAAATGCATACAAATATAGTGGGACGCCATCATACAGCTAGCAGCTCAGCTGAGTCTTGCTAGCAAATTTAACTGTGTTCTCAATTCTGAATTCTGGTAAGAATGAACAATATTTATTTTGTATATTTTAATAATTCGAGTGATTGATACTGCCATATCATAAAAATGATTATGACAAGTAAGTGTTCGCTCTAGATCCCCAGCCCCAGTTCAGGGTCTAGAGACATACATACAAAGAACATATATAGGAACGCCTGAATAAAACTATGAAAAAGGATCTAGTGTTGAGATCAGTGGAACATATCACCTATCTTATTCAATAGCAGGAAGCTATTGAACATATCTCAGATGCAATGTAGTCTTGGGGAACTAGTACTATGTGAAACCAACTGGGTAAGATGTGCTGTGTGGTCAGAGAGATCTGACCCAGTCTGTGTGGTGTTGTTGTGTAGTGTTGTGTGCAGAAGTGGCTCAGGAGGTAGAGTTCTGACACATGACCCAATACTTTTGTTTCAGAATTGTGAGTTTCTGTTTGGCACCAAAGCGGTGTCAAATGCTGTAGTGATATACACAAGTGTGGACCAGTGCAGTCTAAAATTGTGTCAGAGCAGCCGTATACTATCCCCCAGCACGGAGAGGAGGGGCCACCAGACTCCTGTACTAGATCGACGCAGGCGAGATAAGTGATATCTGGCCTGCTGGACGTTCACCAACTGATTTACCAACTAATTTATCAATTAATTCACCATCTAATAAAGACATACCATCTTGGGGAAAATAAACCAAGTATTCATCCCCTAAGTCAATGGACAATGTTTGGTAGTCATAGACTGGGAGTGATGACACCACCCCAACAGCATATCTAGTAATAAGTTCTCCTAGGACTATCTTAATATAATTATTATTAACCAGTCAGTTGAAATAATTAGATACACATATTCCATTTTATTATGTCATATGATTATGCATTCCATTTATAATTCCATAATATTTCATATGTTCTGACCAACCAACATTTGGTTCAGAACAAATAAATTTATCAAAAGATTTAAATTTTAAAACTAAAACAGCCTGAGTTAGTTCAGTGTGTTATAAAGTTTATTAATATTATTAGACTTATTAAATATCTGTGTGTGTGTGTGTGTAATCTACCACAACACATTACATATCAGTACCCTAGACTCTTAACGTAGCTACATTCATTAGTAAAAAAAGATATGTGTGAGGTCGTAAGTGGTAGTAAGAAGGGCCTTCTGTAATTCACATCTACATTTATCTCAGGAGCCTTCACAGCTGACCTCATACATCACACTAGGTAACATCAACCATACAATACCATCAAAATCCACTACAATAATATGCAACAGTCAAATACAGTTCAATGTGAGGACTCAATAATGTTTGCTCCCGGCATGTCCTTCACTTTTTCCCATAGCAGTATCTAACTTTTTCAGTTTTAATCAAGCATGTAAATACATAAAGCATTCTTACCACTAATTCAAAGAAATATGTCACAAATAACGTTGACTGGCAAAGAAATGGCCTCAGTTTTGCCCTGCCTCGTCCAAATAGTGAATTTAGTAGTTAATTTTACAATTATCACATCTGCTCTCAACGTAGTTGTTTGCATAAAATATTCTAGTCAAATGGCCACGAGACCACTATGCCTCTTTCCAATATCTATTAGAGCCGACCAATGAAAGCAGGCACTACTAAATCTTTTTGAATTTTATTTTAAAAAAAACAACCAAACTTCCGAACAAACTATGTGCCTCGTAGTCCATTGGTCAGTCTGCGTTAGTTATGCCAATAGAAAAAGATGTTTAGTTTTAGTTAACATTTTTCCTATCTCCCCCTTTTACTCCTATACTCTTGTCTTACCAACCCCAATAGAAATGAATTACTACTGAGGTCCCGAGTATTATCTCAATAACTTGGCTAATACTTGGACTACCATATTTTTAAAACATATTTTTGCTCAGGGGACACTAAGCTATCCTACTATATGATTTTTATGGTCAGTTTCATTATGGTTTAGATTTTCAGTTTTGTCACTGTCAATCGTCAAATATAACTTTTACACAAGTCGGCCATCTTACACCCCACCCCACCCCCCCCCCCCCCCCCTGTCTCTATCATTTTCTTTCATTATTCAAATAAATCAACTAGTTTGAGTGACGTCAGAATTTTACCGCTAGGAGAAAATGGAAAACTGTCTTTGTGTTTGTCTCTGCTGGCTTTGCCCACAGCGTGTATATATATTAAAGATACCGCGAGCAGAGCGAAGAGGGGTTTTTCAAAACTTTGGTAGTGTTGGCGTTAATTATTACAATCGTCTCGTTCTTACTACTGAGAAATGTCCGAATTATTACAAATTTTAGTGTTAAAGTAACATATTACGTTAATTCAAACGCCAGTTTGGTCACACAGTTCTGGCAATTCGTTAATTATAAGCTTTCTCCGTTTCGTGCAGCAGATCGGCGAGATGTTAAAATGTTTATTGTACGTTTCGAAACCGAAACTAAAGCGTGTTAGATTTTTACGGCGGGTCATTTTTTAAGCATTTCCACTGCACCAAAGGCAGCGCTCTACTGGCGTTGAAGATGAAAATAGTCAGACACCTGAGGGCTGGTGTATTTATTATTATTAGACTAAAATCTTACTGAAATAAGCGATTACCTCACAGATTTCGCTACAGATGGCACAGTATGCCACGTACTTCTTCATTCCAGCTTGGGACCAGTTGTAATGATCCTTTAAATGCAAGCCAAGCTGGAGAAACTGGAGCTCATGACTTAACTCAGCACGTTTCGGAATGGTAGAAAGGCCACAGGAAAAACCTAGATCTACAGTTTATAGTCAAAAACGTTTATGGTAGAGTCACATGACAGTGATATACGCCAAACATAATCTGTTGTCATTCTTCGAAAACCAACACCATCACAGCAGCTAGCGCGCCTTTTACAGCTCGTGAGGAAATATCATATCATAATGGAAAGTCAAAATGTCACATACAGTGGAGATACCGTATTCAGACCAAAGAGTCTTCAATGTGGTATTGGCTGCAAAAGACCGAGAAGCTCAGCAGTTCTAGCTAAACAACAACAACAGCGTTACTCCTCCCCCTCTGAAACTGTTGACCACCACTTTGAGTGCCTAGCATGTAAGGAAAATGCTCCCTCCCCCGAGGCCAGATGCATGGTACCCCTTATATGGAGCAGAATAATAACCGGTGAGCACCTGCAGATACCACCACCACTTGGCATTGGGCCGAAGGAGAGAGAGAGAGCACAAACGCGCCGCTGGATCAATAACAACAATCACTACTCAACCGCTCTGCAAGGAGCATGGGCATAATTCAAGTCATCCTGTCATGTGACATCCACTGAAGGTCTGTACATGTTGTCTTTATCCCTGTCATTTCTGTCTTGGTTTCTGTTCTCCGTATTTTTTTGTTTTCGATCTGTCTCAACCTCTCTTGACCTGGGATTCTAGAACGAGAACTGGCTTGTCATGCTATCAACAGGTTTTCTTCAGTGTGTGTCCTATGCGTCGTCGGCGACGTCCTCTTCTTGTGGCACTAATAATTACCTCGTCATCATTTCTTCTCTTTCGCTCCTTATGGGCCATGGGGGTCACCGCTGCAGAGAACATCTTTTGTTTGTTTTTTTGTTTTATCCGCCTTTCTTGAGGAATGCAGTAAGCGACCCATAGCTTGACTGCCTGCGTCAGGGTCAGCGAACCAGAGCAGACCAAGACCCTACTCCACCTCCACGTGATGGTCCTGGAAACAGGCTGTATCACTGCAGTCTGGCTGAGGCGTAGGGATCGAAGAGGGAAGGCAAACCCGGTCCGAAAAAATGCCGTGCGGAAGTCGGATATGTCGGCCGAAATGCGCAAATACCGCAGCTTCGCTGTAAACGGACACAACGCAACCAACGTCCTTTTTAGGACGAACTAGGAAGATGAAGAAGAATATTTGTAAAGTTTTGACAGTGAATTTTAATATTTGCTTACTTCTTTTCAAGGGATGTAATATTTTTTCCCTCTTCGGTATCTAAGGGAAACAACCGGACTGCAAAAAGCACTATTAAACATGTTTTTATGTGATATTTAACTAATGCTGTTTGCACATAGTATTTTAAAATATCATATTTATGCATGTGCCTGTTTTTAGATGCAATTAAAAAGGAAACATGGTGCAAGTGATTCATACCTTACAATCCATGAGTTTGCTTGTATTTAAAAATATTTAGACAGCCTTTGCAACCAAAGAGCCCTCTAGTAGCATTATAATGGGACTAGCTACAGAATTCTTGGTCCACTTTTTCTCAGGACATCCTTCACAAGACCGTTTCATCGTCTCGTAGCAAACCGCACTATATCCAGCGTCCTTTTCAGGACGTACACAGCGATCGCAATAGTCAAAATGGCTCGAAATAAACCACACTCGAAAAAGAGGAAGGTCTACACCAGCCCATCAGCACTGAACAAAAGCAAAAACAGCCAGCCGGAAAAAACAGCCGACCCACCTTCTAACACTATGAAGGAGATGGAAGAGACCACTCTTCAACACAGACCAGTACAAGGGGTAGTCCAAAGAGCAGAACAACAAGACGTCACCTCACAGCCAGCTGCTGATGTGGGGACAATATCAACGGAACCAGACGAATTAGACCTAGAAGCTATCGCAGAGACCGTTATGGACGCACTATACAAAATGCGTGAAGACGGAGAAGAGTTCCTTAGTCTCATTCCAACATTGAAAGAAGCAATATCTGAGGTGGCTCCAGTGTCAGACATCGAGATACGCCGCAATTCAACAGAAAACAGCCAAGTCTCCCGCGGTGATCAAGAGAAGCAGAATCACGAGCAGACAGAAGAGGACAGGGCACCGAGCCCAAAGACAAATACAAAACCAGTGGTAGCAGATGGGAGATGCCGCCCAGGCCTGGAAACCAGAGAGTAGTCACACACGCAGAAAGGCTTCCAGGCGAAAATCCTGGAACAAAGAAGACACCAGACTGATAATAGTGACTCTACAGGGGAAAACAGTCCCAGAAAACATCACTATCCAGAATAGACCTCGAAGAACACATGCCTTCATCCCGCCAGTGATACAGTGTTCAAAGTGCCAGGGATTTTCTCACACAAGGAACACGTGCAGAAAAGAGACGGTCTGTAGATACTGTGCGGGCAGCCACGAATACAAAGACTGCCCAAAGCAAACCTACACCACGACTACAAAGCACCAAATAACAATAGAAAATGTACCAACTGCCTCGGAAAGCACGGAGCACGATACCGAGGATGTCCCGAATACCAACAAACAAGGCAAATAATTACAGTTGCCATTGGAAAGGGAGTATCGTACCAAGAGGCAAAAAACACACTGAAGGCAAGTACTCTAGTCTGTGAATAGGCGCCAAGACAGCCTAACGGAACAAGTCAGACGGCTCACGATTGAGTGAGAGATTTTGAAACAACAACTGCGAAACGAGAGAGAAAAACCGCCAGCCACACAAAACACAGAACCTCAACTGACAGATGTGAAGAAATACATGACAGCTCGGAAGGCGCGAAACAACAACAATTCATAAACGACAGGAAAATAATACGCCAAGACATGAAAAGAATTCAGTTGCAGCAGGTAGAAGAAGATGTCAGGAAGCTGATAGAACTGAAAGACGGAAATGAAGAGGTACTAAAGAGAATAGAGACAGAAAGAATGACCAATTAAAGAAATTAACATCAAACACAAAAGAATAGTAAAAACGAACGACCAATCAAACGAGGAAGTCATCGAGAAACACTTGAAAAACTTCTCCCAGCAATAATAAAAAGAAGCACTATTACAGATACAGGAAAGCAGGAAGACAAGAGAAACAGAAACGAGGAAAGCAAAACGATTAACAAAACGACACAAGACAGATAGGAAGGCAGGATATGAACACAGTCACCACGACCGACAAGCAACGAAGAGGAAACCAGTCAACCAGCTAGCGGTCCTTTTCACCAGGACCAGTCCCTTTTCAGGACTAACAGACAACTAGCACCGAAGAACCTAACACACAATATACCACCCAATTATAACCAACTTTCAGGTTTGAACAGGGTATTACAGCAACATAGTAGACGAAAACAACAACAACAACAACAATTCTTGGTCCTTGATTTGTAAATGTTTGGTCACTACACAATGGAACTCCAGCACTAATAATGCTGTGAAGACCCAACGCTCTAATATCCGGCCTTTGTTTAGGATCATGTGTCTAGACACAGAGACCGGTACAGTGACATTCATGTGTCATTAGGTCTCTTGTGTGAGAACACAGAAGATCACTACAGTGACACATTTTGTCATTGGGTCTTCTTGTGTTGGGACATGTGGTCTTGACCAGGGCCGGGTTTGGGCGGGTAACTAATGCGACCTCATGCGAGGAAAAAATATGCGACCTCAAGCGAGGGGAAAAAAAAAAAAAGACAAACAGCCCACCAGCACGAATAATGCTGTGAAGACCCAACGCCCTTATCCGGCCTTTGGCTAGGATCATGGACACAGGGACCGGTACAGTGACATTCATGTGTCATTAGGTCCTTTGTGTGAGAACACAGAAGATCACTACAGTGACACAGTTTGTCATTGGGTCTTCTTGTGTTGGGATATGTGTTTTTGACCAGAGCCGGGTGATGGGCAGGGGCTGGCTAATGCAACCTCATGCGAGGAAAAAATATGCAACCTCGTGGCGAGAAATTTAAAAAAAAAAATTGGGCGGGTGGGTACTAATGCGACCTCATGCGAGGAAAAATATGCATACCTCAAGCGAGGAAAAAAAAATAATGCTTGTAAGACCCAACGCCCTAATATCCGGCCTTTGGCTAGGATCATTGTGCGGGTCTAGACACAGGGACCGGTACAGTGACATTCATGTGTCATTAGGTATCTTGTGTGAGAACACAGAGGATCACTACAGTGACACAGTTTTGTCATTGGGTCTTCTTGTGTTGGGACATGTGGTCTTGACCAGAGCCGGTTTGGGCGGTACTAATGCGACCTCATGCGAGGAAAAAATATGCGACCTCAAGCGAGGGGGAAAAAAAAACACTACACATGGAACTCCAGCACTAATAATGCTGTGAAGACCCCAACGCCCAAAGATCCGGCCTTTGGCTAGGAATCAATGTGTCTAGACACAGGGACGGGTTACTGTGACAATCATGTGTCATTAGGTTTTTTGTGTTGAGAAAACGAGAGGATCACTACAGTGACCACAGTTTGTGTCATTGGGTCTTCTAGTGTTGGGAACCATGTGGCCCTTGACCGAGAGCCGGGTGATGGGCAGGAGGCAAATGCAACCTCATGCGAGGAGAAAAATATGCAACATCGTGCGAGGAAATTTAAAAAAAAAAAATGGGCTGGTACTAAATGCGACCTCCATGCGAGGGAAAAAATATGCGACCTCAAGAGAGGGAAAAAAAAACAAAAAAAACACTACACAAACACAAATGGAACACCCGCACTAATAAATGATGTGAAGATCCCTACCCACTAATATCCGGTCTTGGCTAGGATCATGTGTCTAGACACAGGGACCGGTACAGTGACATATATGTGTAATTAAGGTTCCCCTATGTGTGTGAGAAACACAGATAGATCACTAGGAGACGACAGTTTTGTTATGCGGGTATTCTAGTGGTGGGACTGTGGGACTAGGCCTGGGAGCCGGGTTTTGGGCGGCCGTGCAAATGCAAACACATGCGAGGGGAAATAAATATGAAACCTAATGCGAGAAAAAAAATAAAGCACCCTCATGCGAGGAAAAAAAAGTCTAGGAGTCATGTGTCTAGACGCAGGGACCAGAAGGTGACATTTGTCATGAGGTCCTTTGTGAAGAACCTAGAAAACCCACTACAAAGACACATGGTTGTCATTGGGTCTTCGGTGTTTGGGACATGTGGTCATGACCAGGGCCGGGTTTGGGTGGGTAAATGCGACTTCATGCGAGGAAAAAATATGCGACCTCAAGCGAGAACAAAAAAAAGTCTAGAACACATGGACCGAGGTACACGTGACATTCATGTGTCAGTAGTCTCTTGTTGTAGAACACAGAAAGCACTAGGTGCCACAATTTGTCATTGGGTCTTCTTGTGTGGACATGTGGTCTTGACCATGGACGGGTTGAGGCGGGGACAATGGCGACCGTCATGCTAGGAAAAAAAATATCGACCTCATGCCGAGGAATTAAATTAAAAAAAACTACACAATGGAGCCGCCGCCTCGAAATCAAATTTTATCGTGGTGTTGCTTTGCCGCACGGAGTCTGGGGGTTTCCTCTGCCTCGACCATGGGGTGGCTCATATCGTCCGTGTCACTGGCCGCGTTTGTTCGGCTTCTGAGAGGGACCGGCCCCGACGCTAGTAGTTGGTAATCTTGCTCCCCGGCTGACACTCTTTTTGTTCTTTAGCAGGTTCTTGATTTGCTGACTGCTGACAAGTGTTTGAGGGCTCGATAGACTTTCCCTTCTTTTTCGGCTTTGTGTCTTGGTACGAGTCATTTTAGTATAATGCTATCCGTATAATGATCCAATGTGGTGAGCGCTGTGTAACGTCCTGGAAAGGACGCTGGTTATAGTGCTGTCTTGATCGACGTTCATGATGACGGTACGAAAGAGCTGATGTGCTTCATCAACAGAGGGATAACTATACCATGAAGTCCGACAAAATAAAAATCCACCATCAAAACAAGTATCTCATCGTCGAGTCTACCATCATTGCAGTTACCCTACCACTTCGGTGGAACTAGACAGATGCAGGCGAGAGCAGAATGAGAATCCGTATCCAACAGGACCCCGCGACTCAAACCTTGAGACAGATGTCGGAAAAGTACCAATACATCGCCAGCAGAGAAATGCTGTTATCTCACGAGACACAACAGGATGAGAACCATAAAGTAATTCACTCAGATGTACGGGAAGTGAGGCCACACTCATGGGCCCTACACCCGACGATAAAGTGCTCGTTATCCTGGAGGCAATAACGGACAAGAAGGAGCATTTAATAGGAGTGGCAAGGCACGAACAAGATGTTATAAATAATCACTAAATATCACGGAGGGTGAAAGGAAAAACAACAGAAACTGATGATCGAACTAAGAGTCCGGAACACAAAGAAATCCAGCTACCCCACCAGGATGAAGAGATATTAATGGAGATCATCACAGAAGGACCAAAAAGATAAGTATGTAAGAGGTGGGTCCGGAACAACAATCGATCGACACAAGAATTTCCCACAGCCGCCAGCAAGCAGAAAACCAGGAATATCGAAAATAAAAACAACAGGTGGAAAGACTGAAGGACGGTGGGACAAGAAGGACGACAACCTTAGTTATCCTAAACTATTGAAGGTACTTCAATACCAAGTCAACTTCTAAAACCTAGACGACAGATGCCGAAAAACAGAAGAAATAACATCTCACCATTATGCAGTGCTCAGGACAGCCAGCAATTATCCACATAAACAAGAAAACTTGCAGGAGAGAGAACAGTTTGTCGGTACTGTGTGCGGGAAGTCACGCATACAAACGATTGTCCTGAGGCGAAAAAAGAGTACCAACTATAAAGGTACGCAACTCCAACATGAACCCTGTGGCCAAACTGTCTCCGGAAAACCACGGGTGGCAAGATACGTGTGCAGACCGACCTTCTAAGAAGAACTAAGGCCATACTGAAGGAATCGATAACAAAAAAAAACATCTCCTTTCCAGAGAAGCAAGAAACCGAGGAGGAACTTTCAGGCGGCCACTTTTAAACAGTTAACAGCACACAAGAGCCCATCTGGTAAAAAATATCCCCAGAGGTTGCGAGACTTAAAAACACCACACTCAAAGTCGAGACGAACAAGCAACACAATGAAAGACTCAGATGACCTTAAGAGACGAAACAATAGGAGCCATACAGGAGCGCCCAGGCAATGTTTACAGGAAATTGAAATACCAAACAAACAACGAGATTAGGTAAGTCGACATCGCCAAACTCGCAGAACTAAAGGCAGAGAACGAAGAAATTCTCAAAAGAATAGAAACAGAGAGAAGGATCGTTGAGGATATCCTTACAAAAAGTAGAGAACACAAACACAAAGAAACTAAAAGACAAAATAAAAACCGAAGTCGTAGAGGAACAAAAAAGCAATCAAGAAAGAAGACAAACAGCAGTAACACGAAAATAAACATCGAAACCAAAATGGGTAACCTACCAAATCTTCATAGCGACAGCCATAGAACAAACCACATGCCGAAACCGACAACAACGAGTAGGGACCGAAACAAGCGCTAGAGGTCATTTATTCATGAACCAATCATCTCCAGGACTAGGAACCCGATAACCAGCGAAACGTTAACACCTATAAACCCCAATATAACCGTTTGTAACCCGTAAGGCAGGAAATGAACACCATGAGAACGCCACGACACCATAAACGAGACAAGCAACGACAGAAGTATCCAGACATTCAGCTAGAATGGTTCCTTTTAGGACCAGTCCTTTTCAGGACTAACAGAACGACTTAGCACCGAAGATCCTAACACACAATATAAACCCCAATTATAACCAACTCTTTCAGGTTTAGAAACAGGTGTTATAACCAGCAAACCTAGCAGACAAAAGAACGAACGAACGAATTCTTGGTCACCACGATCTCTCACTCACCATCTATTCATCTTCAAGCACTCTCGCAACCATCGACAGATTGGCACTATTCTTCGCACGATAGCAATTATACTAAAAATGATTCGTACCAAGCCACAAGCAAACAAGAGGAAAATCATTAGAAGTCCGCCAACCACCAATGCCAGCATAACATTGAATCTGCAAAGAACAAATGACAGTCAGGCCGGTGGAGCACGACTGCCCCCAATTAAATCGCGTTAGATACCGGTCCCTTCTCCAGAAGCCGAAAAACGGCAAAACCATTGACACTGTAGTGAATTTGACAGAGATACAACGGTAAAATACCTCCAAAGATAACATTTAAGGATAAAAACATAATGCGTAGGCTGCGAAGAGTACATGATCGCCTAGACCGCGGGTCATCCTCCTCCATAATAAGGGACTTGCTAGACAGGAGGGGAACGGCGGATCAAAAAGGAAAAAAATATGACTGGAAAGATTGCGTGAGACTAGAAAGGCTAAGGAGACGCAATTGGGGGGGAAACGGAGAAAAGTCACGTTTCCCAAGTTGACATAAAAAGTAAGCAACTCGACAGAAGGGACCTTAGATATAATACGCCACAGTCATTTATTGGACGCTTTTGCAATACCAAGCCCTTGATTTGAATTCAGCGCTAAAAAAAACGCAGATGTTTTGGAATATTACAAAAATTTAAAAGTAATTTTTTGAATAGATAATATTGAAGATAATGACAAAAGACAGTGTTGTTCACATCATCGACAGACTGTATTGAATCTAAAAGTGTCGCTAATTGCACAAAAAAACACGACCTCGAAACGCAGGTGTTCAAATCTACGTAGTATGGAAGAGAGGGTTTTTGTGTGGTAGCTGTGTCTAAATATAACTTTTAACGACAAAATTTTGGAGGGGAGAGAAAGGTTGGTTCAAAAATCAAGTACATTTTGTAGAAACACAAGTAGAGACGGACAGACTAACAGATAACCATCCATACTTGACTGAAGCATGACTGAAATGACTTTATGGTAGGAAATTTGAATTTAAAATAAACCTAGGCAGTGATTGGCCACAGACAATCATATCATTAGCGCTCAGACGCGAAAGTGGGGCCATTCTTCAATAGTTGTTCAGTGATAGACACAGATTTTAAAGTGTGGTGATTTCCATATGAAAGAAAGTGTAATAAATTTAGGGACGCCATACTATAGCCATCAGCTCAGCTGAGTTTTGCTAGCAATTCTGTGTTATTTATTCATAATCTGGTAAGATTGAAATTATTTCCTTATATATTTTGAATATTGTTTCATGTTCGAGTGATTTGATACTGCCATATCGAAATCTAGCCTTACAAACAAGTAGGGATTTGCTCTAGACCCCCCGCCCAAGTCAGGGTCTAGGGACCAACAATGTACATAAACTCCAGCAAGGGTTAGGCAAGACAGATCAAGTGTTGAGAATAATGAAACATATTACCTATCCTCTTTTAGGGCAGAAAACTAATAAATATTTTTCAGAATCTATAGTCTGGGAGGATCTATCTGATGTAAAACCACCATGGTAAATGTGCTGTTTGGTCAGAGAGATCTGACCTGTCTGTATGATGTGGTTGTTGTGTCAGTGTTGTGTCCAGACGTGGGTAGAGAATTGATTTTGACACATGGCCCATACTTTGATTGCAGAGCTGTGAGTTTCTGTTGTCAACAAAGCAGTGTCTATTCAGTTGGTGACTTTACTCGAGTGTATCTGTGCAGTACTTGTGACAGAGACCACCATTATTGCCCGCCAGCACGGAGAGGTGGGACCACCTGATTTCAGCACCAGAGCTACAACTACAAGATGAGTGAGCCTCTGGTCTGCTGGACATTCACCAACGCTTTGTAGTTACTAATACCCCCATAAAAAATTCCCACCATTTTCTGGACACTGTGTAGTCAATATAGACAGGTGTGATGAGGCCACCCCAACAGCACAAACATTAACTATCCTCCCAAGTAGATGACTACTAGAACATTTTAATAAAACTAACTAGTATAGTACATATATATGTACACTATTGCATTTATGATATAATATTCCATGCATTTCTTTCATAATCTCTAAATCCTTTTAAGTTCTGGTCAACCTAAAAAAAATTGATCCAGAACAAAATAAATGTAATATAATTCTATCAAAAAATTTTACACACGTGAGTTAGTTCAGTGTATTTTAACATTTATTAATATTATTAGTCTTGTTAAATATCTGTGGGTATATCTATAACCTATTACACCACACTACATATCATAACCCTAGACACATATATTGGGGTCTTGTCCAGGGATAATTAGCCCAACAGTAATATTAGGATCTCCTGGTGGGAGCAATAAAAGTAGGGAAATAAATTGTAAAATTTCCTTTAAAATTAAAAGTGTCCCTGCAGATAAAAGTTGGTGAATCTTCACAGCCAGTAATAATTAATTAGTTAACTGGTTAGTTAGAATTAGTTAGACTATAGTCATAAGAAGTACTTAGTGTATTTACTGGTTAGAGATTTATCTTGTATATTATTATATTGTCTAAAAAGTATGGCGGAGCTGGCAAAATTTAGATCAGCTGCTGTGCTCACCGCGAAGGAGATGGGAATGGATGGTCAAATTTTAATTCAATACGTAACGACTGAATGTGATAAATATATTGAACGGGAAGAAAGGAGATTAGAAAAAGAGGCTGAAAGAAAATTAGAGGCTGAAAGGTTAGCTGAAGAGAAGAGGTTACAAATTGAGGCTGATAGAGAAATAAGACGGCTTAGCAATTGAGGCAGCAAGAAAACGACAGCAAAGGTGAGGCAGAAGAAAAACGACAGCAAAGGGAGGCAGAAGAAAAAAGATTGACTGCCGAAAGGGAGGCAGAAGAGAAAAAAGGTTAGGACTTGCCGAAAGGGTAGGCACAGAAGATAGAAGGTTGCAAAGGGAGCACGAATTACGACTAAGGGAGCTGGAATTACAAGGCCAGGCTCCTGAAAATGGTGCCAGCCCTTTTGCCTCAGATGCTACGCACAGTCTGGGAGCCTCAAACTCAGCTATGGGGTTTCATTTAGACCATTTTGTTGAAAAAGACGATGACATAGAGGGGTACCTAGGACGTTTTGAGTTATTAGCTACTACATATGGGTTAGAGAGAGAGAGGTGGAGTTTAAAGCTATCACAGGGATTGAGAGGTACTTCTTATGAAGTATTTGCTAAAATGAACAGGGAAGACCAAGACAATTATGAACTGTTAAAGCAGGCTTTGTTATTAAGGTACGAGAAGAATGGTGAATTTTATCGTAAGAAATTTAGAAATGCCAAACTGTTGTCTGGGGAGACATACCACCAATTCATCGTCTAACTAGAAACCCTATTTGGAGAAATGA